>CM076571.1:328273065-328595454 GCA_034641835.2 Pinus albicaulis
GAACCTGACAAGTGGAATGACAAAGGGAAACAGATTGTTGATGCGGAGCCCAATGCCACTGTTGCCACTACGAAGATCGAGAAGGAGGAACTGGAAGATCCAAAGGAGAAGGAACGTCTCTTCCACTCCCAGATGTGGGTAAAGGGCTCCCCAGTACAGTTCATTGTCGACAATGGGAGCCAAAAGAACCTCATTTCAGTAGATGCCATGAAGTGTTTGGGCTTGCCGACCATAGCTCACCCACATCCATACACCATTGGGTGGCTTCACCAAGGACGAGATCTCCGCGTTAGCCAGCAGTGATGCCTTCCCTATAGCATCAAGCCCTTCACGGATGAGGTATTATGTGATGTTGCTCCTATTGATGTTTCTGATGTATTATTAGGACAACCATACTTGTGGAAGCGTCATGTTGTGTATGAGTCTCGGCCTCGCGCTGTTATTGTTACTTTGGGAAATAAGTTGTACAGGATACTAGAGGTACCACCTCCTGCAACTATCTCTTTGGTTACTGCAAAATAATGCAGTAAGCTCATTTCCCAAACCAGGAAATTCGTTTTCCTGATGATCCGCTCCCAGGGAAAGAAGAATACTGTGGCCACGACCTCTAGACAGGGCTCCTCTACACAACAACAACAAATGGATAAGGTTTTGGAGGAGTACAGGGACATCTTCACCTCACCCACAGGGGTTCCTCTGCACTGTCAGGCCAAGCACCCGATTGATCTGACCCCAGGTGCGTCGCTACCCAATGGACCGATCTATCAGCGCTCTGTTCTGTAGAACGATGAAATCAAGAGGCAGATTTAGGAGCTGTTGCAGAAAGGTCACATCCGACCAAGTTCATCACCCTATGGGAGCCCGATCGTGTTGGTACAGAAGAAGGATGGGACGTGGAGACTCTGTATTGACTATCGAGCGCTGAACAAGATCACTGTCCGGAATAGGTACTCGATCCCATGGATTGATGACCTTCTGGACCAACTCAAAGGTGCAAAATATTTCAGCAAGATTGACTTGAAGTCGGGGTATCACAAGGTACCGATTGAACCCTCTGATGTGTGGAAGACTGCCTTCAAAGCCAAGGAAGGCATTTTCGAATGGATAGTCATGCCTTTCGGGTTGATGAATGCTCTCGCAACCTTCATGAGGATGATGGACGACATCTTGCGGCCATTCACCAACTCATTTGTAGTGGTTTACTTGGATGACATTTTGATATTCACCCAGACTTGGGAAGAGCACCTTCACCACATCCGACAAGTCCTACAAATACTGCGGCAACACAAGTTGTGTGCCAATTTGGAGAAGTGCACTTTTGGCATGACCCAGGTTCAATATCTGGGATACATTATTGATGAAAGGGGGGTGCATGTGGATCCAGCCAAGATACAAGTCATTCGGGATCGGCCAACCCCAACCACTATAATAGAGCTTCGTAGCTTTCTAGGTCCTGCTAATTTCTACCGGAGGTTCATGTTGGGATTCTCTCATATCACTTGGCCCTTGAGTCAAGTCACCAAGGGAGGAGCGAGAGAAAAATTATTTTGGTTGGAACCTCAACAGAAGACGTTCACAGAATTGAAAAATCGCCTCTGTTCTGCCCCATGTGCTCACTTTACCAAACTTGCAACAGCCGTTTGAGATCGAGACAGATGCCTCTGACTATGCTATTGGGGCAGTTCATACTCAACAGGGACATCTAGTGGCATAACACAGTGAGACATTGTCTGACACAGTTCGCAAGTATCCCACTTATGACAAAGAAATGTATTCCATTGTGAAAGCTTGTCGACAATGGAAGCATTACATTTTGGGGAAGGAAACAATCATCCACAAAGACCACCGGCCCCTGCAAGAAGGGTAGCACCAATAATGTTGCAGACTGCCTCAGCAGACCACCGATCGTGGCGCTCACCACCGTGCTCAACTCTTGTGGGCATGAGACTTCTGATTGGCCGCTTCTCTATGAGAGTGACCCAAAATTCGGCCACACTTACAAGGCACTCTTGGGGGGTACGCAAGTTCCAAATTTTCACCTCAAGGATGCACTTTTATTTCACCTGGGACACCTTTGTATTCCTTCAAGCGAGAGTGCCAAGATGATATGGGAAGCACACTACAGTTGCATCGCTGGGCATTTCAGGGTCGAGAAAACAGTAGAAATCTTGCAGAAGTATTTCTATTGGCCGAACCTTCAAAAGGATGTCGAGAAGCACATCAGATCCTACATTGTTTATGCCATTTCCAAACAGACCATCAAGAAGCAAGGCCTATATACTCCGCTACCTACCCCTATTCGACCTTGGGAATCCATCTCCATGGATTACATGTCAGGCCTGCCTTCTACTAAGCAGGGAAATGACTTTGTTTTCGTGGTCTTCGACATATTCTCGAAGATGGCCATTATTGTGACCTGCAAGAAGAATATCACAGCAGAAGCCACTGCTAAACTCTTCTTTGAACGAGTGTGGGTGCACTTTGGGATCCCACAGTCTATCATATCAGATCGAGATAGTAGGCTCCTCAGCAACCTCTGGTAAATGTTGGATACCAAGCTCACCAATTCCACAGCTTTTCATCCCCAAACAGATGGCCAGACAGAGGTCGTCAACAGAATGATTGTACACATTTTGCACATGTACAATTCAAAGCATCCACGAACATGGGACGAGAGCCTCCCCTATGTGCAACATAGTTATAATCGGGCTCTCCACAGTTCAATCGGCCATAGCCCCTTTCAGGTGGGCTTGGGATTCCAGCCACTATGTCCCATTGACGTAGCCATGCCATTTGCAGCTGCTCAAGCCGATTCAGCTCATGTCCATTCTGAAGTTGAAAAAGCAGGTAGCTTCATCGAGCACATTCAACATATCCGCCAATAGGTTCATGATATATTGGAAAAATCCAATGCCAAGTACAAGAAACACCATGATCAACAACGGGTGCCACACAACTTCCAGGTGGGCGACAAAGTATGGCTACATTTGCAGAAGGAGCGCCTCACTGGACACCACCGCAAGCTTCGCCCACTACGATACAAGTCGTACACCATCACCAAGGATGTAGGGAACAATGCCTTCGAGCTCAGTATTCAACCATTCCTTGGTCTGCACCCAGTCTTCAATGTGGATCGCCTTCGTCCTTACTTCCCACCTCTACTGGACACCTCGTACATTGCAGAACAAATCACACCAACAGAGTTAAACCTGGGATCGCATGGAACAGTGCCAGCCACAGATTGTATCATGGACATGAAATCAAGAACACTCTCCAACGAAAATCCAATCCGTATCGGGTTGTCAAAGTCAGTCAAATCGCACTCAAGGAAAGTGGTTCACCAGTGGACCGTTCTAGTTGGTAAATTTCCTCATCTCATGGAGGAACTTAACGCAATGGGGACCATTGCTTCCTAAGGAGGGAGGAATGATCCAGGTGGATATTGGTGGTCACCTGCCTATTCCACTTGGGGCCCCACCATTGTCTCTTTCAGTTTTTCAGTTTCGGCACAACTTACGATTTTTAGCATGTTTTCGGGTCCTGAACTTCCGGAGCCGTTTTGAGGCCCTAAATGACATTTTTTGGGAAAACGGAGAGCAACATGGGTCCATGGACGAATGTTGCTCATTCAAAATTTGTATTCCTTGGATAGATATTTCTAACGAGGTATGGTACGAGTCAAACGGAGATCGTATGCCAAAGTTACGCCCCTGGGAAATTGAAACACCAATTTACCCAAATGGGGCCCATAGTTTTGGCGCTTCATCTCCTAGGGTTATGGTTTTGGATGTTTAGGATTTCCCATTGTTTCTAAATAATAAATAGGCCCTCGAGCCTCATTATAACTCAGTTCAAAGGCCTGTAGCCACCACATCTCTTCTCATATATAGCTACCAGCACCCTAGCTAGTTTTATTTACATTCTGTCTGTAAGAAAATTTCAGTTCTTTGATATTAATGAAATAAAGTGTTATTTCCATTGCATCTTTGTATTTATGGTTATGTGTTTATTCTGTTGTGTTCCTGCATAAATCCGGATCAGTGGTATCAGAGCAGTCTGATTTTTCTCAATCCTTCTTTGCATGTCCCCAACGAGGTCGAGGTATAAGGAGTTAGGGCTCGATCTGGTGGAACCTTTGCAAGATCAGCCTCACAAACCCCGACGGACGCCCATGGGGGACGAAAAGAAAGATAATGGAGTAGGAGATCCTATCAAAATATTGCTTGAGGAGGCGCTCGAAAAACAAATGAACGCGATGATGGATAACTTTGCCCAGATCCTTCAACGGCTACCCACCGGTGGCGCATTTGCATCCAGCAGCCACTCTGGAGGTGCGACTCCTTTTAAGGTACAAGTAAATTTTTATATTCCCATATTTGAGGGTCAAATAGATTCAGATGTCGTAGATAGATGGTTGAATCTATTAGAAGGATATTTCTCGGTTCATGACTTTTTCGACAGGGAGAAGATTATTTTTGCACTCCTCAAAGCTTCCCCCCCTGTCAAGGACTGGTGGGAAACCCACTGTGAGAGAAAGGATGAGATATAACTCTCTCTGTTCTCGGTCATACCCACTTGGAATTCTTTCCGAGATGCCATCAAGGAACAATACTATCCCGTGGGGAGCTATGAGGACAAGTACATACAATGGACCATGCTGCAACAACAAAGGGATCAAGATGTGCATGAGTTGACGAATCTGTTCCATACCCTGCGCACCAAGTTGGGTATCAAAGATTCAGAGAAACATCTGGTGCTAAGGTATCACAGTTGTCTGCACAGATACATTCAGGAGGAAATGGAGTTCCTCGACATCTCCTCGCTCGGTACGGCATACCGGTATGCTACCAAGATTGAGCAAAAATTCAAACAGAAGAAGCGAGACTTTGGATCTACGAATCAAAAGCAAGGGAAAGGTGCTCCCAAACCATAGAACAAAGGACAGAGCCAAGGCATGGCGACTCAAGACAACCTGTTGAAGCCACAAGCAAATAACAACACCGCAAAGCCAAAGAAGGACACGGAAAAGTGGTGTGAGTTCCATAAGAGCTCCACTCACAACACAAGTGAGTGTCGGGCCAAGCAGTCGCTGGTGGCTGAGATGCGGGCTTCTGATTCATATGCATGCTATGACTCTGAATCAGAACCTGACAAGGGGAATGAAAAATGGAAATATATTATTGATGCAGAGCCCAATGCCACTATTGCCACTACGAAGATCCAGAAGGAGGAACCAGAAAATCCAGAGGAGAAGGAACGTCTCTTCCACTCCTAGATGTGGGTAAAGGGCTCCCCAGTACAGTTCATTGTCGATAATGGGAGCCAAAAGAACCTCATTTCAGTAAATGCTGTGAAGCGGTTGGGCTTGCTGACCACAGCTCACCCACATCCATACACCATCGGGTGGCTTCACTAAGGACGAGATCTCTGCATCAGCCAGCAGTGCTGCCTTCCCTATAGCATCAAGCCCTTCACGGATGAGGTATTATGTGACATTGCTCCTATTTATGTTTTTGATGTATTATTAGGACAACCATACTTGTGGAAGCGTCATGCTGTGTATGAGTCTCGGCCTCGCGCTGTTATTGTTACTTTGGGAAATAATTTGTACAGGATACCAGAGGTACCACCTCCTGCCACTATCTCTTTGGTTACTGCAAAATAATGCAGTAAGCTCATTTCCCAAACCAGGAAATTCGTTTTCCTGATGATCCGCCCCCAAGGCAAGAAGAATATTGTGGCCACGACCTCTAGACAGGGCTCCTCTGCATGACAACAACAAATGGATAAGGTTGTGGAGGATTATAGGGACATCTTCATCTCACCCACAGGGGTTCCTCTGCACTATCAGGTCAAGCACCCGATTGATCTAACCCCGGGTGCGCCGCTACCTAATGGACCGATTTATCGGCTCTCTATTCTGGAGAACGATGAAATCAAGAGGCAGATTTAGGAGCTGCTGCAGAAAGGTCACATCCAACCAAGTTCATCGCCCTGTGGGAGCCTGGTCGTGTTGGTATAGAAGAAGGATGGGACGTGGAGACTCTGTATTGACTATCGAGCACTAAACAAGATCACTGTCTGGAATAGGTACCCGATCCCACGGATTAATGACCTTCTGGACCAACTCAAAGGTGAAAAATATTTCAGAAAGATTGACTTGAAGTCGGGGTATCACAAGGTACCGATTGAACCCTCCGATGTGTGGAAGACTGCCTTCAAAGCCAAGGAAGGCCATTTCGAATGGCTAGTCATGCCTTTCAGGTTGACGAATGCTCTCGCAACCTTCATGAGGATGATGGACGACATCTTGCGGCCATTCACCAACTCATTTGTAGTGGTGTACTTGGATGACATTCTGATCTTCAGCCGGACTTGGGAAGAGCACCTTCACCACATCCGACAAGTCCGGCAAACACTGCGGCAACACAAGTTGTGTGCCAATTTGGAAAAGTGCACTTTTGGCATGACCCAGGTTCAATATCTGGGATACATCATTGATGAAAGGGGGGTGCATGTGGATCCAGCCAATATCCAAGTCATTCGGGATTGGCCAGCCCCAACCACTATAACAGAGCTTCGCATCTTTCTAGGTCTTGCTAATTTCTACCAGAGGTTTGTGTTGGGATTCTCTCATATCACTTGGCCCTTGAGTCAATTCACCAAGGGAGGAGTGAGAGAAAAATTCTTTTGGTCAGAACCTCAATAGAAGGCGTTCACAGAATCGAAAAATTGCCTCTGTTCTGCCCCAGTGCTCACTTTACCAAACTTGCAACAGTCGTTTGAGATCGAGACAGATGCCTCTGACTATGCTATTGGGGCAGTTCTTACTCAACAGGGACATCTAGTGGCATATCACAGTGAGACATTGTCTGACACAGTTCGTAAGTATCCCACTTATGACAAAGAATGTATTCCATTGTGCAAGCTTGTCTACAATGGAAGCATTACATTTTGGGGAAGGAAACAATCATCCACAAAGACCACCGGCCCCTGCAGTTCATATAGACACAAGGGAAGTTGTGGAATGATCGCCATCAGAAGTGGTCTACATATCTGTAACAGTTACATTTGAACATCAAGTACAAGAAGGGTAGCACCAATAATGTTGCAGACTGCCTCAGCAGACCACCGATCGTGGCGCTCACCACCGTGCTAAACTCTTGTGGGCATGAGACTTCTGATTGGTCGCTTCTCTATGGGAGTGACCCAGAATTCAGCCACACTTACAAGGCACTCTTGGGGGGTACGCAAGTTCCAAATTTTCACCTCTAGGATGCACTTTTATGTCACCTTGGACACATTTGTGTTCCTTCAAGTGAGCATGCCAAGATGATATGGGAAGCACACTACGGTCACATCGCTGGGCATTTTGGGGTCGAGAAAATAGTAGCAATCTTGCAGAAGTATTTCTATTGGCTGAACCTTCGAAAGGATGTCGAGAAGCACATCAGATCCTGCACTGCTTGTGCCATTTCCAAACCAAACATCAAGAAGAAAGGCCTATATACTCTGCTACCTACCCCTAGTCGACCTTGGGAATTCATCTCCATGGATTGTCGGGCCTGCCTTCTACTAAGCAGGGAAATGACTGTGTTTTCATGGTCGTCGACAGATTCACGAAGATGGCGATTATGGTGGCCTGCAAGAAGAATATCACAGCAGAAGCCACTGCTAAACGCTTCTTTGAACGAGTGTGGGTGCACTTTGGGATCCCACAGTCTATCATATCAGATCGGGATAGTAGGTTCCTCAGCAGCCTCTGGTCAATGTTGGATACCAAGCTCACCAAGTCCACAGCTTTCCATCCCCAAACAGATGGCCAAACAGAGGTCGTCAACAGAATGATTGTACACATTTTGCACATGTACAATTCAAAGCATCCACGCACATGGGATGAGAGCCTCCCCTATGTACAACATAGTTATAATCAGGCTCTCCACAGTTCAATCGGCCATAGCCCCTTTCAAGTGGGCTTGGGATTCCAGCCACTATGTCCCATTGACGTAGCCATGCCATTTGCAGCTGCTCAGGCCGATTCAGCTCATGTCCATTCTAAAGTTGACAAAGCAGGTAGCTTCATCAAGCGTATTCAACATATCCACCAACAGGTTCATGATATATTGGACAAAGCCAATGCCAAGTACAAGCAACGCCATGATCAACACCAGGTTCCACACAACTTCCAGGTGGGCGACAAAGTATGGCTACATTTGCAGAAGGAGCGCCTCACTGGAACCCATCGCAAGCTTTGCTTGCTACGATACAGGCCGTACACCATCACCAAGGCTATAGGGAACAATGCCTTCAAGCTCAGTATTCCACCATTCCTTGGTCTGCACCCAGTCTTCAATGTGGATCGCCTTCGTCCTTACTTCCCACCTCTACTAGACACCTCAGACATTGCAGAACAACTCACACCAACAGAGTTAAACCCAGACTGCATGGAATAGACCACCACAGATTGTATCATGGACATGCAAATCAAGAACACTCACCAACAGAAGATCCAAATGTATCAGTTTGTCAAAGCTAGCCAACTCCTACACCAAGGAAAGTGGTTCACCAGGGACCAAGTTCAGCAGAAATTTCCTCATCTCATGGAGGAACTTAACGCAATGGGGACCATTGCTTCCTGAGGGAGGAATGATCCAGGTGGATATTGGTGGTCACCCGCATATTCCACTTGGGGCCCCACCATTGTCTCTTTCATTTTTTTAGTTTCGACACAACTTACCATTTTTAGCAGTTTTTCAGGTCCTGAACTTCCAGAGCCGTTTTGAGGCCCTAAACGACTTTTTTTTGGAAACCAGAGAGCAACATGGGTCCTTAGAATAATGTTTCTTGTTAAAAATTTGTATTCCTCGGATAGATCTTTCTAACAAGGTATGGTATGAGTCAAACGGAGATCGTATGGCAAAGTTACGCCCCTGGGAAGTTGAAACACCAATTTACCCAAACAGGGCCCATAGTTTTGGCACTTCATCTCCTAGGGTTAGGGTTTTGGCTATTTAGGATTTCCCATTGTTTCTAAATAATAAATAGGCCCTCGAGCCTCATTGTAACTCAGTTTAGAGGCCTGTAGCCACCACATCTCTTCTCAGAGATAGCTACTAGTGCCCTAGCTAGTTTTATTTACATTCTGTCTATAAGAAAAATTTAGTTCTTTGATATTAATGAAATAAAGTGTTATTTCCGTTGCATATTTGTATTTATGGTTATGTGTTTATTCTGTTTCGTTCCTGCATAAATCCGGATCAATGGTATCAAATCGGTCTGCTTTTTCTCAATCGTAATTTGCATGTCCCCAATGAGGTCGGGGTATAAGGAGTTAGGGCTCGATCTGGTGGAACCTTTGCAAGATCAGCCTCACAAACCCCGACGGACGCCCATGGGGGACGAAAAGAAAGATGAGGGAGTAGGAGATCCTATCAAAATATTGCTCGAGGAGGCCCTCAAAAAACAAAGGAACACGATGATGGATAACTTTACCCATATCCTTCAACGGCTGCCCACCGGTGGCACATTTGCATCCAGCAACCACTCTGGAGGTGCGACTCCTTTTAAGGTACAAGTAAATTTTTACATTCCCATATTTTAGGTTCAAATAGATGTACATGCCGTAGATAGATGGTTGAATCTATTAGAAGGATATTTCTCGGTTCATGACTTTTCCGACAGGGAGAAGATTATTTTTGAACTCCTCAAAGCTACCCCCCATGTCAAGGACTGGTGGGAAACCCACTGTGAGAGAACGGACGAGATAGAACCCTCTCTGTTCTCGGCCATACCCATTTGAAATTCTTTCCGAGACGCCATCAAGGAACAATACTATCCCGTGGGGAGCTATGAGGACAAGTACATACAATGGACCACGCTGCAACAACAAAGGGATCAAGATGTGCATGAGCTGACGAATCTGTTCCATACCCTACGCACCAAGTTGGGTATCAAAGATTCATAGAAACATCTGGTGCTAAAGTATCGCAGTTTTCTACACATATATATTCAGGAGGAAATGGAGTTCCTCGACATCTCCTCTCTTGGTATGGCATACCGATATGCTGCCAAGATTTAGCATAAATTCAAACAGAAGAAGCAAGACTTTGGATCTGCGAATCAAAAGCAAGGGAAAGGTGCTCCCAAACCACAGAACAAAGGACAAAGCCAAGGCATGGTGACTCAAGAAAACCTGTCGAAGCCACAAGCAAAGAAAAACATCGCAAAGCCAAAGAAGGACACGGGAAAGTGGTGTGAGTTCCATAAGAGCTCCACTCACAACACAAGTGAGTGTCGGGCCAAGCAGTCGCTGGTGGCTGAGATGCGGGCTTCTGAGTCAGATGCATGTTCTGACTCTCAATCAGAACCTAACAAGGGGAATGACAAAGGGAAACATATTATTGATGCGGAACCCAATGCCACTGTTGCCACTACGAAGATCCAGAAGGAGGAACCGGAAGATCCAGAGGAGAAGGAACGTTCACCATACGGGCTATACACCATCACCAAGGTTGTAGGGAACAATGCCTTCGAGCTCAGTATTCCACCATTCCTTGGTCTACATCCAATCTTCAATGTGGATCGCCTTCATCCTTACTTCCCACCTCTACTGGACACCTCGGACATTGCAGAACAAGTCAAACCAACAGAGTTAAACCCAGACTGCATGGAATAGGCCACCACAGATTGTATCATGGACATGCAAATCAAGAACACTCGCCAACAGAAGATCCAACTGTATCGTGTTGTCAAAGCTGGCCAACTCCTGTACCAAGGAAAGTGGTTCACCAGGGACCAAGTTCAGCAGAAATTTCCTCATCTCATGGAGGAACTTAACGTAATGGGGACCATTGCTTCCTAAGGAGGGAGGAATAATCCAGGTGGATATTGGTGGTCACCCGCCTATTCCACTTGGGGCCCCACCATTGTCTCTTTTAGTTTTTCAGTTTCGGCACAACTTACTATTTTTAGCAGTTTTTTGGGTCCTGAACTTCCAGAGCCGTTTTGAGGCCCTAAACGACGTTTTTTGGGAAAACAGAGAGCAACATCGGTCCATGGACCCATGTTGCTCATTCAAAATTTGTAGTCCTCGGATAGATCTTTCTAACGAGGTATGGTACAAGTCAAACGAAGATCATATGCCAAATTTACGCCCCTAGGAAGTTGAAACACCAATTTACCCAAACGGGGCCCATATTTTTGGCGCTTCATCTCCTAGGGTTAGGTTTTTGGCTGTTTAGGATTTCCCATTGTTTCTAAATAATAAATAGGCCCTCGAGCCTCATTGTAACTCAGTTCAGAGGCCTATAGCCACCACATCTCTTCTCAGAGATAGCTACCAGTGCCCTAGCTAGTTTTATTTACATTCTGTCTGTAAGAAAATTTCAGTTCTTTGATATTAAGGAAATAAAGTGTTATTTCTATTGCATCTTTGTATTTATGGTTATGTGTTTATTTTTTTGCGTTCCTGCATAAACCGAATCAGTAAATCCGGATCATGGGTTCTCACTCTCACCGTTAAATTTGTGTCCCCACAAAAGTACGTCAGTGAAAGCTAAATTTTTGTGTGTGTGTTTTGTTTCTGAGTCGAGAGAGAAGTATGTCTAAGAATGGTTAATGAGATTTAAGTATTTGTG
The DNA here is from genome assembly GCA_034641835.2 of Pinus albicaulis. Lineage (NCBI taxonomy): Eukaryota > Viridiplantae > Streptophyta > Pinopsida > Pinales > Pinaceae > Pinus > Pinus albicaulis. The sequence continues at coordinate 328,284,702 of CM076571.1, forward strand.
AAAAATATTTTCCAAAATGACAAAAATTCATGGAGAGTAGAGGAGAATTAGAAGTGGTAGATCCATGTCCATAGCCACTTTTTATAAGTTATTTTTTATGTGGTACATTGTTGTAGAGAGTATGAGGGGGCATCATGTCCCATCGAGATAATAGGCGTGCCTTGTTTGAATTTTTTGGTGTTGTGATATTGTGTGCCACGGTTGGATTATTCATAGGTATCTCAGATCTCTTTCAATGTAACAACGATTGATTTAGAGCCAGGAAATGTTTAAAATCATTTTCTTGCATGAGAGTCCGAGACCTAGATGAGAAGAAGAGGAAGGAGTGAGACAATATTACCCTCGACTCGAGCTTGGTATGTGAGAGTGTGTGGTATACACAGGTTGAATTTTATGTGTGTGTTACTTCATTCTTTGTGTGTTGTTTATACTGTTGTTATTGTTTATAAAAAAATTTTGTTTATAGAGCTTCCATAAACCAATATAATTAATATTCTAGCCACTAGTTTTTAATAAGAGATGTGAAGGTTTTCATAATAAGAATGTGCACTTTGGTGTTAAAAGGTGACTTTGAAAGAATTAGAAGAAGGTTATATTTCACTAGTCTGAACTAGTTTGTAGGCCAACATTACCTTTATCATCATTAGCACTATCACATGTAATATGCACTATTGAGTTTTGAAATGGGAAACAATAAAATTTGAAAATGGCAACCAAAAATGGAATCCAGAAAATGGCACCTAGAAATGGTACCATATGAGGCTTCTGATGTAATTTTCCCTTAATTAAATTGGAAGATAAATTGTAATTACATCGCATGACAACTTGTATTAGTTAACCGAGTCAGGAAAACTTAGTTAGCTTAGGAAATTTGATTTAGAGGTCAAAGAGGAGGCATGTAGAGGACTTTACATGATTTTAGGGGGTCTAGTTATAGTTATGTGTGATTTGTAATTAGTTAACTCAATAAATTGACTTAAGATCAGTTTAACTAGTTCTAACTGAGAGATGAGCTAGTGATAGTTCTAGTGAATTAAATCTGATTTAATTCAAAATTATTGATCAGTAAGTTAACTGATAATTTACTATAAATAGTTGTTACATGTCATTTCTAAGGAAGGCTCATTTGAGACTGAGGTTAAAGGGAAGATATCTACCATTTGTGCTATTAGAAAATTGTACAGGTCATGCATGAGGTCATCGGGAAGGCCCTGAAGGATTGTGAAATCATTAATTGGTGTTTTCCTAACTAATAGGGTCTCAATTAGCCTAATAATGTGTAAGCAAGGTAGGTTAGGCAGAGGCAAGTAAAAGGTTAAATACTTGACCGATTTTTCTTAGATCACAAGCTAGATCTGATCTAGATCAGAGTGAGAAAGTTAGTAGAGTGCAGAGGTTTATTAGTGCGAGGAATAACAATGTAATGTTTCATGATCTTGACCATATGCAATATAGAGATAGAGTGTTTCTGAGTAGTTTCTTTCCCCAGATACATCTTGTGTTGTGTGATTGATTGTCTCTCTCTCTTACTTGTTATCTGATTGTGCGATCGTGTTTTGTTTCCACAAATTGTAGAAGCATTCAGTATCTTGTTTTACTACATTATAAGATGAGTTTGAATCCCTTTGGGTAATTTCTACATTGAGAATATAACACCCCTCATTTCATAAGCTTGAGCTATTAAGAAAATGACCAAAATTACTAAGGTATTATAGTTCTTGAAAACTCTAATACATTCCATTGATCATGATACAATGAAAATCAACAAGAAATAATTACCAGTGTTCATGAGCCTACCCTGTACATATGATGCAAAGTTATACTTACCTATACTTGAGTAGATTACCCTTTTTTAAAAGAGGTTAGCAACCTGGTTTTTCTCTCTGTAGATATGACTGTAAGAGATGTTTTGTAAATTGGCGTCTAGTAGTTTGATGCGACCCATCTAGTTGGAAAAAATATGAGGGAAGAAAAATGTGTATTCTTTGACCTAGTTAATGATTCTCTTGGAATCCCAAAAGTTTTGAATGTTTTCTAGACAGATCCATTCTTCAAAAGTGGGGGCACCCAAAAGTGCAATGACCTCCGCTCTACTATTTGTCCCCCTGCCACTCTGCCACCAGAAATGAAAATGTTGCCTAGGTTCTAGAGTGATGACCACTCCACAACCACATCGTCTATGTTGAAATCTCCATCAAAGGATCCTCTGGAGAAGAGTCCCTTGATGTTTTTTTGTGAAATATTCCTTTATTTGATAACTGTCTTTAGAAGATCAATATTTGTAAAATGGCAGGTAGCCTTCCTTATCACCTCCCAAATCGTCAAGTTCCTTTTATCAAACAGTTGAGCATTTTGACTGCACCAGATGGACCAAATGATGTAGAATGGAAGGGATTTGTATTAAGGTAGTTCCTTGGTCTAGTAAATGAAACATTGAGACAAAGTGTTAGTGGTACCTTGATAATCAATCTTTAGTAAATTTGTCACCCCGGTCCAGACCTCCTTCATAAATGGGCATACAATGAGTAGAATACCACAAGAAGGGGAATACATAGAGAGTCATTGCATGATGAAGATATCGTGCACAAAGAAAAGGAAAAGAAAGTTAAGTGCAACATATTAAAGAGGAAGTGTTGCATTGCTACAAAACAAAAGGAGAAATTTTTTTCGGTTGAGCATTAAAAGTATGGAAGAGCATATTTTAGGTGAGGGGTAGTAGTCTTTGGATACCCTAAATTGCTGGATGGTGGAGATGGTTTTATCTTTGGATTCCCTTGATAGTTGGGTGGGAGGCCTGCTCCTTGGATTTCTGGTAAGGAGTGTTCTGAATTCTTGGTTGCTTTTTTTCTGGTTTTATTACAGTGTGTTCTAGATTCCTAGGCTTGGGTGGAACCATTGTGCATAGGTCCTCTGAGGGTGGAGGTGAGAAGCCTATGGATTCCCTTGTTTTGTTGAGGGTGGAGGTGAGAAGCCTCTAGATTCCCTTGTTTGTTGAGGGTGTAGGTAAGCAACTTATGGATTTCCTTGTTTGGATGGTGGGTGTAGAATGGGAGGCCTCTGGATTCCCTATTTTAGCCTATGGTATGAATATTTGGTGGTTGGAGGTGGTTCACCTTTGGATTCCTATTCAGCTGATTACATTGAGTAGTTGGTGGGTGGCGGTGTTTGTTCCTGTGGATTCCTTGTTGTAGCTAGTAGCATTAATTTTATCCTCTGAGAAATCCTTCTCAAACTTTGGAATCTGGCTTGGGGGTGATTAGCTGCAAAAAAGGCCACAATCCAAACCAGTGTAAGGTTGGGTGGAGATTTGAATTCCCAATCTCAGTTTCTAGTTCATGCTATAAAAGATAAGAGTTTCTTATACTCTTATTCTCATATATATATATATATATATATATATATATATATATATATATATATATATATATATATATATATATATATATATATATATATATATATATATATATATATATATATATATATAAAATTTGAATTCCCAATCTTAGTTTCTAGTTCATACTATAAAAGATAAGTGTCCCTTATACTCTTATTCTCATATATATATATATATATATATGCTTCTTGGGTGATTCATGATCCCAATTTTACATGAATCACCCAAAGAAAGAGCACTATATACATGGCATGACTAATGGCCCATACCTGATTGAATAGTACAATGTTTACAACATAGGTCGCTTCTTAACCAATACACCAAAATATTGGATAACAATGATACATATGCATGATCAACACATGGCATTCATCAAAAAATAGAAATGTAATGTCTATTCTAAACTCCTCATTTCAACATCAACATATATGGAGCTCTCATCATATAAATGCAAACCTTTTGCAACATCTCAGGCCATTAAGTATGGCAGCAAGATAAGAGTAATTAGCAATGAACTCTTTGAAGAAAAATCATTACATAGATACAAAAACATATATAACCTCCTCGTTAATGAAGATTCCAACCAACAACAACTAATGCATGTAAGGAGATTGATCACAACATCAATAATCATGAACTCAACATATCAATAGTTTGCAATAAACCAATGCCAGATAGGTAGTGCCCATGTTTCTTTTCTTCTAATAATAAACCATAATGCCAATAATGAACATTGGGAGCATAAAATATGCTACCCCTGAACCTGTGCCAAATATTCATCACCAATTTTGATCACATTAAATTTCCCAAATTCATCATTAGTAGCATAAAGCATAATCAAAAGAATAATCTAGCAACACATGGAATCATCATCAAAGTGAAATAGCACACATGCATAGCTCCCCCTTATATCACGCATTTATTTCCAACAAATTGATCATGTGGACCTGATAATCATGTGTGGTCATCATCTGCTTCCCTTGAGGCTATGCACCTCACATTCACTTCTGCGGTCCTTTTGGATATATGCATCAGATACAATAGATTGCAGTGGGGACTGTATTCCCCTATGTCTCTGATTGCTACTCCTTCTTCCTTCAAATCTACTTCTTTTGGTTGAATGACTTAAACATTATGTTCTTACTGCAATCTTTCAAGGCCATGTGTCCAAAATTGTGACACTCATAACACTTCTTGTAATAAGAAGCTTGTTTGTCTCTACTCCATCTGCTAGATATGAAATTAGTGGCCTTATGCCTAAACAATTTACAAGTAAAAAAATATCCATTAAACCATATATTATACTTGAGGACTAGTCCTATCTCTGATCTTGATTGCTTTCTTTTGGGTGGGTGACTTGAGTCATTTTTTTTTTTATGAGTCTTATCATGATTCTTATCATCTCCTTGAGGATTTGACACTTGGTGATTATATGCAAGACCTCTCTTAATTATAGGAGAACATTGATCATTAATAATTTTCTCTAATGATTCATATGCATTTACCCATTTGAGATTCCAATCTTATCGGGATTTTTTTTTTCTCATAATCTTCCCTTAGGGTCACAATTTCTAAGTCTAACTCCTCATAGTGCCTCTCTTTCTCTTGAAGTTGTTTCATCGGGACTTTCTCTCTTATTTTAGTTGTTGTTAGATGAGTCTTTAACAAGTTTATTTCTTCAACATTAGTACTTTCTTTAATTTCCAGATCTTTTTTTACATTTGTGAGTCTACCAATTTATTTTAATGCATTCATTAAATCATCTGTTTCACAAATATTTGATTCACTAGTCAAATGATATTTAAGAGCCATAATAATTTTGTAAATAGTGTTAGAATTTAAATCTTCATCTACCTGATCATCTGATGTGTCTTCACTATCTTCATTTGAATAATAGCTTTTTTTTGTAGGGACGTTCTTTTTGTCATTTTTCTTAGAGACGTTCATTTCTTTTTCTTTCTTATTTTCCTTGTATGGACATTTAGCAACATAGTGACCAATTCTTCCACAAGAAAAACATTTAAACGGAATTTATCTCTAAATTTGTCAGTTCCCACTTGCAACTTCCTCATAAAGTTTGTCTCTTCTTCATCTAAAATGTAGCTAGTATCTTTAGGCTATTCCTTTTGTTTTCTTTTGCATGTAGTTTTGAGGAAAACTTCTTTGATTTTTTATGTACTCCCTTTTGTTCTCATTTCATAGGTTGTTAGAATTCCATGGATTCTTTCTAAAGATAACCAATTCTAATCTTGCATTTCCTCAATAGCTAAAACTTTTGCATTGAACTTAGAGGATAGAAATCTCAATATATTTTACACAATCATAACATATTCAATATTATTGTTGGGGTATAAAATGTGTCTTTTTAACTCCTATTTATCTCACATTAATTATCAATCCAGGTACGATTTTTTTATTTCAATAGTATACTCAGTCTGAGGTGGCAATTTAATCCAAGAGTAATGCTTTGCAATATGTAGTATAGTGTTGTAAATACAAGAGTAAACAGATGCTTGGAAAATAAATCTAACTACAATGACATGAAATTAAATGCTCTGAAATCCAATCATTCACTCAGCAAACATCAGTCAAGGATGCAGTAATGATAACTCTTTCCTTTAGAAACTGATGGAATTAAAATCAAATGAAAACAAGATAATCAATCTGAGAACGAAGGTAGCAATAACCAGATGTCCTTTACAGTTGATGATCTCACATTAAAACAACTAAATGGAAATGGAAATTGAACTAAATCATTAATGTTGCTAATGAAAATAAACTAGGCAAGTTCTCAAAACCAAACTCTTTGCAATCTGTAAACTAATTAATCTGAAATGAACAACAACTCTTTAATGAAATAAACAACAAGCTCTTTAATGAAATGAACAACAAATTATTAATGGGAATGAATAGCAAACTATTAATGGAAATGAACATCAATCCTGAATAGCGAAGCTCTGTATCTATAAAGCATAACAACACAAATTATGAAGAAATAAATATTCTTGTTATGTTGGAAAGGATCAGCAACGCAATTCACTGATGCAACACACCAATTTCATAAGGCATTGAAACAGTAAACTAATTAACTTGCAAACTGTAATGAAAACAAATACAAACTGTCACACAACGATAATTGAAAGGTAATGATACAAACAGTGGATCAATCCACCAGGGTCGGGCTCGTAACCACCAGTGAAACGCTGCTGGGCTTTAGTCCAGAGTTAAGAAATTAAACGGCAACAAGATCTTGATTAACCATGCATAACATCATTTACAAACAGTCGTACTATGTTTTAATTAATAAGAGTCGATGAACAATTCTGAAAATTACAACAGGAAATCTCTCAATCCCCCCCCCCCCCCCAATACATAATCATGCTCTCCTTTTATAATCAGAAAGAGGAGAAATTAAATATTAAATATGATCTCTCATAACAAGATTAGATTGTCCCAACAACTTGATCAGCAAGAAAATATATTTCCATCAATCATTCAACAAGAACAAGTCGAATTTGGATTTGCAGCTGACATAATTTGGAAAACGGTCGCAACAGCGAATCTGAGAAAATCATCCTCAGAGAACCTTACATTTCTCTCAGTGCAAGCCGAATTTGGGCAAACCATTCTTTAAAAAAGTTAATTTGGTCCGTTCTGGACAAAACCCATGTTTCGGATTTTCCAAATTCTTCTCCATTTGCCCAGAATGTCCAACGCAAAACTGACACTTCTTATTACAGCAAATTGCTAAGTTAGAATATCGAATGATGTGCTGGAGATCAAATCTACAATCTAGCAAATACCTTGGAGGCTAAAATGGTGAGTGCTGTTAAAAAATATATTAATAAACCATCATTGATAAAATCATGCATAATAATTATCAATTTATTAAAAATAAAGGAGAGGAAATAATATTTATCCATAAGAGCATAAATAATTATAAAATGGAATTATATGATAAATTATGATAACTGACATGATAAAGAAGAGTAGAAATGGATGAAATAGATATTAAAAAGTGATAATAATAATGAAATATTAGCGGCCCAACACACCCCCAAACTGAATATATTGCATGTCCTCATGCAACCCAAAGACAAAACCCATGTGTTAACCAAGCAAAAAAATTGTTCATCCCAACTCATGAAATGGATGGAACAAATGATTTTTTTTTCCTCAAATAATGAATATTCAATTTTAGCAATCTTGATGAAGGCATAACAATTTTTACAGTTGACATTCAACTGTATGTATATGAAGTTGCAGAAAAATATGATATATGTAACAATAAACTTCATTAACCATTTTTTCAAAAATCATATCGTTTTGATGTATGGATCATGAGATATAAACAAAATGGTTGTAGGTGATAGTGCATAATTTTTGAAATTTCGTGAAATTATCTGGGTTTGTGTATTTTAATGATACCTCTTTGTTATCCAGAAATCACAAGAATTCAGTTCATAGTTTTAAAAATATATGCAAAGCAATTTCTGCACTGTATAAAAATGAAATTGTCTGCCTTAAACAAGGAAGAAAGTAGAAAACATCCATCATGTGTAGCAATTCCTCCCCCAAACTGAAGAATTAGCATGTCCTTATGAAATGCTAGAAAACAAAGAGAGGTGGTTGCTACAATCTGTTGAAATTTATGCTTGGTGTAAAACAACATGGAATAAGGAAGGTGTTGAGAATGAATAAGAATATCAATGGATGATAAAGAATATTACTGACATGGTCATAAGAAAGAAATGCAGGAAAGCAACAGTCCCCAAAACTGAAAGATGAGATGTCTCTGAAAAATGGGAAGTGGTAAATATGTGGAATGAATGATGATAAATAATGCTCCATAGATTTTCATGAAATTCTCCTAAATTCACAAGAAATCAAAAAATTATGTTATTTTACCTCAAGTGTTACCTCCGAAAAAAAATGTGGAATGACATGTAGGAACTAGCATTTGTTGAAGCTGATGTAGGCTGAGCAAATACTGAAAGTGATGCAAAAGGTGGAAGTCATGAAAGCACATCATGTCTAAATAATTTTGCGTGTTCGCAAGTTGCGCAAGCCTTTGCTGTTAGTTGCAATAGTATGGTCGTGCTACAAATAGAATTCCCCCCTCATCCTTGTTGTTCTCCAGTAAACAAATCATGATTCTGCATGCAATTTTCTTGAATCCATAGTGTTAATTTTGAAGAGCAACAAATAAGATGTATGCCAAAAGTTCAATCAAAAAAACTTCTGTAGAAATGCAGTATGATTATTGGGATTCGACCCACATGCAGGCATATTTAAAAGGCATCTGTGCCCCCCCTGAAAGATGATAGGTTGCCCTTGACCAGCAAATAGAAGAGCAGCGTACTGCACAGGAATTGTACAACATGGAAAGGCATACATACTTATCATATGATCAATAAATTATCGCATTACTGAAATCAATGCATATTTTGAAATCGTGAGTAGATATGGAAATGTTTATGTAATGATTCGAAAATAAGGAAAAATTACAGCTAATGTGAAAAAAAGTACTTATGCGATCATTATCCACATAAACCATTATGATCGATTTATAAATAAATTTCATGCATAAGAGGTTCTGAACAAAGGGTTTAGGAGCATACTCTCATTTGATATTAGATAAAGATATAATAAAAGGGCTTATCATTATTATTGATTTGTGAAAAATATGACTCCAATACCATCAGTAGAGCTCTGTTACCCACAGGTGTCTATAACCTTGACAAAGTTACTTTCTCACCCTTGGAACCATTATCCTTTATTTATGCCTAGGGAGATGTTGTGTGATGTCATGATGGAGGCCACTGTGCTGGCTTGGGAACTAGATGAATCACAATGTCATTCACCAGGAAGGAGTGAAAGGTGGGCAGGTCGGCTCGTGATGAGACCTCCTGTTCCAAGGACTTTTTATTTTTCTGAGTTGTCCATTGAATCATATCCCTGGTGTGGTGGCAATAATGGGAATTCCACTTCACTGCTCCCTTATGATCATGGTAGGCTGGCTCTTGATGAGACCCCCTATCCTCCATCTGCCATATCATAGAATTGTTAGTAATCATATAGATATTTTTTTTCTTTTTCTTTTTTTATGTAGCACTTCCCTATTTATGTATAGAGGATGGCTCAACACTCCTTAAGAGTAGGGATGGTGGAAGAAGTGTGAACATCTCAATAGAGAAAGTATGCCATTATTCTTATTCAATAAATAAAAATCAAAAAGAGTTATGAAGATTTAGGGAAGAACCAACATGATAAAAATAACCAATCATATTAATTTTAGATGAACGGTTGTTGTTCCTTAAGAGGAACAGCAAACAAATATAAGCATGTAAGATTGTTGTTCCTTAAGAGGGACGGCTAATGTTCCTTAAGAGGAACAACAGTTGTTCCCTAAGAGGAACAACATGAAAAATAAAGGCACACAAAAAGTGTTGTTCCCAACAGCAAAGAAAATGCACGCAGAAATTGCCATAGGGAACAACAAAGGGAAAAAAATAGAAAAAAGAACAAAACTAATGTACAATCTATTGTCAAGAAAATCCAATCAAATAGAAAGGCAAATTTATGTACAGATTTCAAGAAAAACTAATTTTTTACAGAATTGGTGCTGCCGAAGAATTGCCTTCTGCAATTGAAACTTGCATGGTGGGGTCCTTATTGTGTAATTGTCAATGGAGCAGAAACTACAATTTGAAAGGATCAACACCTGAAACGAAAAAAAATAAAAGAAATCAGAAAAGAAACAACACTTTATTAAGTTACAACAACTATGATGTTATTTCCTAAGGGAATATTAATCTGTCAATGGAAAAAATGATCTTTTTGAAAAATGTTTTGGCAGCATTGACATGAATCTTCAAATGGAAACCAATTCTTCATTTCTTCTGTTATGAATCTGTTAGGTGATGAACTGGATGAAATGCCCTTGTTTCACTAAAATTTCTTTCAAGAATCGCTCGTCCATAAATTGACCTTATTTGTTCTGCTAAGACCTGAAAAAAATGAGTGTCTACCTGCAATAAAACATTAAATCATGGAGAAAGAGAGGTGATCGGGCTCCCATAATCCAAGAATTATGCAAAAAAACTAACAAGTAGTTACTCTGTAAAAAAAATCCACGGACAAAATTAATTTATTACCTGCGAGAGAGCAATGGCCAATCATACTAACCAACAGTGTTTCAATTATAAATTCTTTTTTTTGTCTGATTTGAGTGATTCCAAAGCCAGATGAGAGCTAATTCAAAGCTATATCTCCAATAGAAACTAGTTTTAAAAATTCCATGTAATGTTATGTTAAATTTTCTTAGAACAACCTGCATAATAGAGTCATTTTCAATTTTCCAACTCAGACCAACAGTTGTTATTTCAAGCATAAACTATTCATTTGATGACAGATTAAACCAATTCAAATTGGAGATTAAAGTAGATTCATTTTTTTATCTCCAATAGAAACAGGTTTTGAAGACAAAAAGAATTGATGGGTCGAATACTTTAATGAACAGCTGGAAAAACAGAGTTTTAAGAGCGTTGATTTATGATAAGCAGTCAGTATTTTGGTCATAAATTCCTCATACGATATCGAAATCTAGTGATTAAAATTGTGTTGTAAACTAGATTCATAGAATAATATACCGTAGAAACATGTTTTAAAAATATAATCATTTAGGTCTCAAAAAACTAATTGTCCCAAATATGTTCGTGAGTTGCCTACTAGACACCCTCTCAATGTTTTGGTTATAAGTTTTTCATTTTAAAACCAAATGGAGTGATTCAAATTTGGTTGGAAAGTAGAGATCAAGAGCTACTTAGGATAGAAACAGGTTTTAAAAATATTCACTTTTGGTCCCTCAAAGCATGACTGTCCCAACTCCGTTTTTAGAAATTTCATCAAGCCCGCAAGCCAAAAAATATGATATTCTAGCAATTTTTCCATATTAGTGATAAAAATGAATATAAGTGTCTGTAGAATTGTTATTTTCAATATAATTCATCTAAATACACAAATAAATTAAAATATTTATCATCGATGTTGATTTCCACAGCGTGTTGCAACAAAAATAACTATTTTTACAAAATAAAATAATAAAAAAATGTGTTTATTTTATTTCCTTATTTATTTTATTTTTTCACTAGCCTACTCTGATTTGGAAAACGAATATGATTACGTATAAGAGTATTTCCAGTGTAACCATTTTCGAAATAAGGCTTCAAGTATGTACATACCCAAATTTGAAAAATGCATGTTAATAAAAATTAGGGTATGGAAAGCCAACTTCCCTTGAAAATATGGTGCCAAAAATTGTTGAAGCATGGAGTGATGCTGCAAACAAATGAAGTGAAACCAATATTCAATGTATCCCTTACTTTCTTGATTTCCCATAGCCATCATATCATGAAGTTCTTGTGTTTAAAATGGCTTGTTGATGCAGGCTAGAAGAAACCTCATTTTCTTTCATAACCTCTACAAATTTTGGATTTGATACATTCTGAATCTCAGTACAAGTTTTCTCCAATGGTGCATGTGAGATAGAATGGGTGGGAAGGGTGAGTAAATTTTGCAATTCAACACTGTAAGCATGTTGTATTGGTTTATTATGGTGAGGGTGTGGAATGAGTTGAGCGGGAAATTGTGTAGGTAATGGAGTATTTTGATGATGTAGTTGATTGGGTTGAATGGATGATTTTTATGGGCAAGCAAGATGTTGTGGAAGAGATAGAAGATGTGTTTGTGCTACAAGATGAGGGAGAGTAGTCATGCAATCATAATATGAACCATGCCAAACTTGTAGACAAGATTTGTGGTAGTTATATTGAGATTGCCATGGTTGCCTTAACATATGAGTATTCCATAATGGATTATGCAAGTAAGAGAATGGAGAGGAAGTGTTTTGAACCATACCTGTAGGCCACGATTTCCATGTTTTTGACCTTGTTGCAGCTTCCCCATCTCTTTGATATGCTACTTCCATCCTAGATAAGGAAGAGTGAGTACCTATGGGATGCTCCTTTTGGTAATGAGGGCAAAACACTTCATCAAATTCTTGATTTTTCTGAACCTGCAAGACATTCAATTGTGAATTTAGAGAGCTAATAAAATTATATTTAAACTTTTCAAATAAAACATTGATTTCATCTCTTATGTCTCTTATTCTTGTAGTAAATTTGGAAAAGAAAGAAGAAACTTCTCTAGAATTCTTACCATCCTTGGAAATTCCTCTTGAATACCTTATGCACAATTCACAAACATCATCATATGATAACTGAAAAACATCACCTTTTCCTATTAGACTTAAGAGTTCTAAAAATTCATCTTTGATTCCTTTAACAAGGAGTGTTTTCAAGATCTCTTTTTCCAAATGCTTATGCTTTGATTTTTGAAGGTTATATTGAAATCACTCTACATAGTCCTCCAAGCTTTCATCTTCCCCTTGTATCATACCGAAAATATCTTCATTGGATTTGCAGTAGTCTTGGTACTTCTTCAAGAATATGTTCTTCATGTCCTCCCATGTTTGGATGCAGTTCCCACCAAGGTTCATGAACCATCGGAGAACTGCTCCTTTTAGAGTAAGAGGAAACACTTTCAACCTTTGATCATTAGTACAATAATCATATCCTCTACAAAATACTTCAAACTCAAATAAGAATGTATCTGGATCTTTATTTGTCAAACCATGAAAATTTGGTAGAGACAATGGGAGAATTATGTGCATTTGTGTCACTCCTCCTAGATCTTTGATAGGGAATTCAAAAGTTGCAATGTGAGCCATTTCTTACCATAATAGAAGATGTTCTTCATGTGTTTCTTTGAGGATCCTCCTTCAAATGTTCCTGTCAATTGGTTAGTGAAATGGGTAGTTCTTACATCACCACTCGAGTGGAATTACAAGATTTTTTCAAAAATTCTACCTCTAAAATTCCTACTTCAATTCTTACCTTAAATTTCACTCAGTTATGCTGTGAAGCGGGCCAATGAATTTGTATGTTCCTCGCTCGGTACACAGGTTCTTACCTTCCGTTTTTAATACCCAATTCTTCCCCAACAGAAAAAAATCAAATATGCATCACTCTTTCTAAATGGCATACACTCTCATCGGCAACGACGCCAAAATGTTGGGGTATAAAAGGTGTCTTTTTAACTCCTATTTATTTCACATTAATTATCAATCCAGGTACGATTTTTTTATTTCAAGAGCGTACTCAGTCTGAGGCGGCAATTTAATCCAAGAGTAATGCTTTGCAATATGTAGTATAGTGTTGTAAATACAAGAGTAAACATATGCTTGGAAAAGAAATCTAACTACAATGACATGAACTTAAATGCTCTGAAATCCAATCATTCACTCAACAAACATCAGTCAAGGATGTAGTAATGATAACTCTTTCCTTTAGAAACTAATGGAATTAAAATCAAATGAAAACAAGATAATCAATCTGAGAATGAAGGTAGCAATAACCATATGTCCTTTACAGTTGATGATATCACATTAAAACAACTAAATGAAAATGGAAATTGAATTAAATCATTAATGCTGCTAATTAAAGTAAACTAGGCAAGTTCTCAAAACCAAACTCTTTGCAATCTGTAAACTAATTAATTTGAAATGAGCAGCAACTCTTTAATGAAATAAACAACAAACTCTTTAATGAAATGAACAACAAATTATTAATGGAAATGAACAGCAAACTATTAATGGAAATGAATAGAAATCCTGAATAGCGAAGCTCTGTATCTGTAAAGCATAACAACACAAATTATGAAGAAATAAATATTCTTGTTATGTTGGAAAGGATCAGCGACGCAATTCACTGATGCAACACACCAATTTCACAAGGCATTGAAACAATGAACTAATTAACTTGCAAACTGTAATGAAAACAAATACAAACTGTCACACAACGATAACTGAAAGGTAATGATACAAACAACGGATCGATCCACCAGGGCTGGGACCGTAACCACTAGTGAAATGCCGCTGGGCTTTACTCCAGAGTTAAGAAATTAAACGGCAACAAGATCTTGTATTAATCATGCATAACAGCGTTTACAAATAGTCGTACTATGTTTTAATTAACAAGATTCGATGAACAATTCTGAAAATTACAACAGGAAATCTCTCAATCCCCCCCGAATAAATAATACATGCTCTCCTTTTATAATCAGAAAGATGAGAAATTAAATAGTAAATATGATCCCTCATAACAAGATTGGATTGTCCCCAACAACTTGATCAGCAAGAAAAGATATTTCTATCAATCATTCAACAAGAACAAGTCAAATTTGGATTTGCAGCTGACATAGTTTGGAAAACGGCCACAACAGCGAATCTAAGAAAATTGTCCTCAAAGAACCTTACGTTTCTCTCAATACAGGCCAAATCTGGGCAAACTGTTCTTTCATTAAATTAAATTGGTCCGTTCTGGACAAAACCCATGTTTTGGATTTTCCATATTCTTCTCCATTTGCCCAAAATGTCCAACACAAAACTGACACTTCTTATTCCAGCGAATTTCTGAGTTGGAATATTGAATGATGTGCTGGAGATCAAATCTACAATCTAGCAAATATCTTGGAGGCTAAATTGGTGAGTGTTGTTACAAATATATTAATAAACCATCATTGATAAAATCATGCATAATAATCATCAATTTATTAAAAATAAAGGAGAGGAAATAATATTTATCCATAAGAGCATAAATAATTATAAAATGGAATTATATGATAAATTATGATAAATGACATGATAAAGAAGAGTAGAAATGGATGAAATAGATATTAAAAAGTGATAATAATAATAATGACATATTAGCGGCCCAATAATTATCATTGAGGCCATTTAGTGTTTGCAATTTCATCTAATTTAAGGAAAATTTTTGCAATACTTTCATCTTCACGCATTTTGAGAGACATGTTTCATTCTATAATGTTATAGCTTAGCACTTGTTACCTTTGTATCACTTTCAGAGTTGTTGACTAGCTTATCCCACATTTCTTTTGTGATGTTGAGCTACTTCATTTTCACAAACTCAGATTTTGCAAGTCCTCCTAGTATGGAATTGGTTTCTTTGGCATTTCTCTCATATAACTTCTTTCCTACCTCATCTGTAGGAATGGATCTCAGATATTGATATCTTGTTTCGACTGCTGCCCAAAACGTATGCTCTAAGAGACTACAAATATGATCTTATTAGGATCTTCCAAAATATGAAGTTTGTTCCATTAGAAAAATGTGGCTTGGTAGAAAATACCCCATCCTAACTACTCATCTTGTTGGATATCCATTCTAGTGATCAAGCTACTTCTAAAGGACCTATGCTCTAATACCAATTGTTAGAAATACTTAAAGGGTGGGGGGAGGACCGGGGGGGGGTGGTGTGGTCAATCAATATTTCATGCCCAATCAATTTTTACTTATCTTATGCTTTATTTTCAAAGTTATCTTGATTCATTGTTTTATTGCCAACAAAACATATCCAGTAAACCATGAGAAACATTAAACATAAGATCATATAAACAATAAGAATTAAACACATCATCAACACATCAACACATATGGACACCGTATTTTTAGGTGGAAATCCAATTTGGGAGAAAACAACCTTTGTTGTTGTCTCTATATTTTTCTTATTATAAATAAAATCTTTTACCTCTTGTACTAGAATAGAATATTACTAGTACATAGGCTCCTACTTACTAGAGCTACCACCTCCTCTAGTTTCTCCAGCTACGACTGGAAGGAAGCTACTACTTGTTGATCAAGTTTATCGGCTCCTACCAGAAGGAAGATCCTACTCCCTCATTGAAGGATCCAACCCTTAGTACCTTTGTAGACCACGTTTCATAATTTTCACACTGGATCCACCTTTCTAAATCACGAACCTACAAACCATGTTTAATCCAATTTTCAAACTGAACCCACACCCAACAATATGCTCAACATATATAAATGAAAACCAAGAGATAAATATTCCCTCTAAAATCAATCACTGATAAACCAAGCCAAATATAAACACTAACCAAGTCACAACTATTTACTCAACATCGTTGTCAATACCAAGCCACAAACTATCAAATACCAGATCTAACTCTTTTCTCAACAACATTGTCAAATATCAAGTCAAAATTCTTTTCTTATTAATACCAACTCAACCTTGTCTACCATAATCATACTCATCAAATTCTCAGCTCATAAAATTCCAAAGCATGCACTATACTCAATTCAAACATCAACATACTCATCAATTCAATACCAAAATCCCAACGAGATCTTCCATTCACAATCTTTGTTAAACCTTGCTTTGCATAATAAAAATAGAAACAACAACTAGACACATCATAGTTGTCCTCTTGAAGCATAAAATCATAACATATAAGGCTCATGAACCGTCAAGCCACAAGAAACTCAATCAATGCCAAAACTTTCTCTGAACGAATATTATCTCTGCATAATGTGGAGAGAAACAAACTCAAGACAACTCTTAATAGATAAAAGACAAGCAATGAAATAATTTTGTTTCCTCTTTGTCCTACATACAAATTCTGTCAACAATAATCTATCACTGATCTATACGCACTTTAATCTCAATTCATCATCCATGTTACAACTAGCATACTATTCAATAAGACATACAACCTTTGCATTCATCATAAAATGTCATCAACCAACCAAGACAACCTCATCGTTAAAGTTAAGAAGATCTCTAGAAACACTTATAACAGTCATAATAAAAATAACAAAATCCTAAGCTCTACATATACATATAAACCTTCAACCTCTTTGCTAATCAAGCAATAAAGGACAAGCCATTCAACCACACATTGATCTCTGCATACATACATTGTCATGACATCAAAGTAATATTTGCATACACACTGTCATAGATTTGTACTGAAATTTATCAATTAGGTAGAGCACTGATCAGAGAAAAGAACCTATACACTCACATACAATTCCATCAAACAAGAGGAGATCCAAAAGTCCTCTCTGTCTCTACAAAACCCTTTCAACATTTATTGAAAATGGTCTCAAACCCTTCACTTATTTAGTTGCAACATACACTGGTATACATGCACCATCATTGTCAAACACTTACAACTAATAGGAAAACATAAACTCTCTTAGACATACATTGAATCAATCAAAGCAAACAAATCTCTATAATTCATAAATTAGAAGACACATTCTCTATCTCATACAACCTTGTTTCTCTTTGCATTATCACAATCATATCTTCAACAAAAACATGATGTTAACCCCTTCAAATATTCATCAGACCAATATAAGATATTCAAGTAATAGGAAAATTATTAAATATATCCTTAATATCTCCTTCAAATCTATCATTGAGGGATAGAACTAAACCTCCGCCTGCGCCCTAGTGCACACTTGTTCGAAACAAAACACAAGTAATTCAAGAAATGCACACAGAACTGATCCATCTCCTTCTCTTTTTATAACCTATATCCCTTTCCAACACCAAGATAAAATCCCATGGATTTGTTGAGAGGAGGCTTTGATAGGATCGAACAAACCTTCCGAAAGGTTACCTTCGTAAAAAACCATGGTCTAGCCCTAAGTTTTTTATTTTCTGCACTTACAAGAAGTGACACACCTCTCTCATTTGAGAAGTGTGTTAGAGCACATGTATTGTTCAGATAACCTATATTTCCCTAGGTGATAACACTCCTTTAGCAAGGGAAACATGTGTTACCCTATCTCCAAGCCCTGAAATTAGTCAAAACACAACTAAACTTTGCTCAAACTTTCTCAAACTTCTAACATGCCTTCTCCAACACGTGGGGGTCTTGTTAATATTTTATGAGGCTTCAATAATACCTCGCAAAGCTCAGTAAAAATTCTCCAATCAGCCACCTATGTCTCCTTAGTTTTCTTCACCTTCAAGCAACTCCAATCTCTTTCCATCTTTTTACAATTGATCCAAACCTTGTTCAAGCTTTTGCAACTCAGGTGCAATCATCAAGATATTTATTTAATCATCATGACACCTATAATTCCTTTCCAATCATGGGGAAAAATCCTCCATCCATGACCCAGTTATGCACATCAATTTTGCATGCATACCAATAGTTTCATGATGCGATAAAATCATATGTGACAAAAGTGAAACAAAACCATGATATAATGGACAAGTTGACATCTAGGTTGACATCAAGTAAAACACATTAGCCATAATGCCAACAAGGGTGATGTAGTGTGTGGGTCGGTTGGATGGAGTCATGTGCATGGCCACATATGCTAAGTTAGTCGAGTTTTAGAAAACAATGAATCAAACCCCAAATCACCATTTGACTTATAATAAGAATAAAATGATCCGTGAGGGGTCAAGAGCCCATTGGGGCTCATGGAAAACATGGTACATGCCATGGAAGGAGAGTGATGTGGTGCCTTGTGTTGTGACACATAGAGGTATAACGTCAGTTGACATCACCCCGAGGAGATAGATTTGTGATGTCACCCTAATGATGAAAAGGGGGAACTTCGGGGAAGGTTTGGGATTCATCTCCTGGGATGGAGAAATATTACCATTAGTTAACACGAGGAAGGACCTCCATCCTGCTTCTCCTGGACCCTAGAGGTTTGCATGGAGGTGTTAACAATATATTCTCGGGGCCTTAATCTCGGGATTATGTAGAAAAGGAGGGGCTACTTGACTGAGTTTGCATCATAGAGCTTAAATATACATATATGTATGGCCAAGGGGGAGGTTCATTTCATTATGCTCATGCACATGTTATGCTCAAGAAAGGGGAGAGGGCTTGTATGGCCAAGGGGGAGGTTCATTTCATTATGCTCATGCACATGTTATGCTCAAGAAAGGGGAGAGGGCTTGTATGGCCAAGGGGGAGGTTCATTTCATTATGCTCATGCACATGTTATGCTCAAGAAAGGGGAGAGGGTATGCATATGGTGACATGGTAATGCCATAGTGGCAACCACTTGAGGATCACATGGCCATGTGTTGGAATGCCACATGAGCACCACGCAAGGTCCACTTGGGTGGCACATGGCAAGGCTTGTTCTAAGGTAGTAGACTAATGGTTGAATCTTAAATGGCCATATCTTTTGATCCAGGTGTTGGATTGAAGAAAAAATTATATCGTCGGAAAAGTCTCCAAAAGACAAACACAATGGCAAGGTCTAATTTTTTATTTGAAGAGATCAATAAAGATAAAAAAAATTAGACCCCATTTCCATAGCTAGACCTTGGAGGTTAGGTCATTATAGTAATTGCTTCCTTCTATCTTTAGTGTGCACTAAGGGTGGTAAGGGGTTGTAGTTACAATATTCTCTTGACATATTCCAAGCTACAAAAGGCGTTGTGATTTTCTACTTGTTTTTCCTTCAATACCCTCCCCAACAAGGTCTTTGTTTGCCACTAAAAAGCCAATGATGAGAAATAATGCTTCCTTCTTTGCCGAATCCATTGTAATATGTCTTCTAGAATTTTATTATATAATAGGACATGTTTATCTTGGAAGATAAGAGTCTCCAACTAGACAATTTCCCTTTGAGTTCCCATGTTTTTCATACTTCCCACGTGCACGCATCATCAACCAAGGAGGCGGCCAGGCCACCCCCTACTAACTCCCTACATCATGGTGTCAGGTACACTCCCCCAACCTAGTAACATGCTCAAAATTCACCCTCATTGAAGTAAAAACCCTATTTTAAAATAAACCATGCCTATCAAAATCATTACCATATCTCACCTTTTTATTGACTATTTTTTTAACTAATTTATTATAAATATTTTTATTTTTTATCATGTAACCACCGAAATTCCCATTCCTATATTTTTTAAAATTTATTTATTTATAAACCTTCTTATTTTTTAACCATATAACTATCACCGGAATTCTAGTTCCATGCAAATCTAAATTAAATAAATCTTCTTATTTTTACGATGTACCCAAAGAAATTCCCGTTCCATGCAAATCTCAAAGCATAATATGTTTCTTAACAAAGTAGGCTACTCACTTCTACTTTCCGGACACTTCGGCGCTAAATAACCCACTGAACCGTTTTCGATGGGATGGCACATGACATATACTATAAATTGCACAAGATGTTGCAAAGTAAATGTCATAATTTATAGCATATGGAGATCTAAACGTAGCTCAAATTGAGTGAAAGAAAAAATATTGTTTTATTTTTATTTTTTTTTATTCCTCTAATTGTTGGCAATCATGAATACACAAGAGTTGGGGACTTTAAAGAGTTTTTTTAGTATCTATATGACAAAATTAATTTCGAATAAGGTGACAATGACATTAATTATATTCTCCATAGTGGGTTGTTCTACAAGCTATATAATCTTTGTGTTCCTAAAGGTGAAACGTTTCTTTTTTAAAAGCAAACAGCGCTATAGACGAAAGTGTGGGATTATGTTTTAAAAGCAATAGCGCGATAGACGGGAGAAGCCACCCCGCTGTTTCATGGAGTTAAAATTCACGGTATTCCAGGTTTCGGACATAGTAAGTCAACCGAAGTCTCAATGGCGTGTTGACTATGCCGTCTTCTACACTAAAGTCGCTCCAATACCATCTTCTTCGAAGAACCCCGTGCTACCAAGTTTCTTATGTCCAGGAACAGAGCAGAATGCCATCTTCTTTGAGGAACCCTGTGCTGCTAGCTTTCTCATGTCCAGGAGCACACCAGACCATCATACTACGCCGTCCTCATCTTACCAATTCGATGTCTTCCACTGTTTATCAAGTTTGCTTTCTTGTTGCATCTGCCCTTTTCCTCCTCCTCTGCTTCACAACATCATGTACCGACGGTAGCTACGAAGATTGTTTTTGGGGTACATGTGGGAGCTTTCAATTCAGTTACCCTTTTGGGAAAATTAACAGCGGCTGTGGTGATCCTCAGTTTCAGCTAAACTGTAGTTTGGAAAGCTATCCTTTGCTTAATTTCAATGGAGATAAGTATGTCATCTTGCAGCCGACAGTATTGGATACTAATAGACTTTATAATAACAGCATGACA
Organism: Pinus albicaulis; assembly: GCA_034641835.2. Taxonomy (NCBI): domain Eukaryota; kingdom Viridiplantae; phylum Streptophyta; class Pinopsida; order Pinales; family Pinaceae; genus Pinus; species Pinus albicaulis. Next base: position 328,306,130 of record CM076571.1, read on the forward strand.
ATTGTTAACTACAATCTATGGAAGAGTATGCCCGGGGGCAATTGCAATCCTTTGGGTAACTACTCTCAATTTTGGTGGCCCGACTCTCAATTTCGTATAGCCCATGGATACAGCAATCTCACGCTTTGGGGACAATGCAATGAAAGTATTAAAGGGCATAAGCGCCGTTTATGTGGCGCTGATTGGTACGTCATTCCCAATCCAGAATCTGGGAGACGATTCTGCCAAAGCAACATTCAACTGCCAGTTAGTAACAACTTCTCATTCCAACAGAATGAGGACCTGAGAACACGACTCTCAGCAGGTTTTGAAATAACATGGTATGCCGACACGAAGAGAAACCGAAGCTGTGGCGCTTGTCTCAACAGCAGCGGGAGTTGTGGTTATAACATTTCAGAACCAACTAATTTTCTTTGTTATTGTGTCGATGGCACCTCGCATACAGAGAGATGCGCCACCATTCGGATTGGTACTTTTCCTGATCGCCTTCTACCAATTCAATTACAAACCCCAATGCTTAAATTATCACAATTTAGAAAAATTTATTAAATGTTCCCATCATTCTGCACTCTTTGAACCCAGGGATATATGGGGTTGTGTTTCCCGATATTGTTGATTCTCATTGCAAAAATTATGGGTCGTTGCTTTTACTTGTAATAGTTGTTATGGCCCGTTGCAGGTCATAAAAACAGGCTTGCCATTATATAATAGGTAGCTATGATTTGTTGGAGTTTAACAGCGGAAAAACATTAAACACATAACACACAGCAAATAAATCATGCACAGAAGACGCAGAGTTTTACCGTGGTTCACCCAATTCTCCTGGGCTACGTCCACACAACATAGGCATCGGCAGTCTTTATTAATTAAGCAGGAGATTACATAATTAAATCAATCCTCACAAACTCTCACACTATGCAAACAATCCGTATGGATACCTGTTATATAGCAGAGAGAATCAAACTGCCTCATAAATCCTCTCAACTCAAATTTAGGATGCATTAACTCCCTCCCCAACAAACCCTCCCAACAAACCGGAGCTAATCTAGGAACTAATTCCTAATTTTTGTCACCTAATGAGATTTTTGCCAATTTTACCAAAAATCGAAAAATTCAACAATCTCCACCCTGATAAACACTAGCCCGATGCCCCGTTATTATTATTTTATTCTTTCAGTGCCAAGAGAAGCCAAACACCAACGTAGCTTTCTTAACAAAATCGGTTTCGTGAACATGTCCGCAGCGCTTTTCCTTTGTATGCACCTTTTCAAGAGAGACCCCCTTCTCAAATAATAACCCTCGTTTACAAAATGCACGTACTTAATTGGAACATGTCATTTACTATGATAGGCCGGATTCTTAGCCAAATGTATTGCACTTTGACTATCTCTAACAAAGTAACTCGATGTTGTCCATGTTGTCTCGCAACCTACCAAACTCACCAAGCAAACCTTTCAACCAAACCGCCTCTTTGCAAGCATGCGAAGCAGCAATGTATTCTGCTTCAGTAGTGGATAAAGCAACAATGTTTTGTAGCTTTGACATCCAGCTAATAGCTCCACCCGCAAGAGTAAAGACGTACCCTGAAGTTGACCTTCTCTTATCCAAATCACCTGCAAAATCGGAATCAACATATCCGCAAACAAATTCACTACTCTTATTGTAAGTAATACAATAACTACTTGTGCCTCTCAAATACCGAAGCACCCATTTCACTGCTGACCAGTGTTCTTTACCCGGATTTGCCATATACCTGCTGACAACCCCAACTGCATGTGAAATATCCGGTCGAGTACAAACCATCGCATACATCAAACATCCTACTACATTGGCATATGGAATTCGAGACATATAATCCTTTTCTTCATCTGTATTAGGACATAAACTCGAAGAAAGCTTAAAATGGGAAGCTAAAGGGACTGACACAGGCTTCACATTATTCATACTAAATCTCAAAAGTATCTTCTCAACATACTTCTGTTGTGATAGCCACAGCTTACCATTACTCCTGTCTCTGAAAATCTCCATGCCCAAAATCTGTCTTGCTGCTCCTAGATCTTTCATATCGAATGTCCTTGCCATCTGAGTCTTCAACCTGTTGATTTCATCAATGCTTTTGCTTGCTAAAAGCATATCGTCAACATACAACACCAAGATAATGAACATGCCATTTTTCAATTGCTTGAAATACACACAATGATCATATTCACTTCTAACATATTTTTGACTCAACATGAAAGAATCAAATTTCTTGTACCACTGTCAAGGCGACTGCTTCAGACCATACAATGACTTCTTGAGCCTGCAGACAAATTTCTTATTGCGATGCTGAACAAACCCTTCCGGTTGTTCCATATAAATTTCCTCATCTAAATCTCCATGTAAAAATGCAGTCTTAACATCTAGTTGCTGTAATTCTAAATCAAACAAAGCAACTAACGCTAACACAATTCTGATTGAAACTATTTTAACAACTGGTGAAAAAATCTCATGAAAGTCAATGCCTGCTTTCTGAGAAAGACCTTTTGCAACCAGTCGCGCTTTGTACCTGTCTTCCGTATCATTCACACCCCGTTTCAGCTTGAAAACCCATTTACACCCCACAGTTTTCCTGTCTTTCGAAAGCTCAACCAGATCCCATGTGCCGTTCTTACTCAAGGCCATCATTTCGTCCTTCATGGCTGCTTTCCACTTGTCACTTTTCGAACCTTCTATTGCTTCCTGATAGCACAGAGGTTCATCGTCATTAGCAGTAAAAGCAACTGAAGTAACATAATCATCATACCTTCTCGGAACACGTTTTATCCTTGTAGACCTCCTTAAAGCTGTTTCTGGTTGACTACCATCTGTAGGAACTTCTTGCCGATCAGTATCTGAGACCTGTTCATGATCTAAACCTGAACCCTGTTCATGTTCTGATTCTGAAACCTGTTCATGACTAGTATCTGAACTATGGTCATCATGACTATCATTAGAAGTGCTGTCAAACTGAATGTGCTGAAAATCAAATACATCATCATGTTTCAATTTTCTATCTACATCTAACTGTACAAGAGAGGATTCATCAAACTTTACATCTCTGTTGATGATGATTTTGCGGGTAGTAGGATCCCACAATCTATATCCCTTTGTTCCAACACCATACCCAATAAAGATATACCTTTTAGACTTTGGATCTAACTTAGTTCGCTGATGTTTAGGCACTAGAGCATATGCATCACAACCAAACACTCTGAGTTTAGAATAGTCACAAGGGTGTCCTTTCCATACCTCTTGCGGAATCTTGCAGTCTATTGCCGTCGATGGAGATCGGTTTATCACATAACAAGCCGTTGCCACCGCTTCCGTCCACAACTCCTTTTGCAACCCGGCGTTACTCAGCATACTCCTTGCTCTCTCTAGAAGAGTCCTGTTCATGCGTTCAGCAACTCCATTTTGCTGAGGAGTATAAACCGTGGCCTTATGTCTCTCGATCCCTGCATCCTTGCAATAGCTGTCAAACTCCTTGGAAGTAAACTCACCACCATTGTCAGTTCTTAAACATTTTATTGTTCTACCAGTGCTATTTTCTACCAATGCTCTAAACTGCTTGAAAACTGAAAAAACATCAGACTTCCTTTTCAACATGTAGACCCACACCTTCCTAGAAAAGTCATCAATGAACGACACAAAATATGACGAGCCACCATATGACGTTGTAGGGGCTGGACCCCAAACATCTGAATGAATATAATCAAATATCCCTTTACTAGTATGTTTGCCTGTTTTAAATTTTTGTTTACTTTGTTTTCCAAACAAGCAATGCTTACAGAAATCTAACTTTCCAGACCTTAGATTAGGAAGTAACTTGCGATCAGCCAAAATATTTAACCCTCTTTCGCTCATATGGCCCAACCTTTGATGCCATAGGCGAATGGAACTACTGTCATGTTCAGACACCGTAGACACATGATCTGACCCTGTTCTTCCTTCTAATTGAAATAGATTTCCTACTTTCTTAGCTTTCATTACTAGTAAAATACCTTTATAGATTTTCATAACTCCACCTTGAATTACAGTTTTATATCCATTCGTATCCAATGCTCCTAAAGAAATTAGATTTTTCCTTAAGTCTGGAACATGTCTCACATCTGTTAATATTCTAGTTGTCCCATCAAACATTTGCAGCTGTATACTTCCTATGCCAACAATATTGCAAGTAACATCATTACCCATGTACACGACGCCATCATCAACAGATCTATACGTCTTAAACCAGTCTTTATGGATACACATGTGGTTTGATGCACCGGAATCTAACAACCAATGTTGATCATGTTTTGACATATAAACAGACAATACTTCGTCGCTCATACCTGAACCAGATGTCGAACCTGTATCCGTCGTATTTGCCTCCTTCTTCTCTGTCGAAGAATCTGCTTTAGAAGTTTGCTGCTGTCGCTTCCAGCAGTCCTTCTTCAGGTGTCCAGTTTTCCCACAATGCCAGCACTTCACCTTTGTCTTCTTTCCTTTAGACTTTGAACGAGAGTTGCCATGCTTACCCCCGGAGTGTCTCTCTCTCGAGCGACCTCTGGCCATCATTACCTCTGATGTAGAGGTGTCTGCATTCGACCTCTTCCTCGTCTCCTCAGACAACAAGGCTCTAAGCACATCGTTCTCAAAACGGGGACTTTGAGTTTTCGCCATCTTGTATCAGCAAAAAAACACAATAATCTCCCAAAAACCAACGTTTTAAATAAAGAATGCCTTTTTAAACAAAAAATACCCTTCACCTTCCGTTAAGTGCCTCTCACTTAATTTTTTAATACAAATGGTAATTAATACAAATTACCAATCATTTAAAAAAAAAAAAAAAAAAAAAAACCCCATACCATATGCAAATGGTATTCAAATCGATTTCAAAAAACTACAAATCGATTTTAAATATAACAACACTCAAATCGATTTTAAATACTATACAAATCGATTTATTCAAATGGGATGAGAAATTTTAAAAGGCTTTCCATTTCGCGTTCAGACAAATCCCAATTCGTTCCCAATTCGTTTCATTTGCTGTAATGCCAACTACCATAATCGATTTCATACCATATAGAATGGCAATTTAATAACATCGATTTTAATTTTTACGAAATGGCAATTGCATACCAAGTCGACTCCAATATAAAAAACGATTTATAAATGCCCTTCACCCAGCGTTTAAAAAAAAAGTTCAAATCGACTCTCTGTTTTATTCAATATCACACCAGGCCTCATAACTGCAAATTGACTTTTGTCAAAAAACGTATCAACACAGGCTTTATAACAGAAACTGCAAATCGACTTACGCTTTATTGACACATCTCTTCTAAATATCGACTTTAATGCTGCGAGTCGTCACCATTCAACGCTGTTCAAAATTGCAAGCAGTCTGCACACATAAAAAACTGGCCACGACTTCTGCAACCACATACGCAGATGGATTTCACGGCTCACAGCTTCAAGTCAGCAGTCTCCACGCAGACCTCCATGATAACATTGCTCACGCATCTGGTTGAGCTTCCAGATGATAAGAATCGACCCACGGCAATAAACTCACGCATCCGGCTGTCAGATTGCCCGATTTATAAATGGCGTTCATAAAAAAAAACTTTCCAATCGACTTCAACACGGACATTGCATCAACGCTGCGAGTCTTCAGCTTACGCGCAGTCTCACGGTACAGCAAACAACGCACAACCAAAAAACCTTCGACCTGTCTCCACACACCAGCGCTCCAGTTCAGCACCGGGCAGCCACGCAGTTGAACAGCAGTGCGCTCCACGCACCAGAGGTTGACCACATTATAAAGCAACCCATATAACAAAGTTTGACCATACACAACGTATGTCCTGCAACCTCCAGCACGCGCTGTTCCACGCTCACCGCACCAGTTCCACGCTCAAACAGAGTACGCCAATCCTCCGCTGCGCCACGCCTCCAACTTGCTCCGATACCAATTGTTGGAGTTTAACAGCGAAAAAACATTAAACACATAACACACAGCAAATAAATCATGCACAGAAGACGCAGAGTTTTACCGTGGTTCACCCAATCCTCCTGGGCTACGTCCACACAACATAGGCATCGGCAGTCTTTATTAATTAAGCAGGAGATTACATAATTAAATCAATCCTCACAAACTCTCACACTATGCAAACAATCCGTATGGATACCTGTTATATAGCAGAGAGAATCAAACTGCCTCATAAATCCTCTCAACTCAAATTTAGGATGCATTAACTTCCTCCCAACAAACTGGAGCTAATCTAGGAACTAATTCCTAATTTTTGTCACCTAATGAGATTTTTGCCAATTTTACCAAAAACTGAAAAATCTCAACATGATTTCTTCCAATTGAAAATCCTTGTGAACTTGTATCCTATATCCACAATATATGTGCTTGTATTTCCCCATATTGTTGATTCTATTTGCAAAAACTATGGATCCTTATTTTACTCATAATAGTAGTTATGTGGGCGTTGCAGGTCATAAAAGCAGGCTTCATTCCATTGTAATAGGTAGCTATGATTTCTTCCCATTGAAAATCATTGTGAACTTGTATCTTGTAATAATTAGCGCAGTTCTCACCCAGGTTAATCAACAACACATTCATATCGATCTCTGTAGGTTGCGTCATTGGAGGAGTTGCCCTGATAACAATAGCAGTGTTCATGTTCTTAAAGTTTTATGCCAAGAAGAGAACACCTACTCCCGGTACATCTCCTTCAAGGGTCGAGAAATTCCTAAAGGAAAATGCTTATGAAATGCCAATGCCAACCAGATATTCACACTCTCACCTCAAGAAGATCACAAACAACTTTGCTGAAAAGTTGGGAGAAGGAGGGTTTGGTGTGGTCTATAAAGGAATGCTTCGGAACTGCGGTCTAGTGGCCGTGAAGCTTCTTGATAGACACAGACATACCGAAACTCAATTCATGAATGAAGTTGCTACCATTGGACGGGTCCATCATGTCAATCTGGTTCGTCTGTTGGGTTACTGTTTTGAAAACCCCATAAGCGCACTTGTATATGAATACATGCCTAATGGATCTCTCGATAAATTTTTATTTGCCCAGAAAGAGGCCGAGGGGCAAGTCTTAAGGCGGGAACAATTGTATTCGATTGCTTTGGGTGCGGCCCGTGGAATTGCATATTTACACCACGACTGCGACAAGCGCATCGTACACTTCGACCTCAAACCTCACAATATATTGCTGGACGCCGATTTCACACCTAAAATTGCCGATTTTGGTCTGGCTAAACTTTGTGGAAAGGGAGAGGACCATATTTCCATCATAGCAACGAGAGGGACGCCGGGATATGTTGCACCGGAGTTGTTCCATAGTGATGTCGGTCCTGTTACAGATAAATCAAATGTCTATAGTTTTGGAATGCTGTTGCTAGAGATTGTTGGGGGCAGAAAAAATATTGATGTTCAGGTGAGCCGGTCCAGTCAATTTTACTTTCCTGAATGGGCTTTCAAGCTACTTGAGAGTGGTGAGTTGGGGATGAGGCTGAGAGGAGAAGAAATGGAATGTGCAGATGAGGAGAAGGCGAGAAGACTCACAAAAGTTGGTTTGTGGTGCATTCAATATAACTCTGCAGATCGTCCTTGCATGACGAGGGTTGTGCAAATGTTAGAAGCAAATGGAGATGACGTTGCCAATCCTCCCTTGCCCTTCAATTCCTCGCCCACACCTGAAAATCCTCTACTGCATTCCACCGTAAATTCTTCTTCAATGGAGATTACATTCTAGATTTGTATCTTTGATAATCTTATTCAAACCAGTTTCTGGATTTTACCTTGTGAAAATGAGTCGGTGACTACCATGGAGACCCTGACTCGGCGCAGTGATTCCAGTTAAGTTTAGCCTATTAGAATAATAAGAGTATGTTCGTTTCCGGAACATTTACAAATAGTTAATTTTTCAAAATCAGAATCTTAGTATGATCGACTATTCATAGGAGGATTTGAAATTCAAGAAACCCTACATAATTAGATTTAAGATATATGGTTTTGCACATCTTGATCTTGTGTGAGTTGCTCGCATCAAGGTGAATTTACATTCCATTATGATAAATATGTTGTCACTTTAAAGTTACATTACCATTTTGTTAATTGTACTTTTGTTAATCGTACTTAGTGTATCTGTATATTTCCCTTTTATTTTAGTTTAGATTAGTTTAAATGATAAAAATTATTTAATTTTAAAAGTTTTTTTTTTAATTTTTTAATAAAATTTTAAAATGACACAATCACAAATTTGTTTGGGTGGTAGATTTCTTATTAAAATTGGGTAAACAAAATTTTAAAAATTAAAATACTGGAGTGTTTGAATTTTTTTTTTTTATGGTGAAAATGGATTCAGCACCATCAAAAATTTATGATACACCTAAAATCATGACATTTGACAACTCTAATCCAAATTTTTAAAAAAGTCTGCAAAATTTTATCATAATCTTAAACTAATTTCCATTCTTTTCTAAACTAATTTATGAGATCTTTAAACTATACATTTTAAAATTAGTATAAATTTACCATATCCATATTATTAAAACATGTATGAAATTTTTTTTTATTTAAATTTATAAAAAAATTGATATAATCAGTATATGTACGAGTGATATTCTGGAAATTGAGTGAGTGCTCAAAATTGTGTTGTGCTCTCTTCATCATGATTTTATTAGAGCTTTTCTTAAATTGATGTGTTACAGATGCCTTCTTCAGTCATTGCTTAGTGACTCCACATGGGAGATGTTATTCCTTCCATAGATGTTACTAACTTGTACACAACCATGTGTTAGAGCTTAGTTGAATGTGGATTTAATTTGCACCTTTTATGTGCCCTTTAATATTGCCTCTAACGGCACTGTGGGGTTAAAGGTATGCGCCTTTTAAGTTAAAGGTATGCGCCTTTTAATATTGCTTCTAACGGCACTTTGGGGTTAAAGGTAGGAATTTTCAAATGTGAATTACTTTAGGGTTTTCAAATCTGAAGCATCAATTTTCAAATTTGAAGCATTAGTTTTCAAATTTGAAGTATTAGTTAAATCTAAAGCATCAGTTAGATTTGATGATCTGTGTAATTTTAATGCTAGTTTCCATAATTTTTATTGTATTTCACAACCAAATCACCATATAATTTACTTATCAAATTCCGTCCATGAGTTATCTGTCCACTTAATTCCACTAACTTGAAAAGAGATGCATTGCACTCTTGAGAAGGGATGCTCAAACACAGATGTCAGTCCTTGACTTCCCCATCTCAATTGCATGATTTTGTTCTTCAATTCCCCGTGACTTGTTAGAGTGAGCCATTCCTTTTTAGGAGAAGTTGTTTCCAACGTCAATATAAATAGTCTCTAAAAGTCGTACCGTGGATAATACTAATCATCATTATGCTTTTTCATAGAAACAATCTCAATCTTATTTCGATATAACATGTTTTGATGTCTTCTACTAAAATCCAATTTTGAAGCAATCTATTTGCAAACACTAATTATATGTTGACTTTGGAGTTTTTTTACTTAGTTTCCTCACTACTACTCTAATTTCTCTTTTCTTTATAAATTTCAATCTCTTTTCTTTATAAATTTCAATATTATAAGCACATGAAAGTCATTTATATGAATAATTTTTTTCTCTAGCAGTGTTACTTAGTAGTTTTTCTTAAAAGCATGTGTTTTATCTTAAGAAGTTAAAGAGGAAGAAGTCACAAGTTTTAGGTTCAAAATCAAAGAGGTAGAATGTGTATGCCTTAATAGACTTAGCAGTCAAATCAACAGTCAAATCACTACCCAAAATGGATTTTTGTCCCACAAACCAAAAAATCCCATACACAAATTTAATGTTGACTTGACCTTAACCTTAAAATTAAATAATAATATAATAATAATTCCTTCCATAAAGATTACAGACTTATACACAACCATGTGCTGGACCTTCGTTGAATGAGAATTTAATTTGTACCTTTTATTAGTATGGCCTGTAAGGACACCTTGGGATTAAAGGTACTGAACTTTGCGATTAAAAGTAAGAATTTCAAATCTGAATCACTCGACGGTTTTCAAATCTGAAGCTTCAGTTAATTTTGATGGTTTGTACAACTTTAGCACTGGTTCCAAATTTTTAACATGGACAGAAATTTTTGACCCTATAATTTACCTATCAAATTCAAATTCCACCCGTGAGTTCTTTCTCCACTTTATTCCACTACCCTGAAAAGAGATGCCCTAAACTCTTCAGAAGGGGTGCTCAAACACAGATGGATAGATGGCTTCTTACTTCCAAGGTGCCTCGCCAGATCTACGTCTTCTTACATATAAGTGTCACGCTAAGTTACACAATGTTAGATAACCATTATATCTGGATAACGATATGTTACGAAATGATGTTATTTTCATTTTCATTTTTATTTTTTAGATCGAATGTGTTTGAGGATGTTTGGGTGTTTTTTTGCGTCGAAATGATATTATTTTCATTTTTATTTCTTAAATCGAATGTGTTTGAGGTGTGGCGTGTTTGGGTGTCTTTTTTGGTTTGATCTTTATTGCTGAGTGTTTTTATCATAGAAGGAATGATATTATTTTCAAATATTTTTTTTAATTAAATGTTTTTTAGGTGTAGTGTGTTTGGGTGTATTTATTTATTAATTTTTTAGGGTGTGATTTGTTTTGGTTGGTAAATTTATTAAATTGTAATAAAGAGAGAAAATTGAAAATTTTCAGGTGTAGTGTTTTTATATATATAAAAGCCAAGTGTAGAGTGTTGTATAGTTAGATTTAGACTAACGAAATTATGATTTAAAAAATAAATTTTAAAATACAGTAATTTTTTTTATTAATTCACTGAATAATGATAAAAATTATAAATATTTTTATAATTTTAATAATATTTATTTTAATTTTAATATATTGAAAAATAATTAATTAAATTAAAATAAAAAAAAATGTAAAATTTATTTTAATGTACATTATATTATAAATTATATATATAGATATATATTTTATTTTTTTTATTGAATAAATTAAAGTTTAAAATCTTCAATTCAATTTTTTTATATTTAAATTTTTATTATAATTTAATACTTTATTAAATTAAATTTCATTAATAAAGGTATATATATTTTTTATACTTTATTTTATTTTATTTTATAGATTATAAAAAAACATTTAAAAGTTATTCAATTTTATTTGAATCTAATATAAAAATGAATATTTGAAATAAAAAGTGGAATAACCATTTAAATTAGCTAAAACAAGTAATTGACATATTTTTCTCCATACTATTAAGATAATGTGATTTGAGTTTATAATAATAATGATATTGATAATCCAATAAAATTAATTTTTAATAAATATTTGATTTATTATATTATTTTCATAAATAAATAATTAAAAAAAATTGAGTAAATAATTTAGAAAAAAAAAAATTAAGTTCCTTTGAGATTTATGTATTAATAAATAATAAATTTAGTTTTATTATAAATTTTAATAATTTAAATAATAATAAAATAATATATATTATTTCTATTTTTATTATATTTTCATATATGTATATATAAATTTAACAAATAAAAATTGTACATAAATCATAATAAAAACCAACATTGAACCTTATAATCATCTCAAATATCTGGAAAATAATAAAAACACAACTAAATTAAATAGAACGCTAAGAATAAGAACACATAACCAAATTAATTAATAAAAACGTTATTGTTGACCTTGGAGACATTGTTTCCAAGGTCAATATAAATAGTCTCCAAACGTCGCCCCTTGGATAATATGTTGGAGTGACAAGTCATTGATGCCTTCCACTAAAATCCAATTTTGTGAATCAATCTATTTGCAAACACTAATTACATGTTGAATTTGGAGTCTTCTACGTGGTTTCCTCACTACCACACTATCCTTTGTCTTTTCTCCATAAATTTCAATATCATAAGCATGTGAATGAGTTTTCATATGGGTAAATCCTTAAACGACACAATCATATGGTGGACATTTTCCTATGTCCACTTTCTCCCATTTGGAATAACCGTAGAATTGGGGAAGCTCACATTGGAAAACGATTAGATCATTTTCTTGTAAAGGAAAGCTTGTTAGAGACTCTTGGAAATGTTAAATTGATTGTACTGGCTTTACTGTTTTTATGTGGAGAAAGGAATAAATGAGCCTTGGTATCCCCTTCAAGTTCAACAGGGTATGGTTGGAGGATGTTGAGATCCTGGAGTTGGTTAATACTACTTGAAGGGAGTTTGATAATAGTGAGGGGTTTCAGCGATGGGAGATATGACTCGGAGATTAGACATCATCAAGTACAGGACCAAGAAATGGAAAAATGAGAAGTGGAAATTAATTGCAAAACTAAAAGAGATCACAAATGAGATCTCTTGTCTTGGGAAAGAGCTGAAACATAGGTTGCCATCGTATCAGGATTTGGAACGTCTATTGTAACTAGAGGGAAGGAAGAAAGACATCCTTAGGGTGCAGGGGGTCACATGGAGATTAAAGAGCAGAGAAATATGGCTCTGAGAGGGGGGTGGCAATATTAATTTCTTCCACATGTATGCTAACCAGAGAAGATAGAGGAATGTTATTTGGCATATTGAAGTAACAGACGGGTATATTAAATAATCCACTCCTGCCATCCAAAGATAGGCTCTTCGACATTTTGAGCATCTCTTCAGGGCTCGAGAAGATGTCAACTATCAAGACTAGCTATGGGCGTTGGAACCCTCATATGTACAATGATGCCTCCAATGATGTACTATACAGACAGGATGATCTGGAAAAACTTGAAATGGTCCTAAAATCTTTCGCCAGAGATAAGAGCCTAGGCCCAGACGGATGGTTTTTTGAGCTCTTTCTTCATTTCTTTGATGTGATGGGACCGAGCCTCCTGGAGATTGTTGAGGATCCCTGCTAAGGGGTTATATTACATGTGGATTAAACTCTACTTTTTTGGCCCTTATACCAAAAACTTCCAATCCGAGGCATTTCAGTTGACTTACATAAGGCGTACGACAGTGTGGACTAGTCTCACATCTGCCTTATTCTGCACAAGATTGGACTCCAGACCCAGAACATTGAATGGATTACGACATGTATTTCTTTGGTAAGTTATATGTTGTTATTATTAATGATTGTCCTACTCCTTTTTTCAGGGCTGAGAGAGGCCTCTGCCAGGGATGCTCTCTCTTACCAATGTTGTTTATTCTGGTTATGGATGGTTTGAGATGACACATTGGGACAACACGTAGACATGGTCTTTCTCTGGGACTGACCATCTCCGGAGATGTCAATATCACCCATATTTTTTTTGTAAATGATATTATGACTTTCGATGTCATTTCAATGAAACATTGGTCCTATTTACACTATATGTTCCTTAGATATGGGACGGCCTCAGGCTTAATAGTAAATGGACACAAATATATTCTTTTTTTCTCTACTGGATATCATAAAGACATTGATTTCATTGCAGGTATTTTTGGAGTGGGGGTTTCTCCCTTGGAGAGCAAAATTAAATACCTAGGGTTTAGGCTCAAGCCAAACAAGTATTAAAAAAACGACTGGAAATGGATGGTAGACATATATAAGAGGAGGTTGGAAAATTGGACACATAGATGGCTCACTTTAGGAGGAAAATATATACTTATACAAGTATTTCTCCAACAAATTTTTGTATACTGGCCTCACCTCTACTAGATCCCCACAGGAATCATTGCTAAAATCACCTCTATCATTTCTCATTTCCTATGGTGTGGCACTAGATCTGATAGTAAATATCATTTAAACAAATGGGGAGGATTAACATCCCCCAAGGAATTTGATGGATGGGACTTTCTGGAGCAGAGGACTTTTGGCATTGCTTTATTAACTAATATTTATGGAGGGTGCTGGTGGGTAGGGGCCTCTGGTAGGACATATTACAGGTAAAATACATAAGAGGTTCAGATACTAAACATATATTTAGGAACATGTCCCATCATAAGACCCAAGGTTCGTTGATTTGGAGGAGTATTAATAAAACCTTTCCATGGTGGTGCTTACAGATGATTTGGGATTTTGGTGGCGACCATCAAATTATCTTTGGCTCTGATAGTATTTATGGTGTTACAGGGGAGAAACCACTGAGTCTACACACCATTTGTTACACCATTTTTTGGTCATCTAACCCATTGGTATTAGATGGACCCAAGTACACCATGTAAGACCAATTTTACCCCAAGTATAATTGCATTCACTATGAAAATAACTTAGTAAAACCACCTTTATTAAGCTATTTATGGTCTAAATAGGAAACCCCATGGGGAAACATTAAATAAATCCATATTTTTTTTATTTTCCTCAAGGAATAATTAGTTAAACAACAGTTTAGTTAATATTCCGGGTTATATTTAACCCATAACAAGGAAAATTATTAGATAAATCATTATTTATCTTATTATTTTCTAATAATAATTATTTAAACATTACTTAAATAATATTCTTTGTTAAATATGACTAAATCTCCCTTAAATAATTAAATAAATCATTATTTATTTGATTATTACTCAACCATATCCTTAAAATGATAAACAAATCATTTATTTATTTATTATTACTTAACCACATCCTTAAAATGATAAACAAATCATTTATTTATTTATTATTACTTAATCACATCCTTAAAATGATAAATAAATCATTTATTTATTTATTATTTACAAATAAGGGGATTTGACTCAAGTCAAAATCCCTTTCCCTCCAACAAATATAATAAAATATTCCATAAAATTTGGATATCGATTTGGTTAATAATATTTTAATTATGCACCAATATCTAGACTAACTTAATATTTTGTTATAAATAGAAGGGTTTTCCCATTCATTTGTGACCTTTTGTTGCCTAAAGATCACTCTGGATCTCAACTCTTGGTTTGGCTATTGATCCACCATCATAGCCATACTTTTCCATTTTTTTCTGGGTTTTCTACACCATCAAGAGAGAGGAATTCTAAATCTGAAGTGCTGAGGACTTACAAGAACCCATCCCATCGAGGAGAACAGGGAACACCCTCTTGTGTTTTCCTCCCAGGTGCCATCAATAAAAAATTTATTTGATATATTCCTGTCTTGTCTATTGGATGCATGGAGTAAATCTTATATTTTCTACTGTTTAATGTCTTCTAATGCATAGATCTAGATTTTTGCAGCATTTATATTGATCACCTAACTGCAGATCTGAAGATATTAGTAGTCATTTCTGCTGTTAGGGTTGTTTGTTATGCGCAGCTAAAGTGGTCTTTTTTCATACACTTGGAATTAAGATTCATACTAGCAACTGGTGACTACACATGGGTTTACGATTACGACCGCTATCGTTTTTCTAATCCTTGCATATCCAGTTGCTTCAAACCCTAGGATTTCTCTTCAACCCCTTTTTTTTTCTCTTCCTGATGTTGTTTTTAACTTATAAAACGCTAAAACGATAAAAATTCTGACTTCCGTGTGTTTTCGAACCTATTGCGTAGGTGACAGACATCAGCCGCAGCTGAGACGAAATTTTTTCTGAAATTTGCCGCCGAGAGTGCCGGAAGTGCAGGTCACATTTTTCAGCCCAAAACCTACGACTTGGACCTCCAGGGCACACTTTACAGCCCAAAAAGTGCGACCTCTATTGAAAACAGGTCAAAAACTGTGACCTGGACTTTTTGCAGGGATTTTTCTGAAAGTTTTCTAGGTTTGTCTGAGCCTCTATTCAGGGTTGTCTGACCTCCGTCTTCGCTCATTTTGGACCTGTACTAGTTCTGTTTCGCTCAACTAAGTGGGAACCTAGCCCCCTAGGGCTTCAGTATCATCCACTTTTTGTGGAAGAGTTTTTGTTGTTGTAGATTGTCTGAAATTTCAGAGTCTTCAGCCATTTTTTCAGATCTGATACCTTACCTTCAGATACGCTTCAAATCGACTTGTTATCCATCCAAATCTCCTTGTTTAGCTTTGTTTTGGTTTTCCTTTAGGGTCCACTCCATTTCCCTCCTGGAGATAGCCTTTCGCCACCTCTTTTCACAACAAATTTCCTCTGATCTGTTGTTGTTTCTGCACCACTTTCTAGCAGATTTTTTCCTTTAGATCCCTGTCCCTTCTGACCTTAGATATATTTTCTTTTTTAGTGTGTTTTCATTAGTTTTTTCGCTCACCTATAGACTAGTTGTTGAGAGGCCCACCTCCTTGGGTTTAGATTATTGCATTATTAGCTACTTATTTTCTGTTTTGCAGGCTTTTATACTGTCATTTGCAGGTTATTTACAACTATACAACATGTTGATATTGCAACAAGATGAGGAGCTTAGTGGAAAGAAGTCGCCTTCACTAAGTGGGCCGGCAGGCTATTTTTGGCGCAAAGTCTATTTTTAAACTATATCTATTTTTAGACATATGAATCATGTTCTATGAGTTGCAGGATTTTATTTGTGGATGGTTGGTCAAGTCGGAAAAAATAGATGGACTTCTATTTTTAGACATACTGGGCGAAATCTATTTTTAGATTGCCAGTCTAAAAATAGATATGTCAAATATTATTAGCTCTTAATAATATTTGGACTATAAACATTATCTTATCCTCTTGAGAGGGCTGCTTTGAAAGCCACCGATGTGGCACATGCAATGGCGTAAGGAATTATGCTATTCCTAGGGTTTATTGGAGCCATACCATGATTTACAATTGCGGACATCAGTGACAGTAGTTTGGTGGAGTTGGATGAGATGTTTAATGGAGTTAAATGGCTTAACTAGCGGAGTTTAAAGGTTGCATTCAGTCTAACTGATTGATACAATTAGTGAGAGTGGCGTGAATTAATTATTAATTAATTCACTAATTATTAACTCATAAATCAACTAATGAATACATCAGTTAACTGCAGTGCATGGACAGTTTCAGTGGAGACCAGTGAAGAGGTAGGTGAAAGAGCAGTGTGACTATCAGTTGTGACTATACTGGTGCATGAGATTTGCACACACATTGATTGAGAAGCCAATGAGGATTGTGCAGTACATACTGGTGGGATTTGAACCTTGATCTCATGATTATCCATATTGGATTGCACAGTAGAGGCTGGCTAACAGGTGGAGCAGATTGGAGCAAGTGTTTTGTATGATCTGAGCTTGTGTAGTGTGTAACAACTGGAGATAGTGCTGAGAGCTTGTGAGGAGTTTGTACTATGATTGTTACATGATCTCTATCATTATAATATACAGATAGTTGGGGGTTTTCAGCTTTAAGCTTTCCCATAAATACTGTGTTTATATGTGTGATTGTTTATGGTTTTAATGTGTGCATGCGATTGTTTTTAATTCCGCAAATTGATGATCAATAGTAGAAGAGGTTATGTATTATGCATGAAGCTCAAATAGTGTGTGATCAGGATAATCTCGGTGAATAATTTATCTATTATTCAAATTTCTACACAAAACACTTATTTCCTTTTCTCTACAAATGTCTGGGTTTAAAAATTAAAATTTACACACTTCACACACACACCCTAAGCGAAAAAGGGCTTGGTTAGCACCGCCAAGCAAAGAATTTAAAACATTGAAATCAATTGATCCTACGCCTCTCTGCCCTTGTTTCGACATTGTAATTGATTGATCTTGCACCTCCCTGCCCTTGTTAGTCTCTTTTTCCTTTGTGTCGTGTGTGTGTCGTCATTGCTCAACCTCCCATGGGCTTTGATTTTCCTCAGGGGGGGGCCAACACCTCCTGCATATCTTCCCCTCCTAGTAACATGTATTTAGGATATAGAATGCCTCCTCTTTTTTTGCAATCTCTTGTTTACCACACTGTTACCCAACCTCTTCCATCTGGTACCCCCAATTACCATATTCTCATGATGAAATCTGATCAACCTTCAACCGTAGACATCAATCTTCAGACTCGTAACTGTCAATACAACAAGCCTCCTGCTACATCTGTCTCCAAGCCGCCTTCTTCGGTCTCTACAAAGCCTCTTTCGACACCTAAGGGTCCCTTACAGATCCCTCAGCCTAGGGCAGAGGTTCATACCAAGATCCTTAAGGGACCACTACATCGAAATGTTGCTTCTGTCAAAGCCGCCCATTCGTATATCATCGTCGATGATTTGGCACAATCCCCTGTTGCCATTTCAACGCTGGAACTCCTCCAGTCGTGCCCTTCACAATGAAAAGCTCTTATATCTACCATGGGCACTGTAGATCCTTCCGATGATCGTTTTATTGTCTTTGATGTTGACTGGTCATAACATCCTCCTCTTCCTGCTTCCGTCGCCTTCTAAATCCCAGTCAAGATCCGGAACGCCAACGTTTCCCGGTGTATTAATGATGAGGGGGCATCCACTTGCGTGATGTCTGCTTCAGTTTGGAAGCAACTCGAATCCCCTGAGTTGGCTCCTTCCACGATCACTCTCTGAGTATGGGATGGCCACGCCTCCAAGCCCATTAGCTTATTCCGTAATTGTCCTATTACTCTTATGGGCAAGACTGTTTGCGTTGACGTAGAAGTCATAGATGCCCCCTTAGATTACAACATTCTATTGGGTCGTAGCTACACTTATGTGATGTCTGATGTCCCTTCTGTGTTCCATCGCAAGATGTCCTTCCCCCATAACGGAAAGATAGTCACCATTGACCAGTTGACGTATTACGAACCGAAGTCTTAGACCTCCCCTAAGTCCACTATCTCTTCGGTGGCCAGTAAGCAAACCGTCAACCCTTTGACCAATGTCTCACCCGGCGTCTACAAGGATTCCTCCTTGCTTGGTACATTCCATGGTCTTCCTTCTCCCATCTCTGATCCCAGCTCATCGAATGTTTGCATGATGCAATCATCTCGGGCTTCTCTCAAGAAGCCCGCCTCGGCTAGTTAGTAGCCCCCTCACCCTCCACAGTCGTCTCCTAGCCCTTCGATGCATCCTTTTAGATCTCCTCCTCCTAGCCCTTTAGCTGGTACTCATGAGCCTCTTTATCCTCCTGGATCGGTTCCTCCAGGCCTTAACCATTTAGGATCCATCCCACCTGGCCATTACCCCTCCGGTCAGATACCATTCCTAGTCCCTCCACCAGGCATCTATACGGCACCTATCATGGCCATCCTCTCTCTTCCTAACTTGACTATTGGGATTCTGATTTGGTACCTTGATCCTCGAACCTCTACCCCGCTAGGTCAACCTAAACCTTATCTTGATTTGACCCCGGTTCAACCGGTCCCCCTGACTTCTCCTGTTGTCACAGTGCCTCAGCCACCTCAACAGGAACCACCTCCTATTGCGACCGCTTCGAGTAAGAAGGGCAGAGCTCGTAAAAGGGCCTCCAAGGACAAAGCTGCCCCGACTGACCCTACACATCCTCCGCCTCCAAAGCCTTGCGCATTGTGTGATGTCGTCGGTCATGCCACCCATACTTGTCTCAAGTTGCCCTGCATCAAGCCCATGGTTAATGTCGTGTTCCCTGAGTCTATGGTCCTTGAAACCTTTGCTTCTTCATCCACTACAACCAAGAACACCAAGACTATTCACACCAAACACCCTTGTGCTTTGTGTGGTCTCCATGGCCATTACGCTCATCATTGTCCCCACCTCACACATTACCATGCCTCTCTAGAGGTAGTTCGAGAGTACGAGATTGAACAGAACCAATTCGCTTCTCCCGTACTTGCACAGTATGCTACAGGATAGACTGAGGATTTACCCGCTCCTATTGACATGCCCCCCCCTAATGTCGAAATGACAAAGCGTGTGGCCACCATCCTCTACCTTTCATTATCATTGAGACCCTCGACATAAGCTCCCTCTAAATCTTCTTCTATTGTTTCACTTGAGCTCCTTTCAGCGATCACCCCGGGCTCAACATCAGTGGAACCTTTATCCTCTTGTTCTTACGTCATCCCCCGTGACGATGCGCATGTGAGCCTTTCTTCTCATAATGATGAGTAAGGTAACTTTGCGGCGTCACGTGGTCTTTCTTCCTCCCATCATTCCACCTTCTTTTGCAATGACGACATCATGGAAGTCATGGCCACCCCTGATTTCATCCTTCCCGCCTATACACGGGATGCCATCATCCATAACTTTGGTGAGTTACGCAGCTTGAGCTCAACCTAGGCTTCCGGTAGCTCCCACACTTCCCCCCCCCGCGGCAGCATGTGGGTAGTAAAAATCCTACCCAAATCACTCCCTCCGTAGAGTGCGTTCGATTTCTACTTTTTGCTTAGGTTGCTAGCTTTGTTCTTTATCTTCCCATTTATTATCTTGTGGCACCTTTTAGAGGGACCACCCATCCACACCTTATATCGGTTTTGCCGATGGTGCAAGTCGCTACTCCCAGAATTTAGCCTCGGCAGGTTGGGCCATTTTTACCCCCTTGCATGTGCTTGTTCTTTCGAACGGCGTATGCATTGGTATTGCTACCAATAATCAGGCTGAATATGACGCAGTATGAGGTTTATTAGTCGATGCCCTTTCACATCGCATCCTCCATCTTCATGTTCGTTTAGATTCCTTGCTTCTTGTCATGCAATTGAATGGTGTCTATCACGTGCATAATCCGATCCTTTTCAGAAGATATTTACGAGTGAAGCTTTTGATGCGTGAATTTGAAATCATTACTTTCAATCATGTACCTAGAGCACAAAATCACTATGTAGATAGCATTTCAAACCATATTCTAGATTGGAATTTAACACAATAAAATAACATAAAAATTTCAAAATGATGCATATCCATAGTATGTGTCGTATAAAATGTTTTAGAGTTCATCAAATTTGATACATATGACATGCCCATAGCATGTTACAAAAACTCAAAATTGGGGGCACCACCTGCCCCTACACACTAATCACTATCCAGAGGATCCCGAGCCAATGTCTCTACTCCCACAGCTCGTAGATCACGCATGCCCTGTCTGGCCATCGCCATGCATTGCATGACCCCTCGCCATTCCGAGGGTAAACCAATACATGGCTCTATGTACTGGTCATCTAAGTCTTGCCAGCTGCGCTTTGAAACACCGCTCAAAATCCTCTCACATCTATGATGGATGTCCTCCAGAAGGGCTGCTGCATCCTCATTTTGCTGTGCCCTTAATCCACTAGATCATGCGGCCCCCGATACTACAGGTTGTCCCATGTACCTAGCCGGTTTTATCGGTGTTGTATCTGCATACCAAAAGTAAAAGAATCAGTACCACATACAATATTCTAGAAAATTTACATGCACATAAAAGATTAGCAATTTGTCACTTACCATCGGGTCCCCATATACGACCAGGTGGCAGTGGCAGATCTGGGTCCCCACAATAACTCATCCCACTATAGGGATAGTCATCTATATGCAGTGGCATCTGATCCCAATGAACAAAGAAATCAGGATGAAACACCCATCCAACTGCTCCACCTCCTCCTCTACACAATATTTTCCCCCACCGGTGCATCCTAGGCTCTCTCAGGCCCCCATCTTGGAGCTGTATGTGAGGTCGAAGTGTCGAGATCTTCTCAAAGAAGAAAGAGCACAAAATTGTACCATATGCATAATCATGGTTCACTTGCCACTTACATAGCGACAACTATCGTTTCAATGACGACAACATCATCTGGACCCACCCATAGTAGGTCCCACTCAAAACACTCTCCATAAGCATCATTTTCCCCCTCGTGACGTGATGGAGTACCTGGTTTCCCAGGATATAGCATGAGTCTCTAACCTCTCCAAATCCCCAATGGCTATTCGAGTCCCTTTGACTTGGAGACCTGAACGATAATGGCACTCTACAAACTCTACGATATTCTTCCCATGCGGTAATACTGGTTGAGTATTCCCTACCATCCCAAGTGGTGGGAGACCATTCAGGAAATATATATCCTGGACCGTCAACTCGATCTGGTGCCCCTGCACTATAAATACCTCATGGTTCGGGTCCCAATAACTGAAAATTCGAGCCAATAAGGGCTCCCCAGCTCTCATCAAAGGGTTCTCCACAAACTTCAGAACCCCAAACCTAGCCAAAGCACTACGGACACCTAGATCCTCCCGGATCTCTGACCGTAATGTGCCCAGGTCTCTCTGTCTCTAGTTAATCCGTAATTCTGCCATATTTTCACAAAACCATCATATTTGTCAGTATACATATAGGAAATATTGTTTCTCATCACAAAAGCCTAGTGCTCAGCCAAAAAACAGCATAGAAACACCCCTCCCTAACAGGTCACACTTTTCAGGCCCAAACCTGGGACAGGTCGCACTTTTCTGCCCAAAACCTGCTACCCAGGTGGAACTTTTTGCCCCAAAAAGTGTGACCCAGTCGTGAGGAGGAGTAGAGGGTTTTTCTTGAGCCCTAGGGACCTAATATGAACTTTTAATCCACTGAAAAGAAAGAGTAGGGTTAGGCCTCTTACCTGCAACTGACAGATCTCAATTCCAATGGTTGGTTTGTCCTCTACGATCGCCGCAAGACTTAGGGCCTTCTCTCCTTTCTACATTCATCATAGCTCCACATGCAAATGAATGAATTTGGAAGGAAAATGCCTTATTAAAAGAGAAACCCCTATTTTTTTCTTTTGCTTGCTGCAACCCAACCGTAGCTCCATTTACCAAATCATCCACGCCGTTGGAAAGTTCTCACCGAGCCCTCAAATGGGTATCTATTAGTTTTTAGTGATTTGATACTTCACCGGGACACATTTTCCCATGAAGCGCCACTTTACCCTTCCTCAAAATCGAATTTCTTCACTTGCAACACTCGTACTGGGGGCACCATGTTGCCTCCATACTTGTCCACGCTCGTGTTTAATTTCATTGTGAGTTACCATCTTGTACTCATGCTTTTATGGCCCCCATTGGCCCCTTTTCCTATGTGGAAGCACCATCAAGTCACCCTTGTTTAGAGCATCTGAGTTAAGTCATCATTTCTTTCATGGAGTCTATCCCAAGTCCATTCGCATCCCACTATAGTCCTCCATCCTTCATTGCTTGGCCCCTCTCTCGTGTCACACATTATGGCCTTCAGTCCCACTATCTCCTATCCCTCATGATGATGTGTCACTTGCTACCAGGTCATTCATGCCCTTTATGCTCTAACAAGGGAAGTCCTCTATTCGCTACACAGTCCCACCCATTTCATCATCATCATTGGTGTCAGTCTGTCAGTCACTCTACTATTGTCTCTCCTTCCTTAGTTGAGGATCCTTTATTGCCTCACCTATGGCGGACCTCCTTTTGTCGACATCAACTCATTCATTCCAGAAGATAGGTCTAGAGGGCGGTGTACCTTGGTTCCAGCTTCCTCTCTTGCTTGGTTCCCTGGATCAGGCAAAGGGACTCCTTATTTCCCTTTGACTTGATTGGTTCTTAGCTCCAAATCCCTTCAGCATGATCAAGATTCATATACTTGATGGTTCAGTTATGCAGCAACTGATATCGATGATTCCCAGGTGTTGTAGAGGTAAATCCCCTCTGCGGACAGAGGCAATCCCTACTAGCCCAGACCGGGTCTAGCAACAATTGTATCATGCTAAGGTGCAAGTTCCTAATTGCAATAGACCAAATTGCGAAGAAGGCCTACCTCAAGTCCAACGCTGTCGTTTGTAGAGAAGATGATGCTCCCGTTTCCTTGCTCCAGCATATCACAATCCTCTCAATCGCTGCGATCGAACACCTGCACACATAAGAACCACAACAAACACAAGCGTAAAACCTGATATATGCAATTATGTATCAGTCAGAGAAGACACAACTCATAATCATAATGAACAATACGAGTGGAACCATAACCAATAGTCGCTTATCATTAATTCATACAAAAGAAAATACAACCTGGCTTTGATGTTGAACCTTCCTTCAGTGGGTCGTCAGCGGAATACGTCTCGGTAAATCTTGTTGGGAATGGGGACAAGCCTCTCTCTTCGATCGTCAATCTCCTTGCTATGGATTTCGTACTATGAGGACTATCAAAGCTCTTGCAGCATTCTTTAGGCTATGAAGGCTCTTGGAGATTAGCTTGCAAAGGGAAATGGCAAGCTTATATATATGGTGGAAGGGGAGTTGGGATCCCTACAATTATGGGATTGGCCCTATCCTCAAGGAAGCTTCCATGAGAGGTGGAAAACTACTTCCTCTACATGGAGATCCGGAGCCAACCTCCCAACTCTATTTAGAGACCAGTTTAGGAATTGGTTGGAGTCAATATTCTGCCATTTATTTTTTTTAAACACCCTTTATTAAGCTTGGCATGAGTGCGACTCTGAGATAGAGCGCCAATTGGCGCGCCTTGTTTGAAGGATTCCCCCCATTAGATATAACACTGGCTAGTCGCGCCAAGGATGAAAAGGCTATTTTTAGGGTTTTTCACAAGGAGATGTCTTCAGGGGAATGAAAGTCCATGTCTAGGGGAATGCCATGAAAGTGTTTTCAAGTTATGTCACTGCTCACAGGTCATGGAATGAGCCCTCCAATGTGCAGGATGGGGAATTGCAGGGACGGTGAAAAATTATTGTGTAACAGATGCCCCTTAAAGCATGAGGCCCGAAAGAGAGAGAGGGGTGAAATGCTTTACGAGAACGTGTCCAACTGAAAACACTGTCATCGGAAAAACTGTGTAGAGAAGTACAACTGATATCTCAAATACATGATATATGTGGTATGGGCGCAACCATCCATAACAGAGTATACAGTAATCCAGATCCAGGGTATGGTCGCAGCCATCCAGTGAGGATCGATAAATAGACTCAGGTATGGTCGCAACCATCCAATGAATAAGTCATGTAACTAATCATAGTAATCCACAAAATCGCAACCTGGATTCCAACAGACAAAATCCAGGGTCTTGTGCTCCATCTCGACCCGAACAAAGTACAAGTTCAAGCATGCGAATAATGAGCTGGAGTCGAACATGCAAGAACATCGCCTGATTACCAGCCAATGATGAAAGCTGTTAACAGACACGAGAGGTACCACCAATAATGACAATGGCCCTCAAGGTACTATAGGTACAATCTACGGCATGTGAATCAGTGAGCTGGCATCGAACACCCATAGAATCACTCGATCGGAGGCCAATGATGAAAACCTCACGTCGAATGCGAAGAACCTGCCATTGAGGCATGCAAGCTCCAAGGTACCAGAAGGGAGTCTCTAGATCATCTTCCTGGATATTGAGCTGAAGTCGACAGGAAGTGATCTTGATCGAAGGTGGGACATAGTGTTTCCCACATCATCAACGTGAGACAAAGGAACATAATGTCTTCGTGAATCAGGATTAGACGAGAATCAGAGGAAGGTTGAAATTTGCAGAGGTCAACTTCTCTTGAACATATCGACGGCACGATAGTGGATTTGGCAGTATTTGACATCAAAAGATCAGAGGTCATGATGACGAGGCAAAGAGCAGATGAGAGGTCAAAAGGGATCACCCAAACCCACGGAGGCAAGTGAAAAACAAGATGAGATGTCCCCAACCCGACACGACTGCAGACAAGTGCCATGTTCAAGAGCGACATACTGCCGACACGACAATGATGCTGGTTCCATTTTTCCCCACCATTTCTGGCGAGTACCTCTTTATTTTTACACAAGCTTGAAGAGGATACCATATGCTTGTTATATAAGTCCATCCTAGTACATTTAACGATCCCTAGGAAGGAGGAACTCAAATATCGTCATTATGACTGAATCCAATGTCATAAGGGTTTAACGAGTCTGACAAAGGAAGAACTCAGTGTCTTTTCATATTTAAAGAGTTTTAAAAGACAGCGGAAAAGTAAACTCCAACGGTCCCTTTTCGTGAATAGTTCCTCAGATCCGAAAAGGTAGAAAACTATCCTCAGATCCGAAAAGGTAGAAAACTATGTCTAAGAAAACCTCCTAGTCGCGATAGGCTAGGGTATTCCTTTTTCGTAAATAATCTATCCCAGCCCGAAAAAGGGGTAAATGTATACTGGGTAGATGTTGTTTCGTGGCCACTTTAACGAGATCAAAACAACAAGGGACTCGGAAATATTTTCATGTTTAGGGAGTCAAAAAAGAGTTGAAAGATGACTCCAAAATGACTTTTTTGTGTTTCTACCGAGTCCGAAAAAGTATAAAATACAACTCGTATCACGGTCCAAGTCACGTAAAAACCTGTCACTGCACATAAAAGCAAGTGTAAGATCCATTTTTCGACAAAATATATTAAAATATTGAGAAAAATGACATTTAAAACCTAATTTTTGACTTAAAAAGTTATAAATAGGCTGCAAATGGTAAAACAAATTTACTTTTACTTTTTACCTTACTTGGAGAGCAACAGTGGTCTGTTTGTGTGAAAACTTGCGGCGATGATTGCGACTGATCCGGGACATCATTCAGCTCCTCATTTGTTCCAGGTAAAAGGCGTTACCTTAAGCTCCATTTTAATCCATTTTTTATAAGTTTCCATTGAGCATTAGACTTCTGGGGAGACCCTTTTAAAATTTTAGGGCTTGCTCCATTGGCGCGGGTATCGGGCACGGACCCACGCCAATGGACATTTTCTCACAAAGGGGTCACGCCAATGGCGCGACTCAATTTTCCGCTTAAAAATTTAAAAATGTGAGCTACCCATGTGGATTTTCAAATGCACCAAAGATCTAACAAAGCATTTTTTATTGTGTTGATGCAGATATACAAGCACAATTGTTATCGAATGGAAGGAGAGGGAACATGGGGAGGAAGATGAAATGGCTATGGAAAACGAAGCCTGTATGAATGCACTCAGGAACTGTGGACTCAAAAAATTCTTCCTTACTCCATGTTTACGAGCTCAACCTAAGCTGCTACAGTACTTGGTCAGCATATGGGACAAAAATGAGGAAGTATTTAAACTTCGGGACCAAGTGTTGGAACTTGAGGTTTCCGACGTGTATTTCATCACCGGGCTGTTGCGCAGAGGCCTAGTACCCATTCTGACAGGTAGCAGACCTTCCGGAGAAAAAATGGAACAAGTAATGGTGAGGGTGTGCCCAGGGGCACGAACCGGATCAGGCAGCGGGAAGGTGGATATCCACATTGTCTGCGATCTAGCACTCGGAGTGGTGCTACACACCATTACGCGGGCTACGGGATCGCAGGCACCGCATGAGGCAACCAAGGCCCAACTCATACTGGCCTCCGAGTGTATGAACCCCACATTGTTCGATTGGGCTACTGCAGAGACAAGCAATATCAATAGGCAGCTAACAAGATGCAAGCAAGCCAAACTAAAGCAGTTTGGCTACGGTTCCATTTTGGTGTCATTCATCTTGGAACGAATACCTATTTTCCAGGGCCAAGGGGCCATAGATGTTGAGCCGGTACTAAGAGAGCCGAGGATGGCTTGCTGGGCAACACTTATGCCCAGGTCAGGAGGAGGCCAACAGATGTTTTGGAGGCCCGAATTCTTTGGGTGGTTACGGCGACAACTGATCATGGTCGAGGATTGGCCCTATGCTGGGACCGATTTCACCGGAGATCCCGATCTTCTGCTCCTGGAGGGGGATGACTGGGACGAGGAGTTGAGTATGATACTCTTTTTGATTTTTATGTATTTATGATTTTTTTGGTAATACATGCCCGTTCTAATAATAGTTTTATGTGTATGCAGATGTTGGCCCAGAGAGGCCCACGGGCATGTCGCCCATTGCACGGAGAACCCATGTTGCACATGACCCTCAGGCTGAGGGTGGCGAAGGGGGCGAACTGATTCAGAACTTGGAGGGCATTGCCTGGGGGATCCCAGACTATGCATGGCTAGCAGATGTTCTGCTAGCATACCAACAACACACTGTGGGGGTGCCTAGTCGCCTCCACTGACTACTGAGATGCTTAATGTGCACGGTGACTTGTTACCACGAGCACCATGCAGATTAGACATCTAGGGCTTTTCATATGCATATTTTTGAGAGCCATGTCATCTCCGGCTGTATTAAGACGAACATGTATAATTTTTTATTTTATGTGATGCACACTATGTAAACATTTCGACACACACACACATATATATATACCTATTTCTGGATGGGTCTCTTTACATGTGATGATGTTTTTTATATGCCATGCGAATGTCTAATACAATGTTATCTAATGTATCAATTGCATAACAAACGACCCAATGATAAAGTTCACAAAATGTATCTAATCACACATTTTATTTTTATGCAAGCTTAAAAACACATGGAAACACATATGCAAACTATGCTTAAAAATTAGTTTTATTTTTATGCAAGCTTAAAACACAAACTATGCTTGAAATGAGGAAGAAGGGCATGCTCCCAGCATGGTGTCTCAATTCGAGGTACATGCCCCCCAAGCTTCAGTCCCTAGGAAAGGGAGTGAAGGTTGAAAACATAAGAGATTTGAACTAAATCTACCAAAACTAGAATTGAAGAGGCTCGTGTTTCATTATTTTAACGAGGTTGACACACTTAAAAGAACTATCCTCGTAGCGACTTGTTTCATTGTTTTAAGAGCTTGGCACAAGAAGAGGAACTATGCTCTGGTGAGCTCGACGGAGGAGGCTCAGGAGAGAGATGATCAGATACATCACACTCTAGACAATCTGACATTGCCCCCAAGCTAGGCATGAAGGAGGAACGATGATGTCTATCTCTCCAAGGCAGTTCCTCAAGAGACATTATTTCAACAATGGCTTCATCAGAAGGGAAAATATCTTTAAGAGGATCATGTGAGTCGGCCTCGCTGAGCCAGGGGGATTGAGAATAGATATCTAAAGCCATGCTCGAAGGAGCATGTTGAGAAGGAGGAGGATTGGATGTGGCGACGACTTCACGGTAATTAATCTCTACTGGAGTTAAGGGCATCAATTCTCCAAAATCAGTCACCTGTTCAGGTGAAGGGATGATCCATGGGTCATCAAAACTAGATATCATATTAACTTGAACGGTGTGTGGTGGTGGCACGGGAAAAATACCCATGAGGACGGGGTCCTTGAAGAGACCGGGTCCTACACTGTCAAGGGGATTGGGGATCTGATCCACGTAAGGAATGTTGTTCTCAGAGGTGGAGGTGAAGAAATACAACTGATCCACAGTGACAATTTTTCCCTCATGAGGGAAATTAAGAAGTCGGAACAGGGTGGACGGTACGCATAGCATGGCGTGAGTCCAACTGCGGCCGAGAAGCAGATTGTAGTTAAGCTTAGCGTCAACCACTTCTACTTCTACGTTGACCCGGTTTTCTCCCAACGGCCGGGTGCCTCGGTCACATGGTGTTGAATTTCGTCGTTTCCCGCCCGGGCGACCAAGGAGCAAGTATTTAGGCTGCGCCTGCCTTCAAAAGAAAGCATGACATGACACAGAAGCACCTTCATCCACGACGCCCCTATTAGGTCCACAGGCCATTGGTATGTCTCACAAGGCAGGCCCCTTGCCAGCACAGCTTGCCCCTGCACCCAGCCACACACACAAAGCCTCAAACTACGTCGTTAGTCACAGATTATATCATAAATTATTAGAGTCATAGTTAGCCCATGGACTCCTATATATAGAAAGGAGGTTTTGTAAATTGGATCATCCAAGAATTGTTCATTAATGTAATGTATTGGAGGTTTCCCCCTCGAAGTGGCTTATTTATAAGGCGTTGATACCTCTTTTCTTCTATTTTTGGAGCTGGTTACACAACATTTGGTATCAGAGCTTTGGATTCTAGGGTTTCGCTGCTCCAAATAGGTCATTGTGGAATTTTCGCTATATATTTTTTTATACGAATTTTCAGAAGCTGAAATTTTTAGGGTGCGAAGCCGAAATCTCGAGGAAGATTTTATAAAAATTTCAGAGCTTGGTTCACAATATTTTCGGAGATATGATCTGTGGAAGTTAGGTATTTTATCAGGCTCCTAAACATGTCATCGTGGCATTTGCGCTATAACTTTTGTTCTACGAAGGTTTAGAATCTAAAATTCATATGGTACGAAGCTGAAATATTGAGGAAATTTGTCAAAAAACTTCAGAGCTTGGTTCGCAATATTTTTGGAGATATGATCTGTGGAAGGTAGTGCAAGAGATGAATGGAAGAAGGAAAAAGATGTATGGACACTCATTCAAAAGTTGCAGCAAGATCCTAGTACATATGATACATTTAGTTGGAAAAATGATTCCTTATGGTACAAAGATCGCTTATATCTTTGTAAGAATTTCCAACTAAAACAAAATATTCTTCTGGAATTGCACACTTCTCCTTTAGGAGGACACTCAGGATTTTTAAAAACTTACCACAGGGTGAAGAAAGAATTTTTTTGGGATGGCCTTAAATCTGATATTCAAAAGTTTGTGGCGTAATGTTTGGTTTGCCAGCAGAATAAAGTGGAGACAATTAAGACCCCGGGACTTCTACAACCTTTATCCATTCCAAGTCAACGTTGGGAGGAGATTTCAATGGATTTTATCACAGGTTTACCTAAGTCCGAAGGAAAGAATGTCATCATGGTGGTAGTTGATAGACTTACGAAGTATGCACACTTTTGTGCATTATCTCATCCATTTAAAGCAAGTACAGTTGCTACTACATTTATGGACAGAATTCAAAAGCTACATGGAAGCCCAAGGGTTATTGTGAGCGACAGAGATCCCATTTTTACTGGAAATTTTTGGACGGAGTTATATTCTTGTTTGGGTACTCAATTAGCTCATAGCTCATCTTATCATCCTCAATCTGATGGTTAAACTGAGATAGTAAATAAATGTTTGGAAGGACATCTTCGTTGTTTTGTATATGATAAACAAACACAATGGGTCAAGTGGTTACCTCTTGCTAAATGGTGGTATAACACTTCCTTCCATACTACAACAAAAATGACCCCATTTATGGCACTTTATGGATATCATCCACCATCCATCACATCATCTTTAAGGGAAAATTCAAAGGTTCAAGCAGTGGAAGATCACATCGAGCATCAGCAAGAAGTTCTCCAAATCTTAAAGGATAACCTGAATTTGGTACAAAATCGAATGAAACAACAGGCAGATCAACATCGCAGTGAGAGAAGTTTTGATGTAGGAGATTGGGTATTTTACGGCTACAACCATACAAACAAATTTCCCTCAAGCAAGCAAAGAAGGATAATAAATTATCGCCAAAGTAATATGGTCCTTACAAGGTGTTGCAAAAGATTGGTACTATGGCATACAAATTAGAGCTTCCTGCTTCTTCGCGAGTACATCGAATTTTCCATGTTTCATGCTTAAAGAGGTTATCGGTGAAAATCTTCCAGTTCAAACAATATTACCAGAACTTGATGAGGAAGGAAAAATCATATTGGAACCGAAAGTGGTCACGGAAACAAGAACTCGACAACTACGGAATCGATCAATTTCAGAGTATCTCATCAAGTGGAAGAACTTACCCACTGAAGATTCTACTTG
Source organism: Pinus albicaulis (assembly GCA_034641835.2). NCBI lineage: Eukaryota > Viridiplantae > Streptophyta > Pinopsida > Pinales > Pinaceae > Pinus > Pinus albicaulis. The sequence continues at coordinate 328,337,535 of CM076571.1, forward strand.
GGAGGATGAGAATTTTATACAGAAGCACCAAGAGCTACTCAAGTGTTGAGGACAACACTTTTTTGAAGGAGAGGGGCATGTTAGGTCCCTATATTACTAGTATAGTCCCTTATTGTTGTTAGTGTAACCCCCTTATTGTTATTATTGTACCCTTGTGACCCCCATTTTATTATTATTGTGCCCTTAAATTATTATTGTTAGGTTGGCTAGGATTACATTGTGGCCCACTAGGATTACATTATGGCCCCATGGACTCCTATATATAGAAAGGAGGTTTTGTAAATTGGATCATCCAAGAATTTTTCATTAATGTAATGTATTGGAGGTTGCCCCCTCGAAGTGGCTTATTTCTAAGGCATTGATACCTCTTTTCTTCTATTTTTGGAGCTGGTTACACAAAAACTTCCCTATGGATGTTAAGACCGTTGATCCCGACTTGTATCACAAGAGAAATTTGATGCGGAAGTCGGGGGGTAAAGTTTTCTAAGTCAAAGGTGAGAAGACTATAATCGGCGGGATCGATTCCACCGATTGCAGACAACAAAGCTTTCCGTTGCGAAGGGAAACTTTGAAGGACTTCCAATGTGGACATAGCAGAAGGCACCTGTGCCAAATCCTCAACAATATTGTAGTGCTGAGCGGCACGGGCATTTGGATTGTAGGAAGAACTTCGTAGAAAACCTTTTGAAGGTGGCCTCACAATAGGTTCAGCAGTAGGCTTCTCAATTTCCAAAGAACCGGAGATAGGTGGGGGAGGTGGACCATCCACAACTTCCTTTCCAGCTGCCTGACGCGATCTGGCATAATCCTTCGAATGCGTAGCGATTGATACAGGTGTAGCACCATTCGTCATAAAGACTTGGGACCCAAATGGTGTAGATGGTGAGGGCTGCTCAACCATCTGGGTCTACTGAGACGGGAACAGTTCTTTGAGAACTGCCGGAGTCCCCTTAGAGCCTTTGAGAAGTTGACTAATTTCAAATCATCTGGGACAATCCTTGGTATAATGATCTCCTTCACAAATAAGGCAGGGTTACTTCGGATTACGTTGGGAACCGTCATCAGTACGAGGTTTAGAAGACTCTGACTTTGGGGCATCAGGTTTTGATTTTCCTTTGCCTTTCTTTGTTCTTTTGGAGGCTTTTTCTATAGGATTAGCCTGAATGGCGTTAACCTCCACAGTTTTTCCAGAATCTAGAGGGGTGGGAGGAGCAGAATTATTGGACGAATTGGACTTCTGCTTTGCATTCGAAGATTTTCGAGAATTTTGAGACACAGAACCAATAACACCATCCACCGCTGGGGTAGGTGGAGCTTTAGAGGTTCCCGGGAGTGGAGCATCAGTCAAAATATCATACAGCGTACCTGACTAAGAGTATACCAGATCAAGATACTGGGCACGCACTATGGCCTGTTCTTCAGTCACACATGCCCCCATAGCAATATCTTGCGCAATTTTGTTAACGAAGGATGTGGTGAACCAATGAGTTAGTAGTTGATCAGGTATGTCAAACTTGATAAGCCTATGACGACGTCGCCACTCATGAATATGATCGGATATGTGGGTGGCTTTATTCTGCTTCAAGGAAGTCAGGAGATGCGTCCTGGCTTCATAGCGAACCGGTAACTAAAAGTGGGTCAGAAAAGCCATTGCTAAAGTTTGAAATCCTGAAAGATGCCACGAGGTAGTTCAATATACCACTTAGCAGCAGCGCTAGTAAGAGTGCGTTGGAAGAGACGAAGACGAATTGAATCATCGACCCAAGAATTGGATGAGCACCAAAGATGGTAGGTCATTACATGAGCTTGGGGGTCTTCACCAGCTTTACCTTCAAACTTAGGGCAGTCACCGGGTACCTTGGTCGGAACCAGAGGCCAATAAGGATTGTGAATAATCAGATCATTGGTTAATTTAGAAACATCTGGTAATTCCAAGGTAGCCAAGAACGGCAATTGTGGATTGAACGACATGCCAGGCCCTCGATAAGGACCGGTACCTGTACTCCACGCTAGTTGAGAATATCCTTGCCCCCATGGGTTCTGTCCGGTAGCATTCTGACCGTAGGGGGTATAGGGTGTATAACCAGTCTGATTCGATTGCTGGTAACCAGTGTATGGGGCTTGATAACCAGAGTATGGACCCTGATTGTATGTCGGCCCCATTTGAGCAGTCTACGGATTTGGCTGCTGAGTATAGGTGTAGCCGGGTTGTTGAGTGTAATAATGGGAACCTTAGGGCGGATTATAATTGGGTCGGTATTGACCATGAGAATAGTAACCACCTTGAGGTTGAGTGGGTTGCTGATAGGTGGGACCCTACTGAGCCTAATAATTAGGACGCATCGTTTGATTCGGTTGCGGTATTGAATAAATCGGCTGTTGGGCAGGGTTGACAGAGTGTGGAGGCTGGCTTGGTTGAGCAGGCTGACCTGGCTGAACAGGCTACCCTGGGTGAACAGGTTGACCCGAATGAACAGGTTGTGCCGGTTGTGCAGGTTGACCTGGCTGATGTGGAACACCAGGTTGTGCCGTATGAGCCGGTTGGCCTGGTGGTGGAATGGAGCCAGGTGGTGGTTGGCAACCGGTTTGACCTGCAACAGGACCATAAGATGATCTTGGTTGATGTGCAACATTTGGAGCAACAGGATACTGAGGTTGCATGGGTTGTGAAGGTTGGACTTGCCCCCCAGGACCGTACATCGGCCCTGGTTGGTACCCCAGTTGACCTATGAGTCCTTGAGGTTGCCCAGGTTGGACTCCAGGGAGAGGCTGCACGAGTTGACCTGAAGTGTTGTAATACTTTCCTTACGGACCGTATAATGGCCCCTGCTGGCCCGAAGGGTGGCCTTGTAAAGGCTGTCCTTGCGGGTCATAAGGCTAGCCAGGCTAGCCCGAAGGTTGGCCTTGAAAAGGTTTTCCTTGCGGGTCATAAGGATAGCCAGGCTGGCCCAAAGGTTGGCCTTGAAAAGGTTGTCCTTGCGGGTTATAAGACTGCCCAACGTGGTTATACGGAAAACCCTGAGCATGAAGTTGAGCCTCAAGAGCGGGTAATCGTAAAGGATTCTCGTACTCATTGTACTGATATGGAAAAACATACACGGGTGTACCATCCTGTGCATAATGCGAAAAATGCAAAGGGTTGGGATCTTGAGAGGATTGTCTGACCTCAGGGTTCGATTATTGTATGGACAATCGATACTCCTCAGGAGAAATGTTCTCCGGCATAGCTGAAGCTATATAGATGTCTTCGGGAAGAGATGTGGTCCTTACGGACTGAGTGGTAACAACAGGTGTAGATGTAGCCACACAAATAGTGTGCCTGACGGGTACAGAAGTGACCTGAGGGGATGACATGATGGGTGTCCTAGGAGACATCCCCAGTGAAGGAATAACCGACCTCATAGAAGGAGCTGATACCCCCATAGAGGCAGCGGCGGTGATAATCTGACCTAAGGATCTATACCCTGCTGGTAGTGAGGGACCGGGCAAAGACATAACAGATGATTCGGGGTTGTCTTCTGGGAATAAATTCCAGGTTACTTCTGGGAATAGTTGGTAATATTCACCAGACATGGGGATTTCCTCGCTAGGAGAATGGCTGGATTCACTCATATTTGAACCTACCGCTAGATCTGGTAATAGACAATGAGGACTAGGAGGAATAACAACAGCTAAAAAAGGCGAACCCGATGTAAGAGGAGGGAAATGTTCCCCTACTCCAAATCCATACCAAGGGTCAGAAAAGGGAAAATTGAACTCAACTGGTCCTCCAAAGGGAAGCTCAGACAGAACCAGTCCCCCATCGGGAAACTCGGAAACGATGGGCTGCTGTAACTCAGCAGAGGATTGCGAGACCTCTGATGAATCATCTGTATATGGACTACTAGTAGTCGAAACTGAAGGTTCCGCCATTGTGACAGTAATGATGAAAGGAAAAGATCAAACACAACACACGGGCTGAAAAGGAATCAAGGCACACAATCAAACGGCCAACAAGAAAAATCTAACAGGGCGTGTGATCGCGGGTGATTTATTTTACAACATTGAAACTTAGAAACTTCACCATTTCATGTTTTAAGAGTCGAGAAACGGATGAAAGATGACTCTATCTCTTTCAATTTTGAAGCAAACATGAAAGGACAAGCGCTTGGTGACCTTTTCAAATTTAAAGAGTCAAATAATATCAAAATGACTGCTCAGGAATACTAGGCAAAGGGTGTATCAAATAACCGTGAACTGCAATATACACCTTGGTTTCAAAATGAAAGAGAAATCAACCAAGGACTTGACGTACGTGCAGGCAATCTCCCCGAATGCTGTGTCCGGTGTATCACGGGTATAGGGTGGAAGACTCAGCTTCCTATGGATAAAGGATAGAAACCTAGTGGGGTCTCCCTTTATATACGCGACGGTACAGGGAGCACGAGTCCGTACTAGTGTTGTCTAAAGCCAAGAGGCGAACGATAGCTACTAGGTTTAAAGACGCCGGAACACGTCTCTAGCCTAGACCTCTAAATATTTTGTTAATGTTTCAATGCTGCCTTAGTGTAAATTGAATGAATTTTAATGTTTATCTTCAATTATGTTTCAGTTTTCAGGCCCTAGCGAGTGTTATGTCTCAAAATCGCCTAAATGCACACTGCATGCCATAGTATGTCATTTCATTCGATAAAAGCTAATTACAGGAGAGTTAAGAGCTTTTCACACAATAAAAAAATGATCAGACAACAACCAGTAATGTCTCTAATGCAGCTAATGGAAACTAAAAACTTTTCTTTCAAAGTTACTAATCACTAATAACACCGAAAAGATTTAATTCACATTAACTAATCCAAAGCAAAAGAGATCTTTTTTTTTTGTATTTTCAATGTTTAAGAGCAAAGAGCACTAAACAAAATGAAAACTAATGAGACAAGCAATTCGAGAAGTGATAAAAAAAGAGAAAAAAAATCAAATTACACTTAATGCAAGCACACCATCAGACCTCAAATTGACAAAAATTCCCTCAAATCAAAAGACACCCAAAGACTCAAATGAACCATGTAATCTAGGCCCAAAACGAGACAAGGCAGAATTCGAATGAAGAAGAAGCCAATCACTCAAATAACGCAATAAAACGATAGAGAACCACCAAACGAATGTAGAGAAGCAATCACAAGGTTGACTGAACAGACAGAAACCACAAACTCCCAAGGGAGGCTCGACGCACAATAGCACCTAGATGCCCTAAGGCTAAAATGTAAAATCGATAGAAACGGGCAAACAACCAAAGGACGAAGGTCACAGTCAGTCAAACAAGGCTCCAGAACACTCAAGCTGTCGAAAAAATGAAACCAAAATCACAGATCAAGCTCAGAAAGCTCAAAACCAAGAAAAACCTAGCACTTCACAGCGCTGGCACAACTGTCAGGTTGAAACTAGCGCCATAAAAGGATTGGCGCGAGTAGTAAATTGGCAACTAGCGCCAATTGGTGCGAATGTCACGCTAATAAGCATGCCAGTCAAGTTTGCTATGCAAAAATAAAAGACAGCAATCCAAGATGCAGACCAGTGATGTTGAAGCTCAAACCAAAAGCCAAAGACATGAAAAGAGCCAGCCAAAAGAGCTGATCAAGCAAGCAAAGTCAAGAATCAACCGAAAGACAAGACAATACTCCAAGTGTTCAGTTCATAAACTAGACTGGAGATTGACTGAAGCAGCATTGATCTACTTTCGCTAATGCAGAGCAAGAGTGTTTCGAAGGCTATCTGGCTAACTTCAGGCTCTGTCTGTAGTTTATAAAGCAAACAACAAGGAAATCCCCAATGGATTTTCCTTGCTCCAGTAGATCAGAATCCTCTCGCTCACTGCGATCGAACACCTGCACACACAAGAACCATGACAAACACAAGCGTAAAACCCGATATATGCAATTATGTATCAGTCAGAGAAGACACAACTCATAATAATAATGAACAATACGAGTGGAACCATAACCAATAGTCGCTTATCATTAATTCATACAAAGGAAAATACAACCTGGGTCGGACGCTGAACCTTCCTTCGGTGGGTCATCAGCGGAATACGTCTCGGTAAAGCTTGTCGGGAATGGGGACAAGCCTCTCTCTTCGATCGTCAATCTCCTTGCTATGGATTTGACACTATGAGGAATATCAAAGCTCTTGCAGCATTCTTTAGGCTATGAAGGCTCTTGGAGATTAGCTTGTAAAGGGAAATGGCAAGCTTATATAGATGGTGGAAGGGGAGTTGGGATCCCTACAATTATGGGATTGGCCCTATCCTCAAAGAAGCTTCCATGAGAGGTGGAAAACTACTTCCTCTACATGGAGATCCGGAGCCAACCTCCCAACTCAATTTAGAGACCATTTTAGGAATTGGTTGGAGTCAATATTCCGCCATTTATTTTTAAAAAACACCCTTTATTAAGCCTGGCGCAAGTGCGACTCTGAGACAGAGCGCCAATTGGCACACCCTATTTGAAGGATTTCCCCCATTGGCACAGGTATAACACTGGCTAGTCGAGCCAAGGATGAAAAGTCTATTTTTAGGGTTTTTCACAAGGATATGTCTTCAGGGGAATGAAAGTCCATGTCTAGGGGAATGCCATGAAAGTGTTTTCAGGTTATGTCACTACTCACAGGTCATGGAATGAGCCCTCCAATGTGTGAGATGGGGAATTGCAGGGACGGTGACAAATTGTTGTGTAACACCAGGTGTGTGTGAGATGTCTCAACTCTCATGAGGGGGTGGCCCTACAGGTAGCCCCCCACATACTTGGATGACTTCTTCACTTCAGCCTTTGATGCAGCTACATAGATTTGATGATACCAACCACAATCGCTTGCAACACCTTCTTGATTGCATATATTAGTCATATTTTCAAAGCCCTTTTTTGTTTACAGGGGCATCTGGGTTGTTTTCATATCTCATGTACTCATATATTATTGTACAAATTCCTGGCTGTTATCCTAGGCACAATATGTATGTGGGATTCATTATTATGTTATTCATCTAGCTCATGTTTATGCCAATAGATGCTTTGTTATTTCATCCTGTGGTTTTCCGAATGCCTCATTGTTTTTACTGTTGCCTCGGCGGGCATAGGTATGCCTCCCCCGCTACCTATAGCAGGTACTCACTCATCAAAGAGACTTGTCGCACCTGTAAGTCTTGCCTCCTTAGGGTCTAGTTCTTTCAGCAGTTTGGTCTACCTTATATTCCTCTCTCTTTGACTTCCCCTTCAATGTCTAGTGATTGAGTTCTTACAACATACTTTGGTCATACGATTAGCTCCTAACGCTCGCACACTAGGGGGAAATCTGTTACACCAATTTTTGGTCATCTAACCCATTGGTATTAGATGGACCCAAGTACACCATGTAAGACCAATTTTACCCCAAGTATAATTGCATTCACTATAAAAATAACTTAGTAAAACCACCTTTATTAAGCTATTTATGGTCTAAACCGGAAACCCCATGGGGAAACATTAAATAAATCCATATTTGTTTGATTTTCCTCAAGGAATAATTAGTTAAACATCAGTTTAATTAATATTCCTAGTTATATTTAACCCAAAACAAGGAAATTAATTAGATAAATCATTATTTATCTTATTATTTTCTAAGAATCATTATTTAAACATTACTTAAATAATATTCTTTGTTAAATATGACTAAATCACCCTTAAATAATTAAATAAATAATAATTTATTTGATTATTACTCAACCATATCCTTAAAATGATAAATAAATCATTTATTTATTTATTATTACTTAACCACATCCTTAAAATGATAAATAAATCATTTATTTATTTATTATTACTTAATCACATCCTTAAAATGATAAATAAATCATTTATTTATTTATTATTTACAAATAAGGGGATTTGACTCAAGTCAAATTCTTTTTCCCTCCAACAAATATAATAAAATATTCCATAAAAGTTGGATCTTGATTTGGTTAATAATATTTTAATTATGCACCAATATCTAGACTAACTCAATATTTTGTTATAAATAGAAGGGTTTTCTCATTCATTTATCACCTTTTGTTGCCTAAAGAAGACTCTGGATCTCAACTCTTGGTCTGGCTATTGATCCATTATCATAGCCATATTTTTCCATTTTTGTCCGGGTTTTCTACACCATCAAGAGAGAGGAATTCTAAATCTGAAGTGCTGAGGACTTACAAGAACCCATCCCATTGAGGAGAACAGGGAACAGGAAACACCCTCTTTGTATGTGAGCCCACCTGTGCCATCAATAAAAAAATTATTTGAGAAGCTCTGTCTTGTCTATTGATGCAGAAGTAACATTATCTTTACTATTGTTTGATGTCTTCTAATGCATAGATAGATTTGGCTAGATTTATATTAATCACCTAATTGCATCCGAAGATTATTAGCAGCCATTTCACAGAAATACCGTTTTGTTAACGTCCAGTTAGTATTTTTTCACACACTTGGAATTAAGATCCATTTGATCCATACAAGCTAACACCACTGGATTTTCTATAATACCAAAGGTTACATTTTTTTATATCGTATCATTAGGCACTGGCATGATGGTTGCCCAATCTAGAGATTTGCGGACGATATTAATTTGATGGGGCATGGCTCAGTAGAATGGCAGGAATATATCAAATAGCTTCGACTACATGGTCTATGTCATCGTTTCGATCGAGATGGATGCATTTGGGGAAGTAAAATTCACAAGAAGTCGATCGCGATAGCAAATTCATATTAGTTCTATATCAGACATAAACTCAGCCTTAATAACACCTCTGTGTTTTTCAAATTTTAGAAGTGGAGGATTCCTCTCAGGATTTTAGTGTTCATGTGGCTGGTATAGAGAAATAAGATCCTACCCTGGGATAAATTATAGAAAAGAGGACATATGGGGCCAGGCATATGTTCATTGTGACACACATATTCTTCCTATGCCCTATATCTAGACAGATTTGGGCACATATCTCACATACTATACAGGTCCTGGATAGGAGACCAATTAAAGATCTTCATAACAATAGCTGGATGGAAAACAGGTGCACAGGAAAATGTTAAGTCCCTATATTAATAGTGTAGTCCCTTACCAATATGTCAATAGATGATAAATTAGTGGAAGATCACATCGAGCATCAACAACAAGTTCTCCAACTCTCAAAGGATTACCTAACTTTGGTGCAGAATCTAATGAAACAACATGAAGATCAACATCACATTGAAAGAAGTTCTAAAGTAACCATAGAAAAAAGAACTCGACAAGTACGATCAATTTCAGATTATCTCAGCAAGTGGAAGAACTTTCCTATAGAATATTCCACATGGGAGGATGATAATTTTATATAGAAGCATCAAGAAATAATCAAGCGTTGAGGACAACACTTGTTTGAAGGAGAGGGGCATGTTAAGTCCCTATATTAAGGTAGCTCCTTATTATGTTAGTGTACCCCCCCCCCCCCCCCCTTATTGTTATTGTTGTACCCCTGGAACCCCCATATTGTTATTATTGTGCCCTTACATTATTATTGTTAGGTCCGCTAGGGTTACATTATGGCCCCATGGACTCCTATATATGGAAAGGAGGTTTTGTCATTTGTATCATCCAAGAATTGTTCATTCATGTAATGTATTGGAGGTTTCCCCCTTGAAGTGGCTTATTTCTAAGGCGTTGATATCTCTTTTCTTCTATTTTTGGAGCTGGTTTCACAATAGACAATCCATTTTACACTATCTGGGAAATATGGATAGCTAGAAACAAGTAAAAATTTTATGGCACACATATTAATATAAGTATGATTTTCCATAGGACTCGGATAGGAGGGCACTTGGCTTTATGGATTGTCTACAACAATGGCTGGATGGGAATATTATACACAAGTTGAATCAATTTTACACTTTGGGAAATATGGATAGCTAGAAACAAGTACATTTTTTATGGCACACACATTAATATTAGTATAATTTTCCATAGGACTCACATATGGTTATCTTCTTGGAAAATATTTTGGATCAGACATGAGGAATGCACATCACATAATGGCACAGGAGATACTTTTACCTACAGGATTATTGATGGGGCTGCACAACAAGGAGTATGTGGGTGTGGTGTGATTCTTGAAACTTGAGGATGGTGAACATTATGAGATTTGTTGGAATTGTGGACCCAGGACAAACACCAAGGCAGAGGTTTTGGCATTGTGGGATTTACTCTTGTTCGCAAAATAAAGACAGTGTTAGTATGAATCCTTTGTCGAAGTGTACGAAAAAGGACGACTTTAGCTACGCATAACTAATAGCCCTAACAATAAAAGTGGCTACCAATATCTTCAGATCTGCGGTTCGTTGATCAAGAAAAGAGCTGCAAAAAACCAGATCTATGCATAGAAAGACATTAAGCAGTAAAAAGAAGGGTTTGCTCCATATACTAGTAGACAAGACAAGAACAATTTTTGAAAGAATTTTTTGTATTAAGGGCACCTGGGAGGAAAACAAGAAGGCGTATCCAATTCTCCTCAATGGGATGGGTTCTTGGAAGTCCTCAGCACTTCAGATCTAGAATCTCTCTCTCTTGTTGGTGTAGAAAACCCAGACAAAGAATGGAACTCAAAGGGAGCTCACACAACAAATAGTGAAAAAATGTGACCAAGTGTATAGATCCAGAGTGATCTAATAGGCAACAAAAGGTGAAGAATGGTAGGAAAAACCCTCCTATTTATAACAAAATATTGGGTCATTCTAGATCTTGGTGCATGATTAAAATAACGTTAACCAAATCTAGATCCACCTTTTATGAAATATTTTATTATATTTGTTGGAGGGAAAAGGTATTTGACTTGGGTCAAATCCCTTTATTTGTAAATAATAAATAAATAAATGATTTATTTATCATTTTAAGGAAGTGGTTGAAAGATAATCAAATAAATAATGATTTATTTAATTATTTATGGGTGATTTAGTCATATTTAACAAGGAATATTATTCAAATAAGATTTAAATAATTATTCCTAGAAAATAATAAGATAAATAAAGATTTATCTAATTAATTTCTTTGTTTTGGGTTAAACATGACCAGGAATAATAATTAAATTATTGTTTAATTAATTATTCCTTGAGGAAAATCAAACAAATATGGGTTTGTTTAATATTTCCTTTTGGGGTTTCCTGTTTAGACCATAAACAACCTAATAAATGTGATTTATTAAGTTATTTTACATAGTGAAAGCAATTTTACTTAGGGTAAAATTGGTCTTACATGGTGTACTTGGGTCCATCTAATGATAATAGGTTAGATGACCAAAAAATGGTGTAACAGACAGATTGATGACTTTCATCTATATGGGGACACTAGAACAATTATTATCGGCATATAGGGACACACATAATTTGTGCCTCCGGCCTTAAATGGGTGGATTGGGCATATTATGGGACTCGTGAACATATGCAAGATAAGATCAATCACACACATCTATAGGGAGAACAACAAGGAGCCAAATGTTTTGTCTAAGGAAGGTGTCACAACTAAAGACTTAAGAAATTAACAAAATTACCAAGTAATATCAAAAAAAAAATTACCCCCAATTCAAACTTGGGCACAATAGAACATATCAATTTTTAACACAACATATAACATTATCCATGATCCTAACCTTAAGATTCTTGTCATAATTTCTATTTGCATGTCTCATAATTCTATTCCAACTTATATTAAAACGAATTATGACTATATTCTATATGCAATAATATCAATTATCTATAGCTTGCTCTCTCCATGCAATTATTGTGAGACTTACCTTATTGTAAGGAAAACATGTTATTTGATTTTCTTAACATTGTAACATACCACAAGATTCTATGTTACATGTATCCGTATGTCAATCTATACTTTGGAGATTTTTTGTTCATTTGAACTGGAGCTACCACGTAGTACATTGGTTCATGCGGAAAATTAATATGATTAGCTGTATGCGGTCATTCATTATAAAGTGATTAGTAATAGATTTGATTTAATCCTTAGAAGGACGTCTGTCACTAGCTTACGGTGGTGTACAACTGCTTTTGAACCCAGTGGCATGATCTTGTCCGTTGATGTTGTGAGCCTGGATCCGTCAGATCTAAGGCCTCCGAAGTATTTAGGGAAACTACTCGCCTGCCACAAGCATTCCGTTCCATTCTTTCGCCATGGTGGTGGCTGAATCGCTCTGCAACTTTTCTGTTCGATTTATTTTCTTGAAGGTAAGAGGTTTTGGTGGATGAAAGTTGTATGCAGTCTGCCATGCCACATTCGCCTTTCCTCTTACAGGGAATCTAATTCTCCAATACTTACCACTATTTCGATTATCATAGAGTGATGCATCCCTTGGCATGTAGTGGTTGTTTTTGGTTATTATTGGCTTGTGGCCATGAGTTAGTTCAGTTTTAAATAAAATCTAGGTTATGCCTTCACTGCTGACAGTGGGCGTAATCCCTTTTGTGTTTTGAGGAGGGATTTGCTGAGCTTAGTCTCATCGAGATCTGTTACGACGTTCTAGGATTATGAGGGCAAAAATTTATGCCATGTTAACCCATGGTAAGTATTTTTCCCCGACAATATTTTCATTCCTAGTTTTTTTTGTTTGGCAAGCTATTGTGTTTTTGTTTATGAATAATTTGTCTCACGTAAAATTTCCCTTGGTTTTTCAGGCATGGGTTTACAATTTTTTTATTCAGAGAGGGAACTTGGCCTTCGCTTCCACTCCTTCGATGAGAGAGATCAGCTCTCGTCTCCATTTCTTCATTGGGTTTCCAGGTAAGTTCAAACCCTGTTTCTGGTTCCATATCTATGTTTGAAATCTGAGCATTCGGTATGGCACCTCAGGCAAATCCCCCATGTCTTCAGGGTGCCTCAGGAATGTTGACAGTGTCGGCCTACTTCTCATTCACTGTTCTGGTGTGAATTTATTTAGACTTATGGTGTTATTGCTTACATTTGTCTGAGCTCTGAGCCTCAGTCTGTCTGTAGCTATTCAGTGATAATTTTAAGAGCTATGCTCACTCAGGTTTCTAAACCCTTACACCGAGTTCTTTTGGATTTAAACTAAAGGTTTCTTATTTGTGTTATATGCAGAACTTGTAAATCTTGAAGACTTACTAGTTAATATGAGAACCCTACCATGGGTGTTTTCTTGTCAATCCTGTTTATTTTGTTATGTGAGTTTAACCTTTTATATTCTTGAAATCTTGGTTTATGTCCTGATGGACCTTTTCTTCGACTTTTATTTAATGCATTTACATGGAGTTTACAGTACTTATAATTAGCTATTGACATGCATGATTATATGGTGACTTCTGTCATTTTTCTAAGTAACCTAAGATATTTCTGTTATCTAATTTTCCATGTAGATCTTTCTGGATTGCTTTTCTTATGTTGAAATTGTGTAGGTTAATAATGGTTATAGTCATGTCTTGGACTGGGGACCATGGCCCCTGCCTTGTCTTTGCAGGGCTCGGGTCTAAGCCCCAATACCTTTCCGTTACAGGAAATCTCCTTTCTATAGTTATGTAACTCTACATGCATCTCTTTTAAAATTACTTTAAAGGGGTTTTGGACAATATTTATATTATCTAGTTCTAGAAAGAATTTAATAAATTTATAGTATCATTCTTTCACTAAGAATTTCAAATCTATCTCTAAACAAGTGATTTTGTCTGTACAAAGTATTAGTTTATTTCATATTTTAACTGGAAACAAAATTTTATAATACATCTTTTAAATATAAATATTTATTCTCCTAGCATACATTCTCAGGATGCTCATATTCGTTCCTATTAATTACAGAGAGGAATCTAAAGTTGTATTTTCCCATTCTCGAAAACAATCTTACTCTATCAAGCAATAGAAAAGAAAAAAGATATTAGAATTATTCTATACTTATCTCAATGTATGTCTTGTTAACTGATGGTTGTCCCAACCATGGGAGAGGAAATCACGTCCTCTACTCCCCCCATGCTCCTTCCCAGAGCTTTATCCCCCCATGCTCCTTCCCAGAGCTTTATGCAGCATACAGTAAAATATGGGAGAAGATAGGCCTCAAAATTTCCAATCCAGTCTATACATCTCAGGGTCTAGAGCTCCACTGGCCAACCTGCCAGCTCTGGACAACTCCTAGCAACTTCCAGTTGTTTAACCCCTAAGCTTCCTTCTGAACATAACCTTTTTCCCCCTTCAGGATTTTCATTAAATCCTTTTTGTGGGAAGGTAACTGTCAGAACTATCTCTATTTTTGCTATGAGATCTTGGCAACAATTACCATTCAGTTAATTTCTTTTTACTCCATAAAATAATCCATCTTTTCTTTTATTATGATTAAATTCAAAATTTACTAACAAATATCATATTCGTTAGTCATCTTAATTAAAAAAAGCTCACGAAATCCTTTGGTACCATGAACTACATAAACGTCAGGATGAGAGTAATCAGAGAAATGAGTACACATAACTTAATATCCCATAATGAGAGAGAATTTTTTCTTATACTTCTCACAAATTTGGGGAAGTATTTTTGTTTATTTTTTGGGATGCTTGGAAGATCTATGGGCGATTTTACTATGATATACTTGGTAGATAAAAACTCTACTATATCAACTATATGGTTTTTATGCTTAATTTTTTTAATGGTTTTTGGTTTGAAATAGTTTTTGTGAAGTTTATGGAGTAATATACCTGAACAATGTATTGGACCTTCTTATATTAATTGAAATCAAACATTTTTTCTTCTGAATTTTTTTTCCCTCTCTAGCATTTTTACTTTATAGTTTTTCTTATAAAACCACAAACTTCAATAATCCACTTTCACATGCTATCGTTGTAACCACTCTGAATTGTATATATAATTATATAAAATTTCCAAATTATATGATTTATATAGATTTTAAAATATTTATTTATAGTATTTTAATACATAATATAATTTATTTAAAATAATAATATTTAAATATATTTTTAGAAAATATTATAATATTTAAATTTAAAAATAAATTACATTGTCTTAAAAGCTTAGGATTAAAAAAGAAATTGAAATATGATTTAATTAATAATCATCTAAAAAATATTATTAATGTAAATAAAAAAATTAACAATACAAAATTAAGAATAAAATTTCACCAATTCTATGGTCAAACTATGTGTTGGATAATGCCCAAAACAATGGAGAATGAAAGAATTTGTTATTTGTGTGACAGTAAAAGGATTGAAGAAGAAAAAAACTTCTTCTTAGAATAACAAACATATATCCAAATTAAATTTTAATTTCAAATAGTAGGTTAGATTATTAACTTTCTTAACTCTATAATAAATCAAAACTATGGACGTTTTGAAAACCTTTTCTTAACACGTTTCAAGCACAATTTTTTTTAAAAAGAAATTTAAGTAATTATTTACATTTTTAAGGTTCAATAGACAATATTTGATAGTAATGGAAATTGATTATCATCATTAAGAGTGTCTATTTTGAAATAGGGATTCCAAAATTTTAATTTAATTATCAATAATTATTAGATGGATGGTCGGTATTAAACTTCAGTGAAATATTCTAGGATATTCATAATAGTATACACAAATCAATGGTTGAGATTTATCTCCAGAGTTGTTATGCTATTTTAACTATTTTAATTAAATTGATTAACTAAAAAAATGTCATATGAACAAGTGCCATATGGAGACAATTATGATTTTTTTGTGCATGTGGTGTTATAAGTCATGGTATTGGCCCTTGATATTGTAACAAAGCCTATTCATAGCTTAAGAATCTCCATAGTAAAGTGGAAGCAAATTTCCATGATTAAGAATCTTGTTCCATGTTTTTTTAAATGTATATATATTTAATTTATATATAAATTATTTTTATAATAATAATAATAATAAAGTTATAATTTAGTTAATTTTATGTTTTTTTATTTTAGAAAGATGAGTTGTATCATGAAATTTCCTATTTTGATGTTTATTATGGATCAACCCAAAATTGAATCTATATAATTGTGCTTGTATTACCCATATAACAAGTTACAATCATAGGTTATAAAACATATACTCCATAGATCACTACTTTGGTGTCAACTTAACTTCAAGTCTCCACATGAATGATAGAAACTCTTTCATAGATCAATGTGCAAAGGAATTCTTCCCACTTGACATTGATTCTAAAAATTATTATATATGAATGGTACATGGCCACATTATGTTCATATTATAGATGGAGGGAATATGAGCACAATGGAAGGTGAAAATCCATAGTGTTATATTCCATAATATGTTAAAGGTGCTAAAACCTATCATAACTCAATAGTAAACCAATAGTGAGGACAATCATCATTGGCTAATATCTGTGAATGCAAACTATCTCATTACTATGGTTGAAGGAAATTCATGCCTCTTGAAATGACCCACTAGCCATTTTTAAGGGGGGTAGATTTCCACTCCTCCCCAATTCCTCTAGGTCTTAGGTCATTAATCCATTTCTTTATGTTTGATTAAGAGAAGCTCTTCACCAATGAAGAAAATTTTTAAGTCTGACTACAAGACCATATTCCATGAATTATATCCTTTTAAAAATCACATAAAAGAATATTATAAAATTAATCATTAAATGGCATGTAGATCAAAACTTGCTTATGGGTTGAACTTTACAATTTTTTTTGTGAATATGATGCTTGAATATGTAGAAAATGCTAATGGAACTGCTTCCAAATTCTAATTTTCAAATTATAAGTTTCCAAAATGTTCATATGATATTAAAACCATTCCAAGCCAATTGAAAATGGTAAACAACATGAATCCCGCACTGAAAGCAATAAATGAAATATAGGTTGGGATATACATTGTTGTATCTTTTTAGATCCAATGGTGTATATCTCAACCTATATCACATTTATTTTATATTTGAGATCCAATGGTGTATATCACAACCTATATCGCACTATTGTGTGGTGCATATTGTTTACGATCAAAAGTATTTTTACCCATTTACAAAATTCCCTAAAAAACAAAACACATAAATTTCCAAAATAAGTTTCAAATAGGTTGGAACTATTCTTGTCATAGCCCTAGGAGGACCCACAAGGGTTATGGTGCATTTTAGACCTCTAAGTGTGCAACACCAACATTTTTCCTCCCAACTATATCCCCAATTTAGTTATAGTAAACTTGGACTACACGTCTTTACTTCTTTTTAAGTTATAGCATTAGCATAATTTTATACTTAACCAAATTTACAACAGTTACACATCCATACAAAGTAATGCAAGAGATACAAATATATAAGTGGGTGGTGCAAAACAATCTTAACACTTGGAAATTTTTATATACTAACATAGATCCATCTTAAATACAGATCTAACATGAACCAAGAGGGATCAAATTTCTTCACGTGCAAACTTCTTTAGAGTGAAAATACTATGTGTAATTTTTCATTGTTTAAATTGTATTTTTGAATTCTATATAAAGTATATATAGGATGAAATAAAAAATTTAACCATAATTTTTTTTTCCATGATATATACATAATTTTTTTATTATAGCCCTAAGCCGACATTACTTTTCTATTTATATAGTAATTTATTTTATTTTAAAGAGGCACATGTGAACCCGATGGACAAACTTAAACATCACCCTCATACTGGGTTGTAGAATGAGCCTCTTGTCTCCACAATAATGGGAAAAAAATTCATCAACTCTTCCCACTTGGCCTTATAACTCTAGGACATTAAATCGATTCCAGGGCTTAGTTTCTCATCAAAAAACTTTGTCTACAATTTTCTTATCTGTTTATCAAAAATTTTGGCCAAAATTTAGTTCCCATTCTCTTACCACTAATAAATCAAGATCTTGGTTCGATCTTTCCCAAACTCAATTCGTTCTTTGGTTGAACACTCATCCCAAACTCAACCCGCCCGTCATATCAAAACTCCAACTAGAAACACTCAATGCTCACCTGACTTGATGCCCCATCGGTTACATCGTTCCCCGAGAAATAATTCGGCCTAAATTCCTACCCAAGTTGAGTAACACAAAGCCTCACCATTCAAGTCTCCACCACCTTATAACTCACATGTCCTGATTCAGAGCTATGATGTGCAATCGTATACCTTCAAAAAGAGTTATGTGTGTTATGTTCCAAATTTTCAATTGGACACCATCGTTGAATTTGTCTTGTTGAGATGATTCTAGAGATATATAATTTACCTCAATCCGACTTACAGATTGAGAGTTATGCCTCAATCCGACTTACAGATTTCCCTCCTGATATTTATTGGATTTCAAAGGTATTTGCAAGAGTTGATACCAGCACTCGATGGATAATGAGCTCCAAAGAAAATTTTAGAAACAACTCAATAAACATCCCCTCAAGGACTGCCACCAAAACATAGTCACTACCATAAGAAATTCTTCCTAATGACACAGAGAGAATAACAACTCTTCAATAAATAGGAAACCTACTTTCCTCAACTCTAAATCCCTAATTTTCTCAACTCATACAAACATTTAAAATAGAAACATATATATTTGAGACATTTAATTCATGATAGACATAATTTAATACACAGGATGGGCGAACATGACTTTCTTAATTTTACAGAGTTTGCATGAAGTAAGCAACACTTGCGGATTAAATATTTTCCCATACACTTTTACTAACCGTGCATTAAATTTCTATTTGAATTTTAATTAATGTACTCTATTGTGCAATGGGTAAATTGTACTCTGCTCAGAACTTGTCCTTCTTTGAAAACTCAATTTGTAACCTGAAAAACATTTATTGTGGTATGGTTGTTGTCAGAAAAGTAAACGCGGTGGTTGACATTAATTTTCCAACACTCCCCCTTAATCGCAACTGCCGCCATTGACCATTCCCAAAAAATTTCTGAGACAAACAAAATTTTCACATGCCAATGGCTTTCTGAAGATGTCTACAAATTGTTCTTATGACCTACAATGTTGCAACACAATATCATCGTTGTTAACTAATTCTCTTATGAAATGATATTTGGCATCAATATGCTTTGTCCTCTTGTGAAAGACAAAATTATTGATAGTGAAATTTTTGAACTCATGTTGTCACAGAAAATAGTGGTTGCTCCATCTTGTTCATGACGTAAATCCCACAACATCATTCTTATTCAAATTTTATGACACGTTGTTGTTGTTGCAGAGACATACTCAACTTCTATTGTTGACAATGATACTATTGGTTGCTTCTTGGAAGCCCATGAAATGGCTCCTGCTATCACAAAATCTGACCCTGATAGGCTGCTCATCAAGTAGAATTTGTGTAACTCTTTCAGACCAATCTTTTGGCTAAGGCTTAGCCTCCTCAACCTGAGAGGGTTCTCTCAAAGGTTTATGATTTTTGATTAATGGATAGATGGCTAACTCTAAGATAAAAATATAAACTGGTATAACTGGTTGTATCACAGATTATAAAACTTTCATTGGGCCATGGAGTCAAGATAATCTTCAACAAAAAATTCATAGTCTATCTAGCATGGAAGTCAAGGCATTTGGAGTTCAAGTCAAGGAGTAAAACAGTAACACAGTGAAACACACAGTCCATTTGCATATGAAGGAAGTTAGAGCATCATGGATGAATTCTAAGTATCATAAACAAACGCCACTACAAATAGAAATATTGAAGAATGCAAATAGAACAATAATACACAAGAAATCCTCATGAATCTTGAGTTGTCTAAACAGAACTCTACATTAAGCTGAAAAACCCTTACATACAAAACACAGTCTTTGCTAATAAAAATGTCCAACCCTTGTGGAATTCGATCTCATGCTCATTATAGAACATTTAAAATATAGGATTATTTCATCCTCCACTAGAGAATTTGAATTCCTATGCTTTGACACCTATTCTAACCATAAAACATGGTATTTATTACAAACACAGCTGTAAAACTAACATAGAGTCCTATTACAAATTGACAGCTATAATGCTTATGAAAAGTCCTAATTCTAATAGGACTGAAACTCTTAAATATCCTCCTAAAAACCTCATCTAATATTTATTTCATCTTTTTCCACCTGCAATCCCATGAGGTCAAATTTGGATGTTGCCTTCAACTTTGATTGTGATCCTGTTGCTGATGATAAAACTGTGCTAAAAATTAGGAAGCATGTTTTCCTGTCTTTTAGCTCCTTTGATGCTTTTATCTGTTTTGAGCATTTTGATCATTAATAGATCATATGTATATGTGTCATGTTGCCAAAAATTCACCATACATCCTCAATCCTCCAGCTGTGCAGAAATTATAGTTCGAATAATGTATAAGAACAAAGGATTAACTTGCGCTACGAAAGTAGCTCAGTTTTGTAGCGCAGTGTTTTGCTCCTTTTTTCAATTATATTTTGACCTGTTTTCTTCAATGAAACCTTCACATGCCATTTTTACACTCCTACCATCTATTTCAAATCAAAATTGATCAAACTTCCCCCAAAACTTGATGTGAAAATGTGCTAGAAGACTCCTTCAGCAGTTGCAAGTTATTCCTGTTTTTTCCATGAAAATTAGGTCTTGGGACAGAGCCTTTATCTTTTCATCCATGATTTATTTTTAGAAACTGAAGGAGGTTGTTATATTCCATTTTTTCTTCAAATAGAAACCTCTCTTGGGTTTTTGAAATACTTCTCCTATTGTCCAGAAATTTTCTTTGAAAAACATGTGTAAAACAAGAAAACTTTGTTTTCTGAAAATAGGTCTTCAAAGAAAGGATTTTATCGCCCACTTCATAATGAATTTGAAGAAATAGAGAGAGGATTTTGTAGATAGGTATATTGGGAAGAAAAACCTCTTTTATTTTTCAAATATTCATTTTCCGTTACCCAGAAACCTCCTTGGAAATTTACTACTAAAACCAGAAAACAGAGTTTTTCTCTTCATGGTGAAAAAGCTGCTTCAGTAGTTTCGTAGCGCATTTGATCAAATTTACACTAGCTGTGCTACAAAACTGCTATGTAGGCAGTTTTGTTGAAAATCTCTTCAAAATTATTACCTTGGAGATGTTTAAACTTTAAAAGTGTTGATATCATTTCAAAAACATAGGAATATGACCTCAAAAACACAATCTTCATCAATTTTTCCTTCATCTTGATCAAATTTGGCTTATGAATTTATCACTTTGTTTTGTTTCCCAAATCACTCTGTTTCACTGCCCCTTTAACCTTTCTTGAGACCCTCTCAATTGTATCCCCAGATCTTCCACCTGTGCTTTCAGATTCAAATCTTAAACAATGCCCTGACCTGTGATTCCTTTTCTCCTCTCTCATTCTTTCCTTCAGAAATTTCTATTTGCTTCCTGTAGAATTTAATGATCAGCCTCACATGAATTCACAAGATCAGCCTCACTTGATGATAACAACCAGCCTCGCTTGATAAAACATTCAACCTCGCTTGATAGAAGATGAGAAAAGCTTTGGTTTAAGATAACCATAAGCTTAAAACTTGAAACAGATATGTTGAACTGTTTTGCATGAAAACTAGAGTGAATAATGCATGCAGGTCTTTCAAATTTGAACTTCTCTTTCATAGATGAGACCTCTACGATTGCAATGATTAGTTTGAATGGTTACACGTTTTAGAGATGACCCCTAACTAACTCCTAATGATGAAAACCTAACGGATTCTGACAAATTTTATGTTTTGACATGACTTCCCTACAAATCCGTGCTTTCGTAGCGTGCTTAGTGCTATTTCGGTGATATGCGCTACGAAAGTAGCAGCGCTTTCGTATCGCAAAAATGGTTTTTTCAACTGCCTGCACTACGAAACTACAGTTTCATGGCTTATTGCAGAAGATTTTTTTCAAAGTTTAAAAACATGACTTCTAAATGGATGATGGGACCTTTAAAGCATGGAATGAGACTTAAAGACATTATTTGGAAATGAAAATGACATTTTGAGAATTCTAACCTATCACTTACCCAATTCATAAATTAAATAACTCAAGACCTATTGACACCATGACTAGAACAAGGTAAACTTTCAGAGTTTAGAAAAAAAAATTATGGTGATAACAGCTCTCGAACCCAAATGAAAAACATATCCTGACATGCTTTTCTGTCATCAACACTTCCTACCCAATCACTGTCATTTTAACCAACCAGCCTAAAATCATTTTTCGCGGAGTACAAAATGTCATACTCCTTTGTCCCATTGACATACTTTAAAATTATTTTTGTTGCTTGCCAATGTGTCTCTTTGGGTGTCTCCATGAACATCAAGACCAAACTCACTACATACATTATGTCAGGCTTAGTTGCAGTCAAATACATTAGGCTTCCCACCATACTTTTGTATAATTTTGGATTGACATTGTTGCTACAATATTCCTTGCTCAACTTCAACCCCATGACTGTTGGAGTTGGTGTTGGCTTGTTGTTCTGCATATTAAACCTCTCTAAAATTTCCACAACATAATTTTCTTGAGAGATAAAAATCTCATTTTCTGTTTGCTTCACTTCTATGCCCAAAAAATATCTTAGCAACCCCAAGTCAGTCATTTCAAACTCACTTTTTATGACTGCTTTGAAATCAGCGATGAGGAAATCATCACTTCCTATAAACATCAAACCATCTACATACAAAACGAAAATAAGAAGCTTACCGTCACTTTCTTTGATGTAGAGAGTGGGTTCACCATCACATTTTTCGAACCCATTGTCCATCAGGTAAGCATCTATCCTGCTATACCATATACACTATGCTTTCTTCAGCCCATAGAGAGATTTCCACAACCTACACACCTTGTCTTCTTGGCCTTCTATCTCATAACCAGGATTTTGCGCAACATATACCTCCTCTTTCAGTACTCCATTCAAGAACACTAATTTTACGTCCATTTGATACACTTTCCATTTATGTTGCACGACAATCGACAACACTGTATGCATTGTCTCCATCCTTGTGACTGGCGCAAATGTCTCCACATAATCTCTTCCATGCTGCTGCTTGTATGGTTTGACAACTAACCTTGCTTTATGTATTTCAATATTGCCTTCAATGTTGCTCTTGGTCTTATAGACCCATTTCACTCCAATGACTTCTTTTCCTTACAGAAGGTCCACTAAATCCCACGTGTCATTTTTTTTTCTGTTGCTACTATTTCTTCATCCATTGCTGCAACCCATTTCTCTTCTTTGATTTCATCCTCAAAATGGGTCGAGTCATCTACATGAAAAAATAATGCAAACAATGAATTCAGACCAACACTATTATCAACTTCATATTTCTCATTAATTTCATTTAAATTTCTAAATTTTTGTCTTCTTATGTTTGCAGAAGATGGGCTTGGTGTTTCGCTTGAAGTAGATGGAGTTGCGGATCCTTGTGGTGTGCTTGGAGAAGCACTTTCTTGGTTGTGCAATGTTGTCCTATTACTTGTTGATGGTGTCACATGCTGACTGCTCTTTTGAGCTTTTGTAGGTGGAGGAGGAGTCACCATTGAGGAATTACTTGCTACGGTCAATTCCTCTTTGGCTTCATGTGACATACATCTCTTCACATTGACTACCTTCTCTAAACTTCCATCCCATGCTTCCTCTTCTATGAATTGAACATCTCTGCTGATTATTACCTTCTAGGTTGATGGATTGTAGAGCTTGTATGCATTGGATTCATCATTGTACCCAACAAATACACATTTCTACCCCTTGCTATCCAACTTCTTTCTCAACTGATCTGGGACATGTGCATACGCCACACACCCAAACACTCTCATGTGAGTGACACCTTTCTTTCTTCCACTCCATGCCTCTTAAGGAACTCTATTCATAACACTTTTGGTTGGACACCTATTAATGATATATGCTACAAAAGCAACATCTTCAACCCAATAATCATTTTTCAAATGCTTTACCTCCAACATACTCCTTGCCATTTCCATGATGGTCCTATTATTTCTTTCCGCGACACCATTTTTCTGAGGTATATACCTTGTTGTAAATTGTTTGTGAATTCCATGCTCCCTGCAAAAATGTAGGAAGTCACTTGAGATGTATTCGCCACCTCTGTTAGTCCTCAACACTTTTATGTAGTTTCCACTTTGCTTCTCAAAAATAAATTTGTAGTGGCGAAAGCGGTCAAACACTTCACTTTTATGTTTTAAGAAGTAGACCCATGTCTTCCTTGTGTAGTCATCTATGAAGGTAAAAATTTAATGGCTACCACTAGTTGATGGCGTTTGCATTGATCCACATAAATATGAGTGGACAATTTCCAAAGGTGTTTTTTCCCTTATAGAATTTCTTGCTAGAAATGATTCTCTATGTTGTTTGCCCAAGATGCATCCTTCACATAAGTTGTCCAGTTTTTATATGAGTGGAAATCCCTTCAACATGCATTTCCCATGCAACAAATTCAAACCTCTGAAGTTGAGAGACCAAATCTCAAATGCCATAACCAATTTTCATCTTTAATTTATGCTTCAAATTTTTCTTGTGTGACAGCTACAACTTTTGTTTCATTCTCTTGTGAATTCATTGATAGTTGTGCTTGAGCACCTTCTTCCTTCAAGTCTGATATTAGCTTGAGAGGAAACATTCTATTGTTTGTCATATTAAATTTTACAATCAGCTGTTTGCCTGGAGGCTTATCCAAGATTGTGCACACATCATTCTTGAAAAACACATTGTAACCCTTTTGCATGAGTAGTCCAATGCTTATGAGGTTATGCTTCAAACCAGGGACAAAGTAAACATCTAACATGAACTTCTTCTCTCCCTTCTTGGTAAGAATGTCAACTCTTCCTTTTCCCATTACAGAGACTTTGCTATCAGTCCCTAATGTCACTTCATATTTCACGCCTTCATATAAATTGGAAAACATTTATATGTTTCTAGTCATGTGGTTGCTACACCCTGAATCTAAGAACTACAAATCCCCTTGTTTTTCTTGTGCTACATTACACACTAAAAACATGCTATCATGGTTCTGATTTTCCTTTATGAAATTTTCACTTGGTTTGTTACTTATGTCATATTGCTTCTTTCTACATTCATTTGCATAATGACCATACTTCTTACAATACTAACTTAGAACTTGAGATTTATCATACCTTTGAACTTGTGCTTGATTGTGTCTTGAGCATTGAATCAGATTTTTATTGCCACCCCTTCCACTTGAGCTTGAAGGGTTGCTTCTTCCACCTCTGTGTGGGCTTCTTCCTCTTCCTCTCTAATTTGATCTTCCTCGACCTCTACCTTTACCAAATGAGACTTGTGTCTTGAATGCATGCTCCAATGAGGAGTTCATTCCTCTGTGCAATCTGTGTTCATGAGACATCAATGATGCATGAAGCTCATCCACTGAAAACTGTGAGAGGTCCTTTGTCTCTTCTATTTCCACAACTATGGTGTCAAACCTTGCTGGCATACTTCTCAGAATTTTCTCAACTATTCTTTTTTTCTCAAGTGTCTCACCATGAGACATTATTTGGGTAACCAACCCAGTTACACGTGTAAAAAATGAGTGTACATTCTCAGACTCTTTCATACAAATTATCTTAAAATCTCTTCTCAACATTTGTAGTTTTGTTGTCTTAACCTTTGCCATGCCTTGGTAGGTTGTCTGGAGGGTATCCCATGCTTGCTTGGACTTCGTTGCTCCTGCAATCCTTGGGAAGATACTTTGATGAACTGCCTGAAAATATAGAAAAGGGCTTTGGAATCTCTTCTCAAAATTTGTAGTTTTTTTTTCTTCACCTTTGCCATGCCTTGGTAGGTTGTCTAGAGGGTATCCCATGCCCAATCCTTGGGAAGATACTTTGATGAACTGCCTGAAAATATAGAAAAGGGCTTTGGAGTCTTTCTTCCTGATGTCCCTCAACAAATCTCTTTCTGCTTGTGTCAAAGCATTGTATGTTTATGCATCTACTGGTTCTTGGAAACCATTCTCCACAAATTCCCAAATATCTTGAGAAGGCAATAGAGCCTTCATTGTTATAGCCCAATATTTGTAATTTTTCCCATTGAAGGAATTTGTGGATTAGTCAAGCTTCTGATTGTTTTTGCCATTTTCACTATGTAAAAACTTTCTTACTGTGTAAAAATTTTCTCACTGTGTGAAAACTTTCTCACTGCTAGAGAATAACCATTTTCACTATGTAAAAACTTTCTTACTGTGTAAAAATTTTCTCACTGTGTGAAAACTTTCTCACATCTGGAGAATAAGTTCCAAAAAAAATTTCAAAACTCCCTTTTAACTTCTTTTTAACTTCTTAGTAAAAACACTTCCTTTTACTGATATTTTAAACTCTCTCTGATACCATGTTAAAAAATTTAAAGATAGAGGAAATGATTTTTCCTTCAACATACAAAGCGGAAATGACTTAATCCAAACCATACAGTTGTGGAAAACAAATCGTGAATTTCTTCCTCTAAATACAGAGTGGCAGAGATTAAAATCGTAAATATAGAGGAACAAATATAATCAAATAATTTTACTCGTGGTGAATTAGAGTAAAACATATTTTACTCAAGGTGAAAAAAAGTAAAACAGAGCGTTGCAGGAGTAAAACAGATTTTACTCACGGTGAAACAGAGTAAAATAGAGTGTTGCAGTAAGAACAATATGTGAAAATTTTCACAACCAAATCCCAACTAACAATAATTTATATTGTAACTTCAAAACATGAAATAATTCACTAGGGGTTGCAGAGTAACACAAAGTAAAACTCTCCACGATTTTCTCCTTCTTGTCTTTCCAGACTCACACACTCCACATTATATTAGACATACAAACATGTAAAAGAAAAACATATATATCTAAGACATTTAATTCCACATTATATTAGACTCATACAAACATGTAAAATCAAAACATATATATCTAAGACATTTAATTCATGAAAGACAAAATTTAATACACTGGATGAGTTAACATGACTTTCTGAATTTTACAGAGTTTGCGTGAAGTAAACAACACTTGCGGATTGAATATTTCCCCATACACTTTTTTTAACCATGCATTAAATTTATATTTGACTTTTAATTAATTTAATCTGTTGCATAATGGGTAAAATGTACTCTGCTCAAAACTTGTCCTTCTCTGCAAACTCGTAAAATGTACTCTGCTCAGAACTTCTCCTTCTCTGCAAATTCAATCCTCAACCTGCAAAACATTTACTGTGGTATGGTTGCCATCAGAAAATTAATCCCGGTGTTTGTGATTAATTTTCCAACAAAATATTGTTGACGATATGAGAGAATATTCACCAAGACCTAAACAACAATCAAGAGCCCTATGATAGAGCCACTATAACACTAAGCAAACCACAACCCCCACCTAGTTAAAAAGAATACAAAAAAGTGCCATAGATACCAACAACCTAAGACCAAGACAAGACAAGGATATGAAATACCTTGAAATTCACTCTCCGGAGGAGGTAGTTGCGAGAAGACGACCACCAATTCAAACATCGACCTGGACTCATAATTATCCAGATACCAAAAAAAAAAAATCAGCATAGAGTTAACAATGCGCTCTTGAGCATGAGCAACGAAGAGACCAATGAACCAGATCCAATCGCCGCAAAACAAATCCCATCAGAGAAACAACTCACAGCAAGTGAAAAAAAGTAGAGAAACAACTCACAACAAATGAAAAAAAAGTTGAGAGAGGTGAAAGTATGAGCCTCACCTATCTTCCTCCTCTTCCTCTGACTCACATACATGTGCCAATCCATTACAAACAAGTGAAATTTAAGATGATGAGACATCCATTACAAACAAGTGAAATTTGAGATGATGAGACATATATTACAAACAAGTGAAATTTAAGATGATGAGACGACAAGCAGGAGCTCCAACCTCCTTCTCTCATATATTTCCACGCAACCCAAGCCATGGGACAAATGTGCAACTGCCACATTATAAATAACTTCCTGAGACCCTGTACGCACCCCAATGTGGGATTTTTTTTTATCTTTGTTTTTACCGTGAAAGCACAAAATTTCTTGTTACTATAAAAAATTTTCTAAGAAAAACTATTTATATATTTTCTTATTTCTTAACCATCGAAACACCAAAATTCCTGTTCCATGCAAATATAGGAGTATAATATGTTTCCTTAACAAATTAGGCTCTTCACAACTCCTTCCAAGAGTCTTAAACACTAAATAACCCGCACAATATTCTTCAATAAACGAAAGGAAAGGGAATTGTGTTGAATTTAGTGTCTTTTTTAAAATCAAATAGTGCGATAAAAACAGTCGAAGCCACCCCGCTGGTTCATGGTGTTGTGTCTCAAGAAAAAATCCCTTGGCTGTGGTAAGGAATCTATGCTTAAGACATTTTATAAATGTATGTCACAATTATGATATCAAATGGCCTTTGTTTAACACCTTTGAAGTTTAATTGCTTAATACCCTCAATAATCTAATATAATGAAATCCTTCACAATGCCATAAACTGCTAATACTTTAATGAAATGAAAAGAAGAATTGTAAGAGAAACTCAAAATGATATGCTGAGAAACAGAATCTATCACTTTTAAGTTTCTGAGGAAACCAGGGAGAGAGAGGAAACTCGAAATAATATGTTGTAAACACTGAATCTATTACTTTAAAGTTTCATCAGGAGTTTTTGAAAAGAGAAGAGATGAAGTCAAGGAGCGCAAATTAAGGTGATTTAACTCTTACTCATAGATGTAATTAAGAGACCGACTGCTACATTAATTCACTTCATTCAAAGAGGAATAAACACAGAGCAAAATTGGAAAGACATATCAACATCAACAGGTGCAGGAAACTTGATCTTCTTTCATTAATTTCTCAAAAAATTCAATACCAAATTAACAGTCATCCAGAGGTCCAAAACTCGGAACCCTTTTTATTTATTTCTATCTACTTAAATACATCAAAGTAGTTCATAATTGTTAAAATTCTTGAAACTATTCGACTACCTAATTTTTTAAGATTACTTATGCAATCATACAGAGAAAACAAATAAAAACTAGAAATATTGTTCGTTTTGTTGAATCTGATGTTGCTGATGCATCCTCACGAAGTGTCGAGGTGTCCTTTCTGGTTATGATGCAGTAGCTGCACAGTTTTGTAATGACGCCTTGGTGCCCAACTTGACCTAGGTATCGTGCTTCCCACAGTGCCACTATACATTCTTCTGTCTGACTCTGCCTGTGTCTCTTTATTCATTAACTGCCCCTTCACATTACCTTAATGCATACACGACTGCAACTTTATACAAACACCACAGACATGTGGTTTACGGGCTCACACACGACCTGACCAATCAGAAACAATCGCACTTCGCAACTTATTCGATATTGCACATCGACAGCTATAACAAATAGCTTAAATGGTAAACAATAATAATGCCAATGTGTGAAACCGCTCTGTTTGTGATTTAACTTGCAACGTTGATCTGCACCATAATCCAGTGGTCCTGTTGTACTGTCTCACACTGCCATCCCTCGTTTTTCACATCGCAAACAAAATACTTTACCTTGCGAAGACTTAATGCTAAACTCTAAACTTGCCGATGTGCGATATGCATTGAATCGTTATGCTAACGCGTGGCTCCTCCCTTTATCGCATCGCAAGTTTTACTTATTACTGCATTGCAAGTTACTTTGTTTAGCTTGCGAAGTCCTTAACACATAAACTAAATAATCGCCGATGCGAAATCACACTATGCTGACACGTGTCCACTTCGCAACTTTTAAAACTTAACTTTGCGATGCAACTTGGTCCATCCATCTCTCACTTTAATTCTGCAATTTAATCCTCATCGTCAGATTGCCTCCATTGGGAATCTTCAAAAGGTTTTCTGCCTTAACCAATTTATCTATTTCTTCGGTTGTCGCCGCTCCACAGCTTCATCTTCTCCACACTACTCTCTGTGTCAGTTCATTCAATGAACTCGTGCAACTCCATATTTCTCCACAGTGATAAAACCCTCCTGAGCTTTATACTGGTTATCCAATCCTTCGACCTACCTTCACATCTCATCATGAAATGTTAATATACCAACATATAAATCAAAATTATTCTTTGACATACAAACTTTTACATTTTCTAACATATATGATTTTTTGGTGTTTTGAAAAATATTTCAAAGGTAAATGCAAATGATCCACAACATCTGGCTCCACCTGGGGATAGTAATTTTTTCCATGGAATCGCTAAGAACCGCAGATTAGTGCCTTATCCATTGGGCATGGAGTCAAATATTGCTTGGTGACATATGAAAAATGAGCAATCTGGTATTTACAATGGTTGAATGCTGACTTTTAATGCTGGAAATAATGCTTTATATATTTCTCATTCACAGGTAGTTGTACTGACTCTCCATCTAGATATTCCAGAATGAATGTGTTATTTGACCTTGCCTCAGATATTATGTATGAAGCGTACTAGAGAGGGTCAAATTTACCATGCTTCCCCTTTTCTTCTCCTCTAGTGTCCCATCTTAGTATCAAATCTCCTGCTTGAAAGAGAACTTCTTTTGCTTTTATGTCAAATATAGACTTCATATTTTCCTGATAATTAATCAAGTTATCCCTGAATTTGTTTCTATTTTCACTTGATTCAAATATCTTGTTCAATCTTCTTACCAGAGCATTAGGTTTTCCCTGAGCTTCTTGAAGGAAAGAAATCACTAGTTTGGCCAGCTGAGTAGGAAATAGTGCTTGAGTCCCATAAACCAGTTCATAGGGATACTTCCCAGTAGATCTCCTGGGGGTGACTCAAACTACCTAGAAGGCGAACTTCAACTTCATATCCCAATCCTTATGATTCTCATTTATTGTATTCTTCAAGATTCTGACCTATGTCTTATTTGAGGACTCTACCAATCCATTCCCTTGGAGATGATATGTTGTGGAATGTGATAAAGTTACATTATATGTTTGATATAAATTAATGAAACGAGTAGAGTTGAATACCTAAGAATTATTAGTCACAATTTTGACTGGAAATCTGGATCTGCTGAAAATATTTTCCTCAAGAAACTTCATCACTACTTGGTCATTTGCCTTCTTAGTGGGTATTTCTTCAACCCATTTTGTAAAGCAATCAGTGGCAGTCAGAATCCACTTGAACTGTCCACTTGATGGTGGATTGATCTCTCCAATAAATTCCAATCCCCATTTCCTGAAAGGTTCTTCAATAAATATTGGGATGAGAGGCAACGGAGCAAGTTTTCTCTTTTTAGGAAACAACTGACACTTCTGACAACTTATGACCAGTCTATAAACATATGCAAACAAGGTTGGCCAATAAAAGCCTAACTTGAGAATTTTATGAGCAGTGACCTTCCAGCTATAATGTCCTCCACACAGACTTTCATGAAATTTTTTGATGACTCCAATAGATTCTCCTTCGGTCAAACATAACAACAAATACTAGCAAGATATTTCCAGTATAGCTTTGCTTCTATGATAACATATGGTTGATACTTGAGCTTGAGAGCTTTGTATTTTTTTCTATTTACTGAAGCTGGACATGAAAAGAAACACAGGTAATGCACAATATCTTTCTACCAATCGGAGCACAAAAATTTGTATTGAATACCTGTTTTGGACTTGTTTTGACCTTCTTCATTAATAGCTCCATCCACTAGTGCAAACAGATTGATTCCCATGGCTTGAAAATTTGTTTCTGTCAAAAAATTCGCTAACCCCTGTCCCTTGACCAACTTGGTGGGTTTTATTTCCAAATCATACTCTTGGATTTTTTCTATCCACTTCCCCCTTTTTCCTTCAACATCGCTTTGGAACAGCACATCTTTCACAGTAGAATTAGGAACATAAGCATTTATTTGGGACTGTAAAACATAAGTCTTGAAGGCTTTCAGTGCTTTGACCAAAGCATATACTTTTTTCTCCAGAATATTGTATTTGAGCTCAGAATCTCGGAGAATTCACTGAAAAATGCAATTGGCTACTCCTTAATATCATTTTTCTGCAACAACACAGTGGAAATAGTAGTGGGGGATGCAAATGAGAATACCTAAAAGGACTTTTGATAGTCTGGACTAATCAAAACTGGAGCTTCCTGCAATGCTTCCTATTCTAGAAAATTCTTCTCTTCCTCCCTTGTCCCATTTCACTTTGCATTTTTCTTCAACATATCTATTATAATTCTCACAATCTCAGCATAATTTGGCACAAATCTCCTCAGAAAGTTTATTTTTCCCAGGAATCTCTGGATATCTTTCTTGCTTCTGGGTAAAGGAATAGTCTAAATGGCTTCCACCCTTGCTGGGTCAATCTTTACTCATTGTTTAGAAACTATGTGACCCAATAATTTACCTTCTTCTAAGGAAAATAAATCTTTCTTGGGATTTAATGACAGACCAAACTTTCTGCACTTTTGAATTTTTTTTTGCAAATCTCCAAGTCTTCATCATCTGACCCTGAGAAAATAGTTACATCATCCACATATATAATGAAAAACTTGTCACCAACGAAGGCTATGTCCATGGCCCTCTGAAATGTTGCACCTGCGTTCATCAGGCCAAATGGAATCCTTGCGTACATGAAGGTGCCCCAGTGCATAGTGAAAGCAGTCTTCTTCTGATCTTCTTTTTCTACTGCTACTTGATTATACCCTAAAAATTCATCAACCATAGACAACCTGTGAGCTCTTGTCACCTTCTGTAAGACATAATCGATTTTCGGAAAAGGATAATTATCTTTTAGAGATGCTTGATTCAAGTTCCTAAAGTCTACACACAGTATTATCTCTCCATTCTTATTTCTTACAGGGACCAAATTAGAAACCCAATCTGAATATCTAAGAGGGACTATAATTTTTGCATGGAACATTTTCTTCACTTCTTTTTCGATTGGAGCTAACAACAATGGATTGATCTGTCTGAGACTTTTTCTGTGTGGTTTGAGTCCTTCCTTCAATGGAATCTTATGCTGAATTATGATTTTTTCATATTTTTTCAGGTCTTCATATGACCAGGAAAACACATCCATATATTTCTTAAAAAGATCAATGTATCTTTCTTTGTAGTTTTTGGGAACACCTTTGAACAATTTCACTATTTTGGGTTCATGCTGAGTTCCCAAATTACCATCTTCCATCTCTTCTTCTTGATGCTTTTTCTTTGACTCAACAACAACATCATTAGCATCGAATAATCTTTCAAGGGGAACCAACCCTTTGGGGAACACATTATCTTTCAATTGGATAATCTTCTGTTCACCTATTGACTACTTAAGGTTTCTTATTTCTGCTTTCTACTCTGTTTTTTCTTCCTCTTGGTCTATCTCAACATCTTCAATGTTTCCAATCATGGTCAGGAACTGATTTATCTTTTCGTCATCATCAAATACATGCCAGTGTTTCACATTGTCAGGGATAGAAGGTCTATGTCTAATTTCAATTTCATGCCTAAACATTGGATTTATTGGAGGTTTGAAGGTGTTGGCTACAAGTGCTAAAGAAGTAGCCAATCTATTCTCCTTCATCAGAATATACTGAATATTGAAGGGTTCAAAATAATTTTCTATTAGATCCAAAACTTCATTCCTATACGATCTCAATCTCGGATGCTTGGTTTGACAATGATTTTTAATCTGCCTTATTATAAATTCAGAGTCACCAAAAATTGAAATACATTGAACTCCCATCTGTTTAGCAACTTTAAGGCTTGAGATTAAGGCCTCATACTCAGCCACATTTTTTGTTGAATCAAATTCTAGTTTAAAACAGAAAGGCATGAGGTTACCTTTTGGTGATATCAGAAAGAATCCAGCACCTGCGCCCTCCTTGGAGTAGGCACCATCAAAGTAGCACTTCCAAATCTTCCTTGAGTGCAACTCATTATTTACAACTACTGAAGAGAGCTTCTTTCCTATGCCTTCAGCAAATTCTGCATCTCCATGCAACATGAAACAAGAAAGATCTTATGTTTCTTGACTATAAATGGGAAAATTTCATACACATTTATTGGAGGTAGCCTTCACAAACCTTGTTTCCCTATACAATATCCTTTCTTCCCCATTAAAAACTATAATGACAACATAATTGAAATCTAATTTTAGTACACCTCCCAAATTTGCTCCCCAAGATCTTGACATGAGCATTCCAAACCTGGCTGGGATGTCAGCAACCACTACATCCATGAATATACTCTTTGTTGGGATTTGTGCCAACGAAACTGATACATCTTTAATTAACCCAACACATTTCACCCTTTTGGAATCAAATGAATAGAAATCCCTATAAGGTTTGGTAATCTGCAAGTTAAGTTCCTTCATAACAGACAATGGCATGAGATTATGGGACGCTCCTGAGTCCAACATGCAATTATGTAGAGTAAAATAATGAAGCAATAGAGAAATATAGAAGGGTGGAACAAAAGGATCTACTTCTTCTACATGAGGACTAGAGGTGACCACTGGCTTTGCTTCTTATAAGTTCACCATGTCACTTATGTTATCACTCAGTAATTTCTCAAGGTTAAAGAAATAATTCACCGAAGTAACCACAAACCTACTTTGGAGTTTAGGATCTAGCCCTCCTAAACTCAGAGAGGGCTCTCTCTGTATGATTTAGCTTTATTTGAAATAGATATTGGGCTAGTTAATAAGTACAGAGTTGGTTTTTTTTAATTGGTTTTGGTTGGAAATGCAAAGGAAGGCCATTGGGCAATGGAGTAAAAAAGGCTTGGGTGATTAATTTGCAGAAGTATCAAGATTAAGTGAAACATGGAAAGGTAGACATTACGACTAGATCCTTTAAATTTGGATGAAATGTAATAAAAGAAGAATGAAGACTTAATCTAAACTAGGGAGCATTTAATAATTCTCTAATCTGGATATAAGAATAGAGGCTCAATTGAAACTAGGAAGTAAGGAAGAATCCCCTAATCTGGATATCAGAAGAAAACATGTAGATTACTAACAATTAAAGGTATATTGATATCAATAGATTCTGCAGTAATACTCCTGTTAGAAAATTCATAATTAAGAAAACAATAAAATGGAAACAAAGTAAAGCACATATACAATGAGGAAAACTTCACCAGTAGATACAGCACATGAATCCTGAAACAACTGCTCTTTTATTAATGCAAATAGTCACTTGAACTTAGTGGACTACATCACCCTAAATGGTGAGGTTCCTGGTTACAAAATCCAAGCTCTATTACTTCAAATGATGAAGTATTTATACAAATTCTAAACTAAAATATCTTGGAAAAATATCAATATTTCTTACAAATATCTACAACTGTGTTACATCAATAGAACTCAAACATAGGAAATTAAAAACTAATGAATCTACTTGGCACTATCTTTGTGAATTTCTGGTGACAAATAATATCAATTTGAATTTGATAGCAACTCTTATTTGATGAGGTGACATCCAAGTCACTAACTGTCTTTGAGCTTTTTCCTCCTAAATTTCTGAAAAATAGGGTCCCGAAATCCTTTTTATATCTCAATCTGAGATAGATATGTAAGAAGTGAAAGAGGTTATTGTATATAAATATGTTTTCGAGAAAAAACCTCTCTCATTTTCCTAAAATTCTGCTTTAGTTGTTCACAATAGGCTCTGCAAAAAGATGTGTAAAACATAACTTTGCACAGTCTAGAAAATAGGTTGTGAAGATGTGCATGTATATCTCATTTTGTAATACCTGTGCATAACGTGGGATAGGTTTTTGTAGGTTGGAATATTAGGAACATAAAACTCCTCCATTTTTGCAAGATTCATTTCTGATTGGCCACAATATTCTCTGAAAAATGATGACTAAACAAGACTTTTCTGTAAACAGTGGTTTCAAATATTGTTTAAAATTTCCAAAACCATAATGGTTGTTATAAAAGTGAGAGAGGTTTTTTTATATGAGGATGTTAGAAACAAAATCCTCTTTCAGATTCTGAAAATTATTTCTCATCTGTTTGTTTGTTCCATTTGTTTTCTTTCACCTGTATGTAACCTTCTGCTAAGTAAAAGCCTTTCCTCTTATTTAGAACATTACTGTCCCTGTTATAATTGTCTTTTATTTTAAGGAAAACCACTCAAATTATCATTTCGAGAATCTAGAAGAAATTTTTTTTTAACTAGTATTAAAATTGTTTCCTCAAGCTCCTATTCTGCTAACAACCTGCAAAATAAAACATTTGTTAATGAAAAACTAGTTTGCAGTGAGGCAAGCAATGGCTTTGGGGAATGGGGAAGTCTATGAAACGAGTCTGGGTTGTGGAAATTCAATTCTGTTGGCAATGGATTTCTTTCAAAAATTAACAGAGCTGAGTAAATGAATGTATCAGTGAAGCAGGGTTTTGGAACAATGGTGGCTCAACGTATTGGTGCAGGTTTGTAGTAGTTTTCCACAGTGGTTCAGGATTTTTATCGCACAATGGACAGGCAGACAGTTGGTTTCAATTTCATGCATCAGTGACATCGTCATAATAGCATAGGGTTTATGAAACTTAGGTGGCATATTGCTCAACGAAAAAATGGTTTATCGCACCGCAGGAAGATGGTTTACAGTTTGGGAGATGGGAGTGCAATGAAATATATGCTTGACACATAGCAGAGGGGAGTAATGCAAAACTGTTCATATTGCAACCTCCGGGGTTTACTAAGCACCGTACTGTTGAGGATGAAAAGTGAAATTAGGGACGTTGGATCTGTCAGAGGAAATCAGACGATTGAATGCAATGGCGGGTTTAAAAGGTGGGGCCGAGAACTAAATAGGCAGAGGCCTAAATAATATGTTGGAGGTCGTTAATGATGAAATGTGATGCGGGATGTCAAATACACTAAGAATAGTGTAAAAAATGATATCGGGGATAGATTTCTTCATATTGGGTTCCTATATAACATTTTAGCATTTATACTTAGGATAAAGTATTTTTTAGGTTTTTTGGGTATTTTTGAATAAAAGGGGAATTAGGAAAGGGTTTTCACTTTTCTTAAGTAAAATGTGTTTTTAACTTAGGAAAAGGGGCTTTAATCAAGAAGGAAAAGAGTGAAATAAGAGGAAGGAATGAAATGGAGGGGACGGAGTATTTTTACAAGGGAATTATTTTTGAAGGAAGTTAGTAAATGAAATGACCAATTTTCTGCTTATCCATGATTGTGAAAAACTTCTTTTGCCTACCCATTTGTTGCCCTACCATTTTTTCTTGATTTTTCTTTTAAACATCAAACTAACTAATTCTATCCTTATTTCTTCCAAGGGCTTAGATTAAACTGTTGAGCACCTTATTATTCTCTACCTAACTACTGATCTGCCAAGATTATATTGTTTGGCTAGATCTTTATTCTCTATCTAACAACATGAAATTTAAAGCATGAAAGGTTTAAGATTAAGCTGTTTAACCTTCATGGATTGTGGCATTTTAACAAGTTGCACACAATCTTTATTTTGCAGTAAATTCAATAGTAGTGGCATTTAAACGTGCAGCACTTTCATGATCTATTTTGGTGGGGTTCATGTTTAATATTCCTTTTTTTATCTTTGTTTCTTTTTTTCCTTTGATTGTTCTTTTAGGACTCACCCTCTTTTCATTTTTTAAATATGGGAAAACATTTACAGAAAGAAAAGGTATGTACAATATTATAAGACTTTACAGAGTCAATTCAAAATTATGAATCCTATTATTATAGGACCCTAACAACTTATATCTTCCACCTGTGTGAGATTAATAAATTCTGAAATTTCTTTCTTATAAGATGGTATTTTAGTTAATTCTAGAAGAGGTACGTGGATTTTAAAATTCTCCAACTCTTTTTTCAGACTAAAAGCATGAGTTTTCTTAACGTTGTTTTCAGGTTCTTCTTCACTCTTTCTAGAATTTTCCACTTGTTCGGGTACAAGAAAAACTTTCTCCAAAATATTAGTGTCAACTGATTTGTTCTGGGAAGATTCAACCTGCTGCACATTTGTTCTATTAAGTGAATTTACAAGTTGTTTCCCCTTGCTGACCTGTTTCACAGGGTCCTTTTGTTGTGGAGTCGCCATTGGAGGAGGAACGGAACCTTGTTGTTCACCTTCATTATCCTACACTCTAGATCTCTTTCTAGACCTTAATTCATACTTTTTATGTAACTCAATTTGCATGAAATCTGTGAATTGTCTATAGTATTCATCCATTTCATCTTGATCAAAATATACTTCAGCTTCAACATATTCTCCCTCACAATATTCCTCTTCGTCCTCTTCTATTGCATACATAGTAGATACCTGATCCTCAACCTCCCTTTGGTCATCTTCTGTCGGCTCTGCGGGTGCTGCTTCTATATACAATGGTGCTTAAATCTGGTCTTGATCTCTTCTTTCCCTCTGCAAAATTTGCAGGGGATGTCTTCTGAATTGAGGGTTAAATCCCCCTCGGTTTTGTTGTACTTGTCTTTGGGAGTTTTTATTTTCCAATTCCATCTTGGCTAGCTTATTGGTTAGATGCTTCATCAACTTTGTTATATCTTCAATTCTCAGATGTTTTGATGATTCTTATTTTGCTTTCCCCTTCTCTTGGACCGGTTGTTTCCCTTTCGCTTTTCCAGCTGCAGTCATATTAGCTTTGATCTCTAGAGCATCCGTTTGTATCTGCTCAAGAGTAGGGGCTCTTCTCTCTCTTAATGTAAAGCTAAAATCAACTTCAAAAGCCCCAAAAAAATCTACCTTTTCTCCTACAGGGGGGCTTCATTTTCTGGAAATATTGTCATTGATGGAAAAGGTACAAAAATGAGCAACACTAGAATCATCTTTGATGGCAAAAGAGAAGAGAAGAAATGGTTATAGGGCAAAGGAGAAGCAATAGAATTATAACCTAAAGCAGAGAGAAGCAGTAAAGAGGCAAAGGAGCAGCATGGAGAAGCTTTAGCGTGATTATTTAAGGCAAAGAAGCAGCAAAAGAACAAAGGCAGATAAAGAAGTTAAGGTAGTGAAAGGAAACAAAAGGCACCAAAGGCAACAGAGATACAGTAAAGAAGCAGATACAACAGAGGTAGCAGTTGAAGCAGAGAGGCAAGCGAATTTCTTCAGCGCACAGATGATTAAGCCAAGAGAAAGAGGAGAGAGCCGAGAGACAGAGCGGGCTTTAATCAATATGAAAAGGGTAGATGTTGAGTGTGATAACTTGGAAAGACATTCAGTAACAAAGATGAGCTCAGGAACAAGAGCAGGAGGAAAAATGTGGAGAAACCGTAGTTACAGAGCTGGACAGTGCAAAAAAATGAAAAGTCGACTAAGGCAGAGAATTCTTTGAAGAATTCCAAGGGAGGTGAATGAACATTTAGGATTAGATCACAAATATAAAGGAAAGAGATCGACGACGGAGATCGAATTGTGTCAGGAGCGATGTCTCAAATCACAACATTTAATATTTAAGTGTTAAGGCGTCACATGGTAAGTTAAAGCAGTTGCAAAGCGAAGTGGAGAAGGAAAACATGGTGGCATAGTGCAATATCACAAATCGCACGAAATAGAGTTAACCACTAAGTTAAATAGTTATAAGTTGCGAACTGCGAAGTACGGCAGATGACGTGGCCTCAACCCCACAGATCGCAGGAATTTATGATGACGTGGTAAGGTGACGTGGTGGTGACATGGCAGGGTGATGTGGCATGATGAAGTGGACCTCGCCCACATACTGCACATCACAACGCTTAAGGGATAGTAGGAAGATGACCGCAAGTTAAGTTAAATTTTTTGCGATGTGAAATAGCGGGACACCTGTCAACCTCATGCAACATCGCATCCTACAAGAAATAGGGTGTAACTTCAATATATCACAAGGAATGTTATTTTGGTTGCGATGTGGTAAGGTTCAAGCGACGCGATGCCATGAAGGGAGTCCACATGGTAGCACCGCGCACGAGCGCATATTGCAAATCACACGGTTTATGGTTTATCGCTATTGATAGAGTGGGAAACCTGCGGGCAAGTAGTTGTGATGTATTGTGATTGGTTAAAGGTACTTTGGGACCCTATAAGCCTTGTTCCGTGTAGATACACATTGTTTGATTGTTAAACGTATGTATGTTGATAAAACTCGGAATTGTAATACTCCGCTGAGTTAAAAGGGAGTTTTATGTGGGCCATATCCCACAGGTCAAAAAGGAAAGATATGAACGCATAACAAAGGACCGGAAGCTCGTGCAAAATAGTGCTGCGATAGTAGGGCAAACAAAAAGGCTGAACGCGAAAGAAAAAGACTCAGAAAACAAAAGAAAAGGGCATTTATGCAGCAAAGTTGGAATATAATGGCACAAACAGAAAAGACAAAAGGACAACAAGCAGAATAGGACGAACTCTCAGCAAAGCTAAGAAACTAAAGGGGCTAAGTAAATAATTGATTGTAACTGTAAATGTATTATTTATTTTTATATTGTTTTTGATGCAAAGGCAAGTATTCACTAGGTAAATAAAAACTCCAATGTAATACTAAAATGAGTACATAGTATTGTAACATCCTAAATGTGTTGATTGAGAAAATGAGAAGGTGGAAGGCAAAGAGTCATACCTATTCATTTCATATTCCCATATGGAATGCGAACAGCTATGAGGTGATCTCTCTAAATGATGTTATTGTAATATGCATAAAGAGTCAAGAGAGTGGAATAATAAGAAGAAGACATAGTAGATAGAGAATCTATGTAGATCCAGAGATGCTATAAGGCAAATATGAAGGCTAGAGGATAGTAGTGAAGAAGGAGCAGCACAAAGCTGATATCCAGGTAAATCAACATATGTTTACCTTGTAGTGTGAGGAATTTGGTGCTTCCATATCAAGTTGTAGCTTGATAGATGTCCAGTTGTAGTTGGCTGAGGTAGGAGCCTCCTGTGGGTTGTAGCATGCAGAAAATAGATGGGAGTTGGAGCTTCCTTACAAGTTGTAGCTTGCAAAATTGAGGTAGTACCCTCCTGGAGGTTGGAGCCTACAGAAAACTAGTGGTGAGAGGGAGTTGGAGCTTGCCTTTGCATCACAAGTAATATTTGGTTTTATCCCTTATGGGTTTCCACTTATATCTGTTGTCTATGTGCATGATGATTATGTTTTGATATTTTGTATTTAATACCTGCTTCTCACTTATTAATATTGTTATTCCATTATACATTAAGTTGATCATGAAATAAAGGTGTAAATAATTGTAAAAGAAATTTTAAAATACTACTTAATACCTGCTGCTCACTTATTAATATTGTTATTCCATTATACATTAAGTTGATCATGAAATAAAGGTGTAAATAATTGTAAAAGAAATTTTAAAATACCATGAATTCATTAAACTGATTCACCCCCCCCCCTCCCTCTCAATTTAACTAAGGGTTCAACAATTGGTATCAGGGCCAGTTCCTTTTGTATCAGTTTAACAACTGGAAGGAGGTCCTAGGTCCCCAAGATGGCTAGCCTATAAGGATGCTTAACAAATAAAACCCCATTTTTTACTGGCACAAACTATGCTTTCTGGAAAATAAAAATGGGGACATAAATAATGTCTCTAGGAATAGAAGTTTGGGTTGTTGTGGAAGAAGGATATGCTCCAAAGGATACTGACACAGAAAAATATGCCAAAAAAAATTTCATAGCCAATGAAAAAGCCATGAATGAACTTTTGAGCGATCTGTGTGAGTCTAAATTTATCAAGGTAATGCACAGTGTGACTGCAAAAGAAATTTGGGATACATTGGAAAGTATCCATGAGGGAGATAAAAAGGTGAAGGCAGCCAAAATGCAAGCCTATAGAGCTCAGTTTGAAAATGTAAAAATGAATGAAGAAAAAGATGTAGCCAACTTCTTCTTAAAGGTTGCAAAATTTGTGAATAACATGAAATCTCTAGGAGAAACTATTAATGAATGTGTAATTGTACAAAAGATTCTGAGATCTTTACCATCCATGTTTAACCCTAAGGTTTCTTCCATAGAAGAAAAAACTAACTGGGAAACATTGACCATGAACCAATTGCTTGGAAACTTGATGGCCTATGAGATGAGACTTCCAAAAGGGAAGTCAAATGTGAGGGAGGTAGCCTTTAAGGTAGATAAGTGCAAAAGAGAAAATGAAGATACTTTCTCCTTCTCTAATGAAGAAGAGGCCAAATTTGTCAAAAGATTAGATAGAGGTATAGGCAAGTATAAAGGTAAATTTCCATTTAAATGCTTTAATTGTGGAAGAGTGGGGCACTATGCATATAAATTTCCTCATAATAAAATGGAGAATCAATCAAGAGGGAAAGAGAAAACCAATTTTAGCAACAGGTCAAAAGGGAATAGATTTAATCA
This sequence comes from Pinus albicaulis, assembly GCA_034641835.2. Taxonomy (NCBI): domain Eukaryota; kingdom Viridiplantae; phylum Streptophyta; class Pinopsida; order Pinales; family Pinaceae; genus Pinus; species Pinus albicaulis. The sequence continues at coordinate 328,379,787 of CM076571.1, forward strand.
AAGATCTTTCTATGTTCAACAAGACAGCAGTGCATCTGAGAGCTCAGATGAATCCCCCAATGAAGAGAGAACATCAGAATTCATTTTGATGGCCAAGGAAGTGCTTGAGGAAGATCTCCTGGAATTTTAATACAAAGGTGAGGTAGATCTTGAGGGGGAGCTAATTAGTGCCCTGGAGGAAATAGAAAGACTTAAACTCAAGTGCAGAAAACAGAAAGACATCTCCTAAAATATGTAAAAGAAGAACCAAATTCAGAAAACCTCATTCAGTTGAAAGTAGAACTTGAAGAAGCTAATAAGGTGTTGAGGCCTCAGAAATCTATGGCAACAACAAGGGGGATAACCACCCGGTCCGGACCTTAAAGCAGCTCCTTTTCCATTTGGGATAGTGGCTCCGATTGGGGGTAATGGGACTAGTTTCCCAGTTTTGGGTTTTATATGATTGTTGGGTTTCTTTCAAATTATTTGCAAGGAGAATAAATAAAAACTAAGACAACTTTATTCTACGATGCAAAACTTTGAATTAAATCTGATCTAATCTAACCCGGGATAATGTTGATTTTATGCGATCTAAAATGATGTCTATTTAGTCTATGATGATTTAGATCAATCACATACTTAATAGAACTAATACTTTTGTAAGATAATCCTTTTGAGAAAATAGTTAATCAAAGGAAGATGTAAAACATATCGCATATATTCTGATGATCATATATAAAACAAATCAATTTCTATTATGATATCATACAATAGTGCAACTGATACTTCAAACAGAAATAATTGATTTCATACATAATTCATAAAAAAGTAGATTTATCACTAATTTTAAAACAAAGTTTAGCATACATGATAATAGTACCAGATGTGTGATGTCCTGCTCAACTGACCAACGATAATAGGCCTTAATCAATATTCTATCAATAAGTCATTCAAAGAATACAATATTGCATCAACAGTGATCAACCAAGATGATATATAATTGAAAAGACCATGTTCCATTATCTTATCAAGACATCCACAAACTTACAGTAATGTATTCTTTGTAAATTTTCTTAATAAAAATCATGGACCCTTCTCTAAATGCATGAGAAGGGTTTAAATACCACATTAACTACTTACAAAAATAGATTGTACAAAATATCTTATGAGGAGATTTCAAACAACCTTCCTCATTCCTAGTATCTAATTGCTAAAATTGAAATTGCCAAAGCAAATTAACTCCTGATCATGCTTGATGATAGGCTAGTGCTAGCTCTGCTTTTTTTGTTCACAAATATCGGACATTGGTTGAACTTGTGGAGGCTTCCCGAACTATTTTTTCATTTGTCCAGTAAATATAGCATCAAGTAAAAGTGGCAACATTTTCTATATGGAATCTAAAGAATAATTCAATGTCATTATTTGACTATGTGGTTTAACCAAGAGTTACCAGTATGCTTCCCAATTAGTCTTTTTCAGCTATGCAATTATTTTTTCTTGTATTTGACCTATATTTTTCCAACTTTGCTCCAATATTTTGAGATCAAGAATTGATTTAGGATCTCCTTCTTTAATTAAACTGGAGGTATGTAACATGTGCTTGATTGCTTTGACAATGCTCTTTGATATGCCTGATGCTCTAACTATTTCCAATTCTTCCTGTTTTACCTATGTATCCCAGTCAATAAAGAGAATATCTTTATAATTTTCTTTGATCTTTGGGAGATATGATCTTCTCCCTTCCTCTGAATCCTGCCATTCAATATAGTCAGAAATTTTTGTATTGAGTTCACTAAACTCAATTATCTATTCAATGATTGTATTAGTCAATTGTTCATTGATTTCCAAATGTGGAACTATGTCTGACATTTGTAAGACAAACAAATCTTGTTTTTTTGAGAGTAGGGAATTTAATGCCAATGCTTCTTTAATGAATTCCTTCATACTTTATAATATTTTCTCTCAATTCTTTAATTATTGTGTCTTTATTGGATAAGTCATTTTCATAACTTATCTTAAGTACTTCCATATCTTGCTGTAATTTAAAGAGTTGTTGCTCAACCTGTTGGTTCAAATTGTTCCTTTATTCATCTAGTTGTTGTTGTAGCTACATTATTTTATCATCCTTCTCTTGAACCAAAGTGGATACTTCGGCTACTTTTTCCATTGTTGCAGTAGTATATGCTCCAACAAATTGTGATAGCCGATTTAGGTTGTCGATTGGGTTCGACTGGGTGTATTTCCATACAACCTCCATGATTTCATTACCTGGGGGTGTTTCAATCCTTCTTCTCTTTCTCTGTTTCCTAACTACAGATTTATGAAGAGGGCTGTAGAATACATCCAATGGAGGAATATCAGTTACCTTTAAAATAATTTCAATAGTAGGAAATGCGGGAATAACTTCTGCATCTTGGGAGCTTGTCTCAAGATTTTCAGTGGTTTCTTTTGCTGAAACTATCTGACCCTGGGGAGTCTGAAAGCCTGTATTTTTCTGTGTGGATAATCCCTTGGGGTAATCCATCAATATATTACTAACTGAAGTCCAGAATTTATCTAGCTCACTTTGATTCTATGAATCTGATTCTTCTGTTCTAGTCACCCTGATTGGTTCAGTCATACACTTGAGTCTTTGCTCTCTATACTCATGGAATATTTGTAATTCCTATGGGTTTAGATTCAATTTGACAAAGTTTTGAACTTATTCAAAAGTTTCAACAGATTTCAAAACGTCTTCAAATCTATCATCTGTGTGCATGAAAGGTTTGATTTTGACTGACTGAGTAAATTTATTAGCGATCTTCTCTGGGTCGAATTGCCTTGGTGGTAGAACAGGGAGCTTCAAAAGCTAAAATTTGTGGCATTATTTCGACGTATGATTGAAATTTCTGAGGGAGAATGAACCACACTGAATTGGGAAACTTGGCCATAAATATTTTTTACTATATTTCAGAGTTTTAGTGAGTCCATTACCGACAGTTTGGTAACCCACTTCTCTTGCCATTAATTTATCTGAAACATACAGAGGAAGCACATGTGGAGGATCAGAGCTTCCAAATAATCTGATGTATGAAAATGATTCTTCAATGAAACATCTTCCTATCATTTGGAGATCTGTGATGGCTTCTTTAGTGAACCTGCGGCTCTCTCTATCAAACATTAACTGATGTAATGGTAATACAACCCCATAACATAACCTGTGGAAGTGTGGTACAAAATGATGTTCCCATATCTATTTATGACTTAAATTAATAGGGGTAGGGTCCTCGAGAGTCCATTTCCAACCCATAATTGGAAAGCTGGTGGAGAAAAAAATGGCATCAAAAACATATGCACTCATGAAAAATTGGGGGATGGATTTGGAAGAAATAACTCTTGCCTGGAGATATTCATTAATCGATTTGGCAAGGTTTTCAGAAAGAATGGTTTCCCAATTCATGATATGAGAATTAACACATGAGTCAATTGAGGGAACTCAATTAATAGAGAACTTGGTGTTATCGGGGAGACCATATAATCTGCACAGCATTGATGCTGCAAAATTGTAGGGATTTGCAAGTGAAGCAATAGGATACATACCTGATTTATCATGCTTGAACTTGTTATCAAATTTCCTCCAACCTTGAATCATTTTTAAAGGGTCTTCATTTTTCTTTGCAAATTTTTCAACAAACTGGTTGTCATAGATGCCTGTTGGTCGGGTAGTTTGTACATGAATTTCAAATCTTCAGCTCTGAAAGAACCTAAGATTTCATCCTTAATGGTTCTGAATTGTCTGTCTTTAATTGTTGAATTCTCAACTACCCATCTTATCATATCAGTATATGGTAAAATGTTGGCCCTTGCTACTATTCTATGAAGGAAGGAGCATGTTGCATCTTTAAACTATAAATCTGAGCGCTTTTCATCATCAGCAGTTTCCTTGACCTCCACTACTTTAGGTTTTTCATCTTCGAGGATAGTATAGATGGCTTGCCACGTTGTAGCACCTTCATCTGTAGTGCAAACAATATCTTTAATTGTTGATGACATTTCTATACATTTAAATTATGCAACAGCTTTTTTGCTGTGTTTCTGCATTACTTTGCGTATGGAAATATCTTGAAGAAAAATCCTTATTTAAGACAGAGTAATGATCAAATGATGAAAGATATAGTGAAATGACCAATTTTAAAAGAAAAGATACGAGAAGCAGTTGTATCATTAATTATCCATAACAAAACAATAACTGTTCGCATTGGGATGATGAAACATGATTAATTATTTCTGACATGATTTATTTTCTCATTAAAACCTTTATTAAACCCTGTCAATTTTGTCGCATCGTGCATTTTTGAACTTGTTTTATGAAGAAAATTTCTTTAACAAGCTTTGTGTTTATGCGATATGTGATTTCATGATATCGCGAAATTGCAAAATTGCTTTCATCGGGATATCGCAACATCAGAGCATTGGTAAGCAATGTTTTAAATTTTAAATGTATATCTGCGATGTGTGACTTGTGATGCCACTTGCGAATTTCAAATCGCAAAATCACAAATTGGGATTTTATGTTTTGTGCTTAACTTTTTAATGGCAAAAATATTATGCGGGATGCGATTTGCGATAGGGTGATCACAAAGATCTGAAAATGGTATTTATTAATTTCTTTTTGTTTTATTTTTAAAAACAACAATGTTTTGGATTTTTATTTTTTTATTCAAAATGAAAAATACATTTAAAGAAGGGTCCCTATTTATATTATCAAAATTTTAAACTATTTTGAAAATATAAATGGGGTGGTTGTTTCATAGCACAACAGAAGGTGGAAGACATTCTACTAAAGAAAATTAAAAATAAAATACAGGAGCAAGAGAAATTGGAAGAGGAAGTAGTATGTTTGAGAAAGAAATTACAAAACACCCAAAGGGAATTATCTATGAACACTCCACGAATGACAAGCTCTAAACAGTTGGATAAAATACTAAATTCTCAAAGATCTCCTCTCATAAAGGCTGGGATAGGTTATGAAGGAGAAACCAGCAAATCCAAGGTAGAAAATAACAAGAGTATCATTTTTTTTAAAGTTGTAAAGGATAGTGAACTAGCAAAGAGGGAATCCACAGAATTAGAAACTGACAAGACCGTGATATATAACGAATCAAACAGAAACAAGTAGTAACCTCAAGTGACAATGAAAGAAATGAAGATACAGTCAACTGCAAAAGACTCATATGCTCCTAAGGATGAATTGAACAAATTCAGAAGATGTCAAAGGATGTTTCTTCTTCCTATGAGATTTTTCACTTGCTTCGCCTGCCATAGACCTAGACATATCGCAGCATACTGTAAGATAAATCAAATCCAGTCCAACCAGAAAAAGATGCAACAACCAAAAAGATTACCTCAAACAACTCTCTCTGCTAAAGACAGTTACTACTTCCATGGGTATTGCTTTTATTGTAAGGGGTTCGGTCATAAAGCCATGGAGTGTAGAACGCATGGACAAAGACTGGTGTATGAAAAAACAAGGAGAATTATGAACAATGGATAATTCACTCGTATAAATAATCCATTTAGAAATATAATCAAATGCTTTGGCTTCCATAAAATCAGGCACAAGTCTCAAAAATGTCCTCTCAAAGACTGTGGTCCATCTCCTCAAGAAATTTAGCAAAAAAATAGCTGCATGCAGTGGAAAAAGAAGCTGAATATGTGTGATCTAGTTCTAATAGCTCAAGATCAAAAAAGCCAATGGTATATGGACAGTGGATGATCAAAGCATATGACTAGAGACCGAAGCAAGTTTATAACCTTTGATGAAAGGAAAACTGGAAATGTAACATTCGGTAATGATAAAGCAGGGAAAATTAAAGGAAAAGGCTCAGTCATTCTGAAAAATGGAAGAGGAGAGTCTCAAGATGTACTATTTGTGGACGGGCTGAAAGCCAATCTGCTAAGCATCAATAAAATGTGTGATAAAGGTTGTGAGGTCCTTTTCAGAGCCCAATATTGTGAAGTAAGGTCTATCACCATAGGAAAGACCTTGATCAAAGGTGTTTGAACAGAAATCAATGTCTATATAGTAGAAGAAGAGAATGAAGCGTGCCACATAAGAAAACTTGATGAATCATGGTTATCGCATAGAAGATTGGACATCTAAAATTTGACCACATCATCAGTCTAAGAAAGAATAATTTTGTTAGAGATATGCCTACAATAAGCAAGCCTCTAAATACCATATGTAAATCCTGCCAACTGGGCAAGCAAACCCGCACATCATTCAAGGCCAAAGATCAACTATCTACAAGTAGGCCACTTCATCTTGTACACATGGACCTGTGCGGACCTTCAAGAACTAATGCACCAGGTGGAGAATATTATTTTATGTTGATAATAGATGATTTTACCAAGTTGACATGGGTGGAATTTCTCAAATATAAATACGAAGAGTTTGAGAAATTCAAGATCTTGAAGGCACTGGCAGAAAATCAAATAGGATGCAAGCTAAAATGAATCAATTCAGACAAAGGAGGTGAATTCATGAACTATGATTTTGCAAACATGTGCAATGAATATGGGATAAAACAACAGTTTACAATTGCAGGTACACCTCAATAGAATGGAATTGGAGAGAGGCAAAATAGGTCAGTACAACAGATTTCCAGAGCCATGATGCAAGAAAGTAACATTCCCCAAACCTATTGGGTAGAAGCAATACACATAGTTGTTCACATTCTTAACAAAGCTCATCTAAGACCGAATTGTGACAAGACTCCATGCGAATTATGGCATGGGAAACCAGCATCAATCAAGCACTTTAGAGTCTTTAGCAGCAAGTGTTTCATAAAAAATAATGATGAAAAACTGGGGAAGTATGATGTAATAGCTGATGAAGGAATATTTTTGGGATATGAATCCAAGAGTAAGGGATATAGGTGCTACAACAAAAGACTGCACAAAATTGTGGAAAGCATTGATGTGAGATTCGACAAAGAACAAACAATAGGTAATCAGAAATAATAAGATGAATGAACAAGGGCAGGTAATCCAAAATAAATCTAGACTTGTATGCAAGGGATATTCTCAAATCGAAGGACTGGATTATGATGAAACCTTTGCCCCAGTAGCAAAAATGGAAGCAATCAGAATGTTTTTGGCCTTTGCAAGCTATCATGATTTGAGGGTATATCAAATGGATGTGAAGTCTTCCTTCCTGAATCGAGATTTAGAGGAAGAAGTCTACATGGAACAACCTGAATGATTATACTTAATAGATAAACATGACTATGTGTGCAGATTAAAGAAAGCCTTATATAGTCTGAAACAAGATCCTTGTGCATGGTATTCAAGGCCGGAATAATACTTACAAAAACAAGGGTTCAAGAAAGGAGGAGTAGACAAAATTTTTTACATAAAGGCTGATGAAAATGAACTCTTAATTTTAGTAGTATATGTAGATGACATCATGTTTGGTAGCAACAAAGATGAGTTAGAAAAAGGATTTGCAGAAGAGATGAAATCATAATTTGATATGTTTATGATTGGAGAGCTCACCTTCTTTTTAGGACTTCAAATTCTACAAAATAACACATGAATATTCATTTCACACGAAAAATACTTAAGAGAAATGTCGAAAAGGTTCCAAATGGAAGACTGAAAACCTGTGTCAATTCCCATGGTCACTGGATGCAAACTATGTGCTGATGATGGATCTGTAGATGTAGATCAAAAACTTTACAGATCCATGATAGGAAGTCTTCTATACCTAAGTTCCTCTAGACCAAACATTATGTTGGTAGTAGGACTTGTGGCGAGATATCAAGCAGCACCAAAATAAAATCGCTTGCTAGAAATCAAGAGGATATTTAGATATCTGCAAGGAACTGCACATTATGGCCTATGGTATCCAAAAGGAAAAGAATTCACATTGACAGCAGACACAGAGCTATGTGGATCACAGGAAAAGCACAAGTGGAGGTGCATTTTATTTGGGAGAAAGTCCGGTGGCATGGCTAAGAAAGACGCAAACTTATGTCTCTCTATCTATAGAAGAAGAAGAATACATAGCAGTGGTAACTTGTTGCACACAAGTAATGTGGATGAAACAAACTCTCCAAGACATGAATATAAGCACCGATGAACCCATTTCTATCAAATGTGACAGTACTAGTGCTATAAGTATATCAAAAAATCATGTACTTCATTCGAAAACAAAGCACATCCCAATAAAGTACCACTTCCTCAAAGAAAAAGTAGCACATAAAATAGTGAAGTTGGAGTATGTACCAACAAAGGAACAAACAGTAGACATATTCACAAAACCTCTTGCTAAAGAACCATTCGAATATCTAAGAGACAAACTAGGGGTAGTGTCTACAGATGTTACTCTCTGATATGATCAGAAAAAAAATAAAAAAATAAAAAAAAAATAAAAAAAAAAAAATTAAAGAATAAAATAAAATAAAATAAAATAAAATAAAAAAAAAAAAAAAATATATATATATATATATATAATATAAATAAATAAATAAAAAATAGAAAATTATATGTGTGTGTGTGTGTGTGTGTGTGTGTGTACTGTTGGAAATACACCATCAAAGGCTGCAATACAAGGAATGGGATCAGTGCAGTAGACAAGTGATAGTCAATATCAGACAAGAAATCATCATTCCAGGGGGAGATGTGAGAGTCCAGAGATAGAGATGGATTTAATCAATATGAAAAGGGTAGATGTCGAGTGTGATAACTTGGGAAGACATTTAGTAACAAAGACAAGCTTAGGAATAAGCGTAGGAGGAATAGTGTGGAGAAACCAGAGTTACAAAGTGGGACAGTGCAAACAAACAAAAAATTGACTAAGGCAGAGAATTCTTTGAAGAAGTCCAAGGGAGGCGAATGAATGGTCAGGATTAGATCGCAAATATAAAGGTGAGAGATGGATGGTAGAGATTGAATCGCATCAGGAGCGATGTCTCAAATTGCAACATTTAAGAGTTAAGTGTTAAGGCGTCACATGGTAACTTAAAGCAGTTATGATGCGCAGTGGAGAAGGGACACGTGGTGGCACAATGCAATATCACAAATCGCACGAAATAGAGTTAACCACTAACTTAAATAGTTATAAGTTGTGAACTGCGAAGTACGGCAGGTGATGTGGCCCTGACCCCACAGATCGCAAGAATTTATAATGATGTGGCAAGGTGACATGGCGGTGACATGGCAGGGTGACGTGGACCTCGCCCGCATACTTCACATCGCAACACTTAATGGATAGTAGGAAGGCGACCGCAAGTTAAGTTAAATTTTTTGCTATGCGAAATACAGGGACACGTATTGACCTCACGCAACATCGCATCCCGCAAGAAATAGGGTGTAACTTCAAGATATTGCAAGGAATGTTATTTTGGTTGCGATGCGGTAAGGTTCAAGTGACGCGATGTGATGAAGGGAGTCCACATGGCAGCACCACACATGAGCACATATCACAGATCGCACAGTTTATGGTTTATCTCTATTGATAGAGTGGGAAACCTGCGGGCAAGTATTTGCAATGTATTATGATTGGTTCAAGGTACTGTGGGACCCTATAAGCCACGTTCCATGTATATACGTGTTGTTTGATTGTTAAACGTATGCATGTTGATAAAACTTGGAATTGTAATACTCCATTGATTTAAAAGGGAGTTTTATGTGGGCCATATACCACAGGTCAAAAAGGAAATACATGAACACATAACAAAGGACCGGGAGCTCGTGCAGAACAATGTTGCAGAAGTAGGGCAAATGAAAAGGCTGAACGTAGAATAAAAAGACTAGGAAAACAAAAGAAAAGGGCAGCTATGTAGCAAAGTTGGAATATAATGGCATAAATAGAAAAGACAAAAGGGCAGGAAGCAAAAGAGGACGAATGCTCATCAAAGCTAAGAAACTAAAAGGGATGAGTAAATAATGTTGGAAATATTTTCATTGATGGCAAAGGAGAAGAAAGGAGCAACACCTGAACTATCACTAAGGCAAAAGAACAAATAAGAACCAGCAATAAGACAAAGGAGACAGACAAGGAGAAGAGGAAGCAAAGGCAGCGAATTGAAGCATAAAGCTATTCAAGGTGTAGAGTAGTGAGTGTTTCAGGTTTGGGAAAACAGAGTTTCTGTAAGCCTATGGGTAGTTGAAAAGGGCCATCTGATTTGAAGATCTGGCCAAGACAAGAAGAAGTTTTGTAAGTGGATTCATTTGTATCTATGGAAGAATTTGTTTCAGCATTTCATGAGTATTATTCGATTACATTCTGTGTGGTAGGCTTTGAGTTTCAATAAGAAATTGTATGAGAAATTGCGTGATATAAAATCTGTGGTAAGGTTGGAATATACTGTTGATGAGATTGAATGAAACTGCACTGGGTAATTTCAGTCATCGATCACTAATGGATCGATGACAAAATGAGGTTAAATTGGTCTTTGAAATCACTGTGTGAGTGAGGCATATGATCTGGGATCATTACGGGGTTAAGGCATAAGATGCGTTCCAAGCAAGCAGTTGGGGTTTTAAAGTAACTACAATACATTTGAGTTGATGGGTAGTATTCTGGTCTAATAGTGAGTTCGAATCAGTACCAAAATGAAGGTAATTGGGGTCATTGTTTAAACCATAACAAAGGAGTAATTCTCTGTCCATCGAAATTGTGTTCACATATTGATTTGCATCAATAAAGATCAAGGCGCAGTATTTGAACCAGAAGTGATGATGAATCTCTATAAATCTGGGCAAGTGAAATGGTGTTCTGATACAGGACTAGAATTGGAAAATTCGTTGGAGCAATCAATTATTCAAATGAAGAATTGAGAACAGAGAATCTGGGGTTGAACTATATTTGAGAAGTTTGAAGACTGGTAAGGTTAAATTAGTGTCAACACCTGTTTACATATGGAAATTGTGAAATGTTGAAGGCGAAATCGTGAGTCAAAGACTACGACAAAGCCGATGAGGAGAAGTGAAGGGCAGAGGGCTCTAAACCCCATCTGAATTATTGAGTAACGAAATAGCAGCCATTTGATCTAAGGGATCAACGATCGAAACAAAGAGGCAAAGTCAAGGGATGAAGTGGAACTATGAGGAACTGAAGTGACCGGAAACCATGAAGGAGGTTTTGAGTGTCAATACTAGTGGTATCGCGCAACTATTAAAATGGTAAGTTGTTTTGCAAAAAGGAACGCGATATCGCTCTTCATATGACACGTGGCAGAGAGTGGCATTTGAAAACTATTTCCATCGCATGATTTTGAGAGGTTAAAGAGAGTGCAGTAAATTGTGCGATATATGTTGGATGATCCGATCCAAGGATCGAATGGCATTCGTGTTGTGAAGGTGCATGAATGATAAAGCAAGGTAAGTTAAGTGTTAGTCATCGTGGGACCCAGTATTTATGTGTGGTGATTACGTCTTGAGTTAATGGTAATTCAAATGTTAATTTTATTTATTTCAAGAAGGGTTAAACTTTGTTAAAGGCCAAGAATGACAGCCTTCGGATGGTCGCCTAACACATTGTTGGAACGCGAAAGTAATTTGACCATTGGATTCCAAGCAAGTTGCATGGGCGAAAGGTATGTGAATAAATGTTGGGACCCAGAACTTTAATGTGTGGATGTTCGGTTTATGCATAACGTTGTGGACCATATAGGGAGCTGAGTTTTGGCATAATACATATGAGTTATGTAATCTTCGGTGGTTGAAAGTTTTAATGTTAACTAGCCATATATATAAGAATTGAGCACAGTACTTTGATATATAATTGACCAAAGTCGAAGGGTTGATGTAAGGTGAAATGTTCTTAGAACATTTAAATAGAGACCATATACATGTCTGATTTGATTATATGTCGAATATAAATTCGATATGCAATATGGTGTGAAAATCAAATTTTTAGAATTGGTCTAAGCTTTGGTTAAGACCAAGTATGGACAATAAAAGAGAAGTCCGCATATGAATTCATGAAGTGGGTGTAGACCATGGTTTAAACATTTATTGAAACAAGTCGAGTTTCTACATATAAATGTAATCTGAGGAATATGGTTTGAACCATAGAAAGAAAAGGCAAGCTTCTGCATTTATTTAAATTTCCCAGTTCAGAAAATAAGAAAAGCTTCCACATGTAAAGATTTCCAGATTGTGAATTTATTTGGGGCATGAATTTGAATGCATTTTATATGCAGCTATGAGAGTGAGAATGTGAGTTTGGTAGGGTGACCCACCATCAAGAACAATCACAATATAACAGCAAAACCTAAAAAAGACAGTGACAGCAACAGAAAAGACAAATGCATAGCAAGCCAAGGGCCGAAAAAGAGCTGAGTCAAATTTATTTATGTAACTGTAAATGTGAATGTAAATGATTTAAAATTATTTTTATTGTATGTGATGCAAAGGCAAGTCTCCATAGGCAAAAAATACTCCACTGTAAAACTAAAATTTTTACATATTACTATATTCTTTTGAGCGAGATGAAAAAGAAATGAGAAGGTGGAAGGCAAAGAGTCATGATTGTTCAGTTCGAATTCCCCGTGGAATGCAAACAATCATGAGGTGAACTCTATAAATGATATCACATATATATGCATAGAGAGGTTAGAGAATGGAGAAATGAGGCAGAGAGGGTAAGGAGAAGGAGGAGCAGATAGAGAAGCTGAGAAGATTCAGAGATGATATAAGGCATATATGAAGGCTGGTGGACAGCAGTGAAAAAGGAACAGAATGGAGTTGATATCCAAGTAAATCAGCATGTGTTTTTTTTCTAAGAAAGAGTGAGGAAGTTGGTGCTTCCATATCAAGTTGTAGCTTGATAGATGTCAGTTGTAGCTGGCTGAGGTAGGAGCCTCCTATAGGTTGTAGCCTACAGAAAATAGATGGGAGTTGGAGCTTCCTTGTAAGTTGTAGCTTGCAGAATTGAGGTAGGAGCCTCCTATAGGTTGGAGCCTACATAAAATCAGTGGTGAGAGGGAGTTGGAGCTTTCCTTTGCATCACAACAATAATAAGATGTGGTTTTCTCCTTTTTGGGTTTCCACTTATATCTGTTGTCTATGTGCATGATGTTTATGTGTTGATATGGTTTATCTAATCTGCTTAATACTCGCTGCTCACATATTAAGTTTGTTGTTACATTATGTAATAAGTTGATCATGAAATGAAGGTTTAAATAAGTTTAAAGAAGAGTTTTAAAAGTCCATGAATGTGTTAAACTGATTCACACCCACCCCCCCCCCTCTCAGTTTAACTAAGGGTTCAACAATTGGTATCAGAGCGGGTTCCTTTGGTGTAAGCCTTATAGCTTGAAGGAGATCTGGTTGAGTCATGGACTATCAAAATGTACCCGTGGTAAATACAAAAAACTTTCCTGAATGGGGAGATAAGGTTAAAACAGATTTAATGGCTTATGAACCTGAGGTATGGAAGCTTGTATGTGATGGTTATTGCACAAACTCTCCCTCGGTGCAAGAACAACAGTGGAATGCCAAGGCAAAATTTGTGATATATAACAGTCTTCATAACAAGGATCTTGATTTAATAATGGATCTAACCTCTGCAAAAGAAATCTGGGATAGATTGCATTTCATGCATGAAGTAGACACTAGGGGCTGCATTATCAAGAAGGAGAAGAGAATTAAGAAGAAAAATTCATGTCAAAAGGAAAAAGGTCAATCAAATGAGATACCTGCCAGGGTGAATGGATGTGAGTACCATGAAGAAATTACAGTTGAGGAAAAAGCCAAACTTGACATAGTCTTGATTGAAATAGAAAGATTGAAGAATGAAAACAAAGTCCTTAAGACCTTGGTGAAAATATGTGATGAGAGAGAATATGAAGACAAGGAAGAAATTGTTGGCCTAAAGGCACAACTTGAAGAAGAAAGGAAAGTAGAAGACACTATGCTGCAACAAATGAGAGAGAAAAGTCTAGAATGTGGAAGATTGGAAGAAGAGGTGGTAAGCCTAAGGATGAAATTAGAAAAGGCCCAAATTGAAATAATCATGAATATTCCACAAATGAAAAGCTCTGGATAGTTGGACCAAATTCTAAATGCTCAAAGTTCTCCTCTCATAAATACTAGGATAGGCTATGAAGGAGAAACAAATAAGTCCAAGGTAGAATATAACAGGAATGTCATTTTTGTAAAAGCTGTAAAGGATAATGAAGCAGCTCAGAAGATTCCTATAGAATTAGAAGCCAACAAGAACATGATTTGAAAAGAAACAAACATAAACAAGCAGCAACATGAAAGGACAGAGAATAAGAGGATGAAACAATCAACTGCTAAAAGCTCATATGCTCCCAAGGATGAATTGAACAAATTCGGAAGATTTCAAATGAGGTTCTTTTCTCCTATGAAAAATATCACCTGTTTATCTTGTCATAAACCAGGACATATTGCAGCACATTGTAAGACAAGGCATATCAACTTTAACCAGCAAAAGATGCAACAAATGAGAAGAACCCCTTAAGCAAGCAAATGGAAAATACAATCTTTCACCAGGCACATAAATCATTTCCATGGCTACTATTATGCATGCAATAATTTTGGACATAAACTTGTTGATTGTAAATTATGTTCAAAAGGGAGCATAAAATATTATACATCAGCTCAAACGTACCTTGGTAAAATAAGATGTTATGTATGCCTCAAGCTTGGTCACAAATAAAAATACTGTAAGCTGCCATATACATTAAAGAACTCTAGACAGATGATGGAATCTAATCAAATCAAACAAAACTATGAATCAAAAAGAAGTGTAGACATTATGAAGAACCCCAATAAAGTGTGGAAGGAAAAGAGAAAGGGGGAGCCTGTTACCTCAATAACATAATGAATCCATCATATTCTGAGGGGGAGCTGCTCTAGGAAGCAACGCAAATATCCAACCAGTGATAGATATGAAGCAACATCCCAGGGGGAGAGCAGTTCATAAATAGTCCCCTCAAAATTAGTCTAAGAAGAGCTCCATGAAATAACAACAGCTAAAAGGTCAGGAAGGGAGAGGAAAATTCCTCTAACAGAGAAATATAGAGGAAGAAGATTATCTGAAGCATTCAATCGCTGACAGATTGATGGAAGAAGAGAAGGAAACAAGAAGCCATGGTAGTAGAGAGAACATCAGCCAAGAACTTGTAAGCTAAGAAGACATCAACACATTAAGTGATGAATGGTTAAAATCACAAAAATTATGTTTCGAGCTACAGAACTGGAAAGACCCATAAAGGATGATCACATTGTACATCATACTACTAGAATTAACAATGAATCACATTAAGAAGGATGAGTAAGAGAAGTGCCAATCATCATTATGTCATTACAGCATTCATCTATGAAAAGTCCCCTTGGAGGAATGCAGTTAGGTGAGTGATAAATATCTGAGTGATCTGCCCATGAAGATTCCTAGTATAGAAATTGAAGATGTCTTCCCGAAGATCATTATGTTAGAATAGTTGAATTGTATATAAAGCAGCAATGATTCTGGAGCAGTCCTAGAAAGGAAAATGCAGTGACATTATTTTAAACCAGAATGACAAAATAAGAAAAAGGTTAATGATGCCAAGATCAGATTCCGTATATTGATGATTGTTGTTGAGAACAGTGGAGAGCTCAATAGTAGAAACTGTGAAGGTTGTCTTAACTATGGGTGCAAGTGCGAGTTGAAGTGAAATTACTGCTTGGTTTATCAAAGTAGTATCAATTGGTATTTGGATCATGCAGTCTACCTATCAACAGAGTAACAAGTGTTATCAGTGGAGCAGTGGTATGGTACAGGTCCTCAGGATCAAAGGATTATGGCAAAAGTACATCAAGGTAGTATACCCAGCATTATATGCATTATTAAAGCATAAAAGGGTCAATGAAAGGGCAAAAGGATCATTATCTTGTTTACACTTAAAGTAGTATATTGAGCATTGAAGCAGTATCTATTTCTATATATAACTGCATGCCTTCCTGAAGTCAGTACATATATATCTTCAAGGCCTCTTTCTTAAGATCATTCATAAAATTGTGTGACGTCCGTTTGCTGAGATTTAAATTAAACAACTTGAAGATGTTTTGCTAAAGATTATCATGAAAGAATAATTAAAATATTGGAAGTATGAAGGACTATTTGTGATTACCATTTGAAGCTCAAAAGTCCTTTATTAATTCATCTAAATCCTACTTCAGCATAAAGTATTTGCTGGTAATTCACCTTTAAAGAGAGATTGATCATTGACATACATAACCCCTTATGTCATAAATAAAATTGCATGGTTGATAAGTGAGACTGACCAATACATTGAATGTATCTAGCCTCAAGGGTTTGTTTTGAAAGTACATTGTGCAAGTAGTAAAGTCATTTGGTCTCTTAGATTGAAATATATCGTCTAATATCACAATAAGTTTTAAGCTCTAGGTTGATTCATTGTTCACATCAGTAACAAGGACCTTTCAGCTATTAAGTGTAATATCCTTGTCAGCATCCTAGCTCATATCACCACCAACAGGCAGGAAAGGTGAACCACAGCTATAAAATATATATTGGCATCATCATAATTGAATAGATGTTGTACTGAAGATGTGTATTGCAGAAGAAGACATATTCGATCTACAATCTTCCTCAATAGATATGTATTTCTAATGAAGATCATACTAGAGACTGAAGTATATTTGAAGCATTCTCAGTATTTTAGTTTTGGTCCAATGATGCATCTCTGATTATATAAGTCTCATTATATATGGTTGTTCTATCATCACCTACACTCTATACAAGTGCAAGGAGTCTATGCTTTGGGATGGTATCAACTTACTGTGTATATACAAGTTCAATAATTCTCAAAAGTGTTCTCCCAACAACTCATGTACACCAATCTGGAGCAGCAAGGTATAAAGTCAAAAGAAGAAGGCCTAAACACAACTCAGAGAGAGGAAATGCAAAGATAGAATCTACCCTGAGAGATGTGCAACCCTTTGCCATTGATGTCAAAGGGGGAGGAAAAGCAAGAAAAATAAGAGTATTAAAGTATTTCCATCAATGCCAAAGGGGGAGAATGTTGGAAATATTTTCATTGATGGCAAAGGAGAAGAAAGGAGAAGAAAGGAGCAACACCTAAACTATCACTAAGGAAAAAAAACAAAGAAGAACCAACAATAAGACAAAGGAGACAGATAAGGAGCAGAGGAAGCAAAGGCAGGGAATTGAAGCAGAGAGCTATTCAAGGTGCAGAGTAGTGAGTGTTTCAGGTTTGGGAAAACAGAGTTTCTGTAAGCCTATGGGCAGTTGAAAAGGGCCATCTGATTTGAAGATCTGGCCAAGACAAGAATAAGTTTTGTAAGTGGATTCATTTGTATCTATGGAAGAATTTGTTTTAGCATTTCATGAGTGTTATTCGATTAAATTCTGTGTGGTAGGCTTTGAGTTTCAATAAGAAATTGTATGAGAAATTGTGTGATATAAACTCTATGGTAAGGTTGGCATATATTGTTGATGAGATTGAATGAAACTGCATTGGGTAATTTCATTCATCGATCACTAATGGATCGATGACATAATAAGGTTAAATTGGTCTTTGAAATCACTGTGTGAGTGAGGCATATGATATGGGATCATTACGGGGTTAAGGCATAAGATGCGTTCCAAGCAAGCAGTTGGGGTTTTAAAGTAACTACAATACATTTGAGTTGATGGGTAGTATTCTGGTCTAACAATAAGTTCGAATCAGTACCAAAATGAAGGTAATTGGGGTCATTGTTTAAACCGTAATAGAGGAGTAATTCTTTCTCCATCGAAATTGTGTTCACATATTGATTTGCATCAATAAAGATCAAGGCGCAGTCTTTGAACCAGAAGTGACGATGAATCTCAATAAATCTGGGCAGGTGAAATGGTGTTCCGATACTGGACTAGAATTGGAAAATTTGTTGGTCCGAGCGATCAATTATTCAAATGAAGAATTGAGAACAGAGAATCCGGGGTTGAACTATAGTTGAGAAGTTTGAAGACTGGTAAGGTTAAATTAGTGTCAACGACTATTTACATATGGAAATTGTGAAATGTTGAAGGCGAAATCATGAGTCAAAGACTACGACAAAGCCGATGAGGTGAAGCAAAGGGCAGAGGGCTCTAAACCCAATCTGAATTATTGAGTAACGGAATAGCAGCCGTTTGATCCAAGGGATCAACGATCGAAACAAAGAGGCAAAGTCAAGGGATGAAGTGGAACTATGAGGAACTGAAGCGACCGGAAACCATGAAGGAGGTTTTGAGTATCAATCCAAGTGGTATCGCGCAACTATTAAAATGGTAAGTTGTTTTGCAAAATGGAACGTGATATCGCTCTTCATATGACCCGTGGCAGAGAGTGGTATCTGAAAACCATTTACATCGCGTGATTTTGAGAGGTTAAAGAGAGTGTAGTAAATTGCACGATATCTGTTGGATGATCCAAGCCAAGGATCGGACGGCGTTCACGTTGTGAAGGTGCATGAACAATAAAGCAAGGTAAGTTAAGTGTTAGTCATCGCGGGACCCAGTATTTATGTGTGGTGATTACATTTTGAGTTAATGGTAATTTTAATGTTAATTTGATTTATTTCGAGAAGGGTTAAACTTTGTTAAAGTCCAAGAATGATAGCTGTCGGATGGACGCCTAACACATTTTTGGAATGCAAGAGTAATTTGACCATTGGATTCCAAGCAAGTTGCACGGGTGAAAGGTATGTGAATAAATGTTGGGAACCAGAACTTTAATGTGTGGATGTTCAGTTTATGCATAACGTTGTGGACCATATAGGGAGGTGAGTTTTGGCATAATACATATGAGTTATGTAATCGTCGTCGGTTGAAATTTTTAATGTTAACTGGCCATATATATAAGAAGTGAGCACAGCACTTTGATATATAATTGACCAAATTCGAAGGGTTGATGTAAGGTGAAATGTTCCGTGAACATTTAAATAGAGACCATATACATGTCTGATTTGATTATATGTCGAATATAAATTCGATATGCAATATGGTGTGAAAATCAAAGTTTAAGAATTGGTCTAAGATTTGGTTAAGACCGAGTATGGATAGTAAAAGAGAAGTCCGCATATGAATTCATGAAGTGGGTTTATACCATGGTTTAAACATTTATTGAAACAAGTCAAGTTTCTGCATATAAATGTAATCTAAGGAATATGGTTTGAACCATAGAAAGAAAAGGCAAGCTTTCGCATTTATTTAAATTTCCCAGTTCAGAAAATAAGAAAAGCTTTCGCATGTAAAGATTGCCAGATTGTGAATTTATTTGGGGCATGAATTTGAATGCATTTTATATGCAGCTATGAGAGTGAGAATTTGGGTTTGGTAGGGTGACCTGCCATCAAGAACAATCACAATATAACAGCAGAAACTGAAAAATACAGTGACAGCAGCAAAAAAGACAAACGCACAGCAAGCCAACAGCCAAAAAAGGGCTGAGTGAAATTGATTTATGTAACTGTAAATGTGAATGTAAATGATTTAAAATTATTTTTATTGTATGTGATGCAAATGAATGTCTCCGTAGGCAAACAAAACTCCACTGTAAAACTGAAATTTGTACATATTACTATATTCTTTTGAGCGAGATGAAAAAGAAATGAGAAGGTGGAAGGCAAAGAGTCATGACTGTTCAGTTCAAATTCCCTGTGGAATGCAAACAATCATGAGGTGAACTCTATAAATGATATCACATATATATATGCATAGAGAGGTTAGAGAATGGAGAAATGAGGCAGAGAGGGTAAGGAGAAGGAGGAGCAGATAGAGAAGCTGAAAAGATTCAGAGATGATATAAGGCAAATATGAAGGATGGTGGACAGTAGTGAAAAAGGAACAGAACAAAGTTGTTATCCAGGTAAATCAGCATGTGTTTTTTTTCTAAGAAAGAGTGAGGAAGTTGGTGCTTGCATATCAAGTTGTAGCTTGATAGATGTCAGTTGTAGTTGGTTGAGGTAGGAGCCTCCTGTAGGTTGTAGCATACAGAAAATAGATGGGAGTTGGAGCTTCCTTGCAAGTTGTAGCTTACAGAATTGAGGTAGGAGCCTCCTATAGGTTGGAGCCTACAGAAAATCAGTGGTGAGAGGGATTTGGAGCTTGCCTTTGCATCACAACAATAATAAGATGTGGTTTTCTCCTTTTTGGGTTTCCACTTATATCTGTTGTCTATGTGCATGATGTTTATGTGTTGATATGGTTTATCTAAACTGCTTAATACTTGCTGCTCACATATTAAGTTTGCTGTTACATTATGTGTTGATCATGAAATGAAGGTGTAAATAAGTTTAAAGGAAATTTTTAAAAGTCCATGAATGTGTTAAACTGATTCACCCCCCCCCCCCCCCCCGCTCTTAGTTTAACTAAGGGTTCAACAAATAATTGATTGTAACTATAAATGTATTATTTATTTTTATATTGTTTGTGATACAAAGGCAAGTCTTCGGTAGGAAAAGCAAAACTCCAATGTAATACTTAAATGAGTACATAGTATTGTAACATCCTGAATGTGTTGAGTGAGAAAATGAGAGGGTGGAAGGAAAAAGTCATACCTGTTCATTTCATATTCCCATATGGAATGTAAACAACTATGAGGTGATCTCTATAAATGATGTTATTCTAATATGCATAAAGAGGCAAGAGAGTAGAAGAAATATAAGAAGACAGAGTAGATAGAGAAGTTGTGTAGATCCAGAGATGATATAAGGCAGATATGAAGGCTAGAGGACAGCAGTGAAGAAGTAGCAGAATAGAGCTGATATCCAGGTAAATCAACATATGTTTTCATTGTAGTGTGAGGAAGTTGGTGCTTCCATATCAAGTTGTAGCTTTATAGATGTCCAGTTGTAGTTGGGTGAGGTAGGAGCCTCCTCTAGGTTGTAGCTTGCATGCAAATACTTAATGCTAAACTCTAAACCCGCTAATGTGCGATATGTGTTGAATCACTATGCCAACACATGGCTCCTCCCTTTATCGCATCACAAGTTTCACTTCTTACAGCATCACAAGTTATTTTGTTTAACTTGCAAAGTCCTTAACGCATAAACTAAATAATCGCCAATTGCGAAATCGTGCTATGCCGACAGGTGTCCACCTTGCAACTTTTCAATCTTAACTTTGCGATGCAACCTGGTCTGTCCATCTCTCAGTTTAATTCGGCGATTTAATCCTTGTCATCAGATCGCCTCCTTTGGGAATCTTTTAAAGGTTTTCTGCCTTAACCGATTTCTCTGTTTCTTCAGCTGTCGCCGCTATACAACTCCATATTCTCCATGCTACTCCCTGCAACAGTTCATTCAATGAACTCGTGCAACTCCATATTTCTCCACGGTGTTAAAACCCTCCTGATATTTATTCTAGTTATCCAATCCTTCGACCTACCTTCACATCTCATCACAAAATGTTAATGTATCAACATATAAATCAAAATTCTTCTTCGACATACAAAATTTTACATTTCTAACATATATGCTTTTTTATGTTTTGAAAAATATTTCAAAGGTAAATGAAAATGAGCCACAACATATGGAATTAAAATTCACAGTATTTCAATTTGTGGGCATAGTAAGTCAACCGAAGTCTAATTGGTGTGTTGACAATGTTGTCCTCTATATTGCAATCCACGTCATTTATTCCAAAGTCTAATTTGTGTGTTGACTATACTGTATTTTACACTGCAATTCCATTTCCATGTCATTTATTCCAACCCCATTCTCTCCAATGCCATCTTCTAACATTTTCTTTGATGAACCCCATGCTACTACGTTTATTATGTCCAGGAGCAGAGCAGAGCATCATGGCACGCCTTCGTCTTTTCACCAATTCAATGCATGTCACTGTCTTTCAATTTTTTTTTATTCTTGCATCTGCCCTTCTCCTCCTCCTCCTCTACTTCACAACATCATATATTGGTAGTGGCTACATATATTGTCATGGGGGTACATATGGGAGAATTGAATTCAGGTTCCCTTTTGGGAAAATTAACAGCGGTTGTGGTGATCCTCAGTTTCAG
This sequence comes from Pinus albicaulis, assembly GCA_034641835.2. Lineage (NCBI taxonomy): Eukaryota > Viridiplantae > Streptophyta > Pinopsida > Pinales > Pinaceae > Pinus > Pinus albicaulis. Next base: position 328,401,791 of record CM076571.1, read on the forward strand.
CTAAACTGTAGTTTGGTAGGGTATCCTTTTCTTAATATCAATGGAGATGAATATCTCATTTTGCAGCCAACAACCTGAGAGAGTAATAGGCTTTAGAATAATAGCATGACAAGTTTTAACTACAATCTATGGAAGAGTATTCCTAGGGGTAATTGCAATCCTTTGGGTAAATAATCTCAATTTTGGTGGCTCGCCTCGCATTTTCGTATGGACGATGGATACGCCAATATCATGCTTTGGGGACAATACAATGATACTATTTATAAAGGGCATACACACCGTTTATGCGGTGCTGATTGGTACATCATTCCCAATTAATCATTTTTCCAAAGTAGCGTTCAACTTCCAGTTAGTAACAACTTCTCATTCCAACGGAATGAGGATCTGAGAACACCCCTCTCGACAGGTTTTGAAATAACATGGTATGGCGACATGAAGATATGTCGAAGTTGTGGCCCTTGTATCAACAGTGGTGGGAGTTGTGGTTATAATGTTTTAGAACCAAGTTCAACATTTATTTTCTATTGTTCCGATGGCACCTCGCATCCAGAGATATGCCCCACCATTCCTATTGGTACTTTTCTTGATTGCCTTCTACCAATTCAATTAAAAATCCTAATGCTTAAATGTATTAAACGTTCCCACCATTTTTCACTCTTGAACCTAGGGATATATGTGCTTGTGTTTCTCAATATTGTTGTTCTTGTTTCCAAAAACTATGGATCATTGCTTTTACTCATAATAGTAGTTATGTTGGTGTTGCAGGTCATAAAAGCAGGCTTCATGCCATTGTAAAATTTTAGAACCAATTAGTTTTTTTTGTTGTTGTGTCGGTGGCACCTCGCATCCAGAGATATGCCCCACCATTCCTATTGGTACTTTTCCTGATCGCCTTCTACCAATTCAGTTACAAACCCTAACGCTTAAATTTATTAAATGTTCCCACCATTCTGCACTCTTTAACCCAAGGATATATGTGCTTGTGTTTCCCCATATTGTTGATTATATTTGCAAAAAATATGGATCATTTCTTTTACTCATAATAGTTGTTGTGGCTGCGTTGCAGGTCATAAAAGAAGAATTTTCATTGTAATAGTTTTCTATGATTTATTCCCATTGAATATCATTTTGAACTTGTATCTTGTAATAATTTCTGTTGTTCTCACCCAGGTTAATCAACAACACATTCATATCGATCTCTACAGGTTGTGTCATTGGAGGAGTTATGCTGACAACAATAGTAGTGTTGTTCTTAATGTTTTATGCCAAGAAGAGAACACCTACTATCGGTACATCTCCTTCAAGGGTCGAGAAATTTCTAAAGGAAAATGCTTTTGAAATTCCAATGCCAACCAAATATTCACACTCTCACCTCAAGAAGATCAAAAACAACTTTTCTGAAAAGTTGGGAGAAGGAGGTTTTTGTTGGAAATTTTGGTATGCTCTAATGCTATGTCGAGAACATACATGAAATAGAGAAGCACAAATAGTTTACAAAGAAAATGCAATATGCGGAAGTAAAATTACACACAAACAGAGAGCGATAACACAAGAAAGGAATTTTTTTTCTTCTATTTAACTCTTCTCATTAAACATATGAAAATTAAATTATTTTAATACAAAATGGCAGAGCCTGTAAACTTAATGCTATTCAATTCTAGAACAAATCTATAACAACCAAAACATCCTTCCGCTCTAATCTTCTGTCTCTACACGAAACTACATACAAAACACAAACTGCCGAACTTGAAATTTTATGAGTTTTAGCTTCGAAACCACATTGCGTCCATGCCCTCATCGCAAATCGCATTTCGGAAATTTCAAATTTTAACTTGGCGCTATCCATTTTAGCTTGCAGTATTCGATATGCGATCACATCGCATCACAACTTAAATAAGTTGCGAAGTACTATGTGCGCTAAAATCTTGAGCTTGGGACGTGCGATCGCATCGCAACATAAAAAAGATAACTTGCAGGCGCTTAAAGTTAAGTCATAAGAAATGAGAAGTGCGAAATGCGAGTGGAAAAAAAGGCAAATCATAAAAAGTACGAAGTGCGATATTTAAGTTTTGCGATGTGCGATGATGATGTCGCATCGCAACATCACAAGTTTTGGTGCAGGGCTTAAACAGTCTATTTTAAATCATGCGAACTGTGAAATGCAATGTGGTAAACCACGGGAAGTGTGAAATGGTGAAAAGGTAAGGAAAATAAAAATACAAAGGTTCGTGTGCGGATTTGGTAATTCGGTAAGGTATTAGGGGTCCCACTGAATCGCATTGGCAGAAATATAAGTTTTGGCTAAGCGTTAAGAGGTAAACCTTAAAACTTGTGGTCTGCGATGTGCAGGAAAAAGTTAAGTGAATGCGGTGGGTAAGAAATTAAACGCAAAGTGTAGCTCTGGTACTTTGGTTCTTGACATTGTGTGAAAATTCCTACATATTTTGGATCCTAAGCTTTTTCCTTCTCTGCAACAAAAAATCAATTTAAGTGTGGTTGCTACCAGTCTTATTCATGGCGGTGGTTGGGAGTATTTCCAACACTCCCCCTTAAACACAACTGCCACCATTAACCATTCCTAAACACTTTCTGAGATAAACAAAACTTTTCCGTCCCAATGGCTTTGTGAGGATATCTGCAAACTGTTCCTCTGACCTACAATGCTGCAACACAATTTCACCATTGTTAACTAATTCCCTTATGAAATAGTATTTGGCATTAATATGCTTTGTTCTCTTGTGGAAAACATAATTCTTTGACAATGCAATTGCTAAGATGTTATCACAAAAAATTGTGGTTCCTTTTTCTTGTTCATGACATAAATCGCTTAGCATCCTTCTCATCCAAACTGCTTGACATGTTGTTTATGTTGCTGCTACATATTCAGCTTCTGCTATTGATAATGAAACTATTGGTTGCTTCTTGGAAGTCCATGAAATGGCTCCTGAACCCAAATGAAAAACATACCCTGATGTGCTCTTTCTGTCATAAACACTTCTAGCCCAATCACTGTCAGTGTAACCAATCAACTTAAAATCATAAGTTGCGGAGTATAGAACACCATACCCCTTTGTTCCATTTACATAGCTCAATATTCTCTTGGTTTCTTTCCAATGTATCTCCTTCAGTGTCTCCATGAATCTGGATATCAAACTTATTGCATACATTATATCAGGCCTAGTTGCAGTCAAGTACATTAGACTACCAACCATGATTTTGTACAATTTTGGATTGACATTCTTGCTGCAATCTTCCTTTCTCAACTTCAACCCCATGACAGTTGGAGTTTATGATGCCTTTTTGTTCTGCATATTGAACCTTTTTAAAATTTCTGCAACACACTTTTCTTGGGAGATAAAAATTCCCTTTTCTGTTCGTTTTACTTCTATGCCCAAAGAATATCTTAACAATCCCAAGTCAGTCATTTCAAACTCACTTTTCATGACTGCTTTGAAATAAAAAATGAGAGAAACATCATTGCCTGTAAAAATCAAATCATCTACATACCAAACAAAAGTAAGAATTTTACCGTCATTTTCTTTGATGTAGAGTGTGGGTTCACCATCACACTTGTCAAACCCATTTTCCATCAGGTAAGCATCAATCCTGTTGTACCATGCTCGTGGTGCTCGCTTCAGCCCATAAAAATCTTTCCGCAGCTTACACACCTTGTGTTCTTGGCCTTCTATTTCCTATCCAGGAGGTTTTTCAACATACACCTCCTCTTTCAGCACTCCATTCAAGAATGTTGACTTCACATCCATCTGATAAACTTTCCCTTTTTGTTGTGTTGCTATAGACAACATTGTCTGCACTATCTCCATCCTTGCAACTAGTGCAAAGGTTTCCTCATAGTCTCTTCCTTGCTGCTGCTTGTAGCCTTTGACCACTAGCCTTTCTTTATGCCTTTCTATCTTGCCTTCGATGTTGCTTTTGGTCTTATAGACCCATTTCACTCCATTAACTTCTTTTCCTTGTGGGACGTCCACTAACTCCCATGTGTCATTCCTTTCTATTGCTCCTATTTCTTCATTCATTTTTTCAATCCACTTCTCTTCTTTGACTGCATCTTAAAAATGGATTGGGTCATCAACATGACAAAATAATGCAAATAAATAATTCAGACCAGCACTATTACCAACTTCTTCTTGCTCATAAATTTCACTTAGATTTCTGAATCTTTGTCTTCTTGTATGTTGGGTATGTGTTATATTCTTTCCACGACTAGCCCCACGTGTTGTACGTTGTGCCAGGCGCAGTAGGGGGGTCACAGGCGGGTGGTAGTCCCCCCATGATTATTTTTTGGTGTACGGACCCACTCATAAGCGGACCCACCCATGGTTGTGTGCATGATTTTGCACATGGTTTTGGGGGACGATGGTTTTTGACACTTGGTATTTTGTAGATTTGGTCAAGGGAACTACGGTTATGTTCTAATCCAGGGTTAATGTATTGGGGTTTATGTGTGCTTTGACATGTATATATATGTGTTGTAACACTAAAAGGAATATAATGAAAAATTAAGATGGTCATCCCGATTTGGGATCCAAGGGAAAATCTTTGTGTTTATCTGTGTTATGTTTTATGCTCTCTCTATTGTTTATTTTCTGTTTTAAGATTTGTTTGTAGATAATTTTTGTACAGGGTTAAAACCTACATTTGGTATCAGAGATTTTTCGGCTTCAAGGGGACGCCTTTGCTGCTAAGGGTTTTTTGCTCGGGCCTGTGGTAGACCCTGTTCAGTGGGAGATCTGTGAGATCGATTCTTGTGGTGAAAGAAGATGGCGAGCAGCGGAAAGATAGAGATCAAGAAATTTAATGGTCAGAGTTTTGAGTTGTGGAAGCTCAAGATGGAGGACCTGCTGGTCGATAAAGATCAATGGATCGCGGTAGATCCAAGTACTAAACCAACGGCAATGTCAGATGAAGACTAGAAGAAGTTGGGTCAGAAGGCGAAGAGAACAATATGGTTGTGTGTCTCCAATTCTGTATTTTTGAATGTATCTAGGGAAGCTATGATGAATAATTTGTGGCACAAACTTGGGACTTTATACCAATATAAGTCTCTAGTGAATAAATTGTTCTTGCGGAAAAAGCTGTATAACCTGAGGATGAAGGATGGAGACCCGGTGATAGAGCATCTGAACGCCTTCAATACAGTGGTAAGTCAGTTGTCATCTGTTGATATTAAAATCTCAGATGAATATAAGTGCATCAGTTTTTTGTGTTCTCTACCAGATTCGTTGGACAGTCTGGTTATTGCAATAGGTAGCAATACAACTACCTTGAATTTTGATGACATTGTCTTAGCCTTGCTATCGGAGGAAATGAGACGAAGAAATATGGAGGGCCAAAATGGAGATTCCTTATCTGTACAAGGAAGGTCCTAGAACAGAAATAAGAATAAGGTTTCGAGTGGGAGATATAAATCTAGAGGGAGATCGAAATCTCCTGGAAAGTTTGTAAAGGTGTGCTGGAAATGCGGAAAGGAAGGGCACTTCAAAAAGGACTGTAGATCTAAAGCTCATAAGAAAGGAAAGGGATCTGATGATGCTCCTTCTACAGAGGCAAAAACCACCTCGAATGAAGGTGGGGATGTGTATTTGGCTTCTTCTTCAAATACACATGTAGATCATGAGTCATGGTTGATTGACTCGAGCGCATCCTTTCACTTCACTCCCCATAGGGAGTGGTTCTGTGAGTATGAGAAATATGATGGCGGTGATGTCTTCCTAGGGGATGATAGGAAGGCCAGAATCGTTGGACGTGGAAAATTCAAGCTGAAGCTGCAAGGTGGAAGGATTAGAACACTTCCTGGTGTTCTACACATTCCTGCATTAGCCAGAAATCTGATTTCTGTAAGCAAGATGGATGATGCAGGTGCAAAAACACTGTTCGAGAAAGATACCTGTAAGATGGTTTGGGGAGCACTAGTATTAATGCGGGGATTTCGGATTGGAACTCTATACAAGCTTCAGGGCAACACTATTATTGATGGGTGAAATAGTTCTGTGGTTCCTGAAGGTGGAGCAGAAAGCGTAGCAGTCTCTGGAGAAAATACCATGCTATGGCATCAAATTCTTGGACATATTGGAGAGAAGGGCCTTCGGATACTACATGGAAATGGTATGGTAGAAGGTATTTCTAATTGCTCTCTGGATTTCGATTTCTGTGAACATTGTGTATATGGGAAGAGGAATCGGGTGAGTTTTCCTTTTGGCACTAAGAGGGCAAATAAGATATTAGAGCTTGTGCACAATGATGTGTTTGGACTTGTGTCGGTTCCATCTCTGGGTAATTCTATGTACTATGTTTCATTCATAGATGAATTCTCAAGGAATACATGGTTATATTTCTTGAGGAAGAAATATGAAGTCTTTGAAAAATTTAAAGAATTTAAGGCTCTGGTGGAAAACTAGACAGAGAAGAAGATAAAGGTGCTGAGGACAGATAATGGTGGGGAGTTCTGCAAGAAGGAATTTGAAGAGTTCTGCAAGAAGTGTGGTATAGCACGGTAGAAGACTACTCCATACACACCTTAACAAAATGAAGTTGCAGAAATAATGAACAGAACGCTAATGGAAAAGGCAAGAAGCATGCTCAGTGGTATTGGGTTAGGACAAGAATTCTAGGCAGAGGCAGTGGAGACTGCATGTTACCTGGTTAATAGATCACCTTCATCAGCGTTGGAGGATAAGACTCCACATGAGGTATGGACTGGTAAGAAACCCTCTCTTTCACATCTGAGGGTATTTGGATGTGATGCATATGTACATGTTCCAAAGGAGAAAAGGACCAAGTTGGATAATAAATCTGAAAGGTGCATCTTTGTCGGATATAAGGATGGTTTAAAGGGTTACAAGCTTTGGAACCCAGAAATAAGGAAGGTTGTGTACAGTCGAGATGTGTTGTTTAGAGAGGTGAAAGATGTTGTTAAACATTAATTCCTACCAAAGGAACCTAAGAAGATAGAGTTTGAGCTAAAGGAGGATGAATTAGACTCTACAACAGAAGAAGACTCGGAAGAGGAAGAGCCACAAACTCCAGCTATGAGAAGAACAGTTCGGGAAAGAAGACAACTAGAAAGGTATAGTCCATCTTCTTTTTGTTTAAGTTTTGCCTTAACTATAACTGATGATGATCCAAAAACAGTCAGGAAGGCAGTAGATTCAGAGGATGGAAAACTATGGAAGGAGGCCATGGTTGATGAAACGACATCCTTGCATAAAAATGAGGCATGGGATCTGGTGGAGTTGTCGGCTGGAAGGAAGCCCATAGGGAGAAAATGGGTGTTTAAGAAGAAGATGGATGTAGAAGGCAAGGTGGAGAAATACAAAGCTCGGTTGGTAGCAAAATGTTATTCCCAGGTGCCGAGAATTGATTTTGGTGATATATTTTCTCCTGTTGCCAAAGTTACTTCTATTACATTAATTTTATCTATTGTTGCTGCATTTTATTCTGAGGTAGAACAGATGGATGTGAAGACAAAATTTCTTCACGGGGATCTAGAAGAGGAGATCTACATGAAACAACCTGAAGACTTTAAGGTGAAGGGAAAGAAAGAACTAGTATGCAGGTTAAAGAAGTCTCTGTATGGGTTAAAACAGTCACCAAGGATGTGGCATCAAAAATTCGATACCTATATACGGGGACTTGGCTTCACCAGAAGTAAGGAGGATCACTGTGTTTATTTTAAATTAATTGGTGACCGTGTTATTTATTTGGTCCTGTATGTGGATGATATGTTGTTGATTGGAAATGACAAAGAAATTATCCAAGATTTGAAGACCCAACTGTTCTCCAAATTCGACATGAAGGATCTTGGTGCTGCAAACTATATTTTGGGCATGGAAATTAGGAAAGATTGGGCAAAGAGGAAGCTCTGTTTAAACTAGAGGAAGTATGTCGAGACTATATTGCAGAGGTTCAATATGCAGGTTAGTAAACCGGTGAATGTTTCTATTCCTATAGGTGTAAAGCTATTTGCTTAACAGTGTCCCAAGACACCAGAAGAAGAGGAGGATATGTCCCGTGTTCCATATGCAAGTGCAGTGGGTAGCTTGATGTATGCAATGGTCTATACTCGACCAGACATTGCACATGCAGTGGGAGTATTGATCAGGTTTATGTCAAACCTAGGGAAGGAGCATTGGACAGCAATGAAGCAGGTTTTCATATATATGCGTGGCACTAGTGATTATGGCTTGTGCTACTAGGGAAGACCAAGATTGGAAAGAGTGTTGGACATTCGTGGTTTTGTTGATGCAGACTAGGCTGGAGATCTGGACCAAATAAGATCTACAAGTGGGTATGTGTTTAGCCTATTTGAAGGTGTAGTCAACTGGATGAGTAAGAGATAGTCTGTAGTGGCTCTTTCAACTACAGAGGCAGAATACATGGCAGCCACTCATGCAAGAAAGGAAGTAGTTTGGTTGTAGAGACTGTGTTCAAGTATGGGGTTGGTGCAACAAGCTATAAGGATAGATTGTGATAGCCAAAGTGGAATTTTCTTGGCTAAGGACCCTGCATATCATTCAAAGAAAAAGCACATTTATGTTAAATATCACTTTGTGAGAGATATGGTTGAGGATAAAAGGGTGTTTCTAGTAAATATGGACACTTTGAATAATGTCGTAGAAGCATTGACGAAGTCTGTGAGCACTCAGAAGTTCTCTTGGTGTAGAGAAACAATGGGTGTTGCAGAGATGGACTAAGCTCTCTTGTGGCCCCCTTGTGGAAAGAAAACAACAAGTGGGAGAATGTTGGGTATGTGTTATATTCTTTCCACGATTAGCCCTATGTGTTGTATGTTGTGACGGGCGCAGCAGGGGGGTCACAGAGGGTGCAACATCCCCCCTTGTTGGGGTCTGGGGCAGCGCCCTGACAAAAAAAAATTTGGTGTGCGGACCCACCCATGGTTTTGTGCATGAGTTTGCACATGGTTTTGGGGGACGATGGTTTTTGACCCCTGGTATTTTGTAGATCCAGTCAAGGGAACTACAGTTATGTTCTAATCCAGGGTTAATGGATTGGGGTTTATGTATGCTTCGACATGTATATATATGTGTTGTAACACTAAAAGGAATATAATGAAAAATCAAGCTAGTTGCCCTGATTTTGGATCCAAGGGAAAATCTTTGTGTTTATCTGTGTTATGTTTTATGCTCTCGCTATTATTTATTTTCTATTTTAAGAGTTTGTAGATAATTTCTATACAGGGTTAAAACCTACATTGTATTTGCTGAAGATGTGCTTGGAGTTGCACTTGAACTCGAGGGAGTTTCTGATCCTTGTGGTGTGCTTGTAGAAGCTCTTACTTGGTTTCTCAATGTTGTTCTATTGCTTGCTTATGGTGTTCTCTGTTGAGCTTGTGTAGGTGGAGGAGGAGCCACCGTTGAGGATTTTCTTGTTGCAGTCCATTCCTCTTTGTCTTCATGAGACATACATGTCCTCACATTTACTGTCATCCCTAAACTTCCATCCCATCCTTCTTATTCTATGAACTGAACATCTTTGTTGATTATTACTTTCTTGGTTGATGGATTATAGAACCTGTAAGCCTTGGATTTGTCATTGTATCCAAGAAATATACATTTCTCCCTCTTGCTGTCCAACTACTTCCTTAACTGATCTGGGACATGTGCATATCCCACACATCCAAACACTCTCATGTGAGTGAAAAATTTCTTTGTTCCACTCCATGCTTCTTCTGGAACTCTATTCATAACACTTTTGGTTGGACATATATTTATGATATATGTTTCACAAGAGACAGCTTCTGCCCAATACTCATTTGGAAAATGCTTTGCCTTCCACATACTTCTTGCCATGTTCATGATGGTCCTATTCTTTCTTTCTACAACACCATTTTGCTGAGGTGTATACCTTGTAGTAAATTTCTTGTGAATTCCATTCTCCCTTCAGAAACGTAGGAAGTCTTTTGAGATATATTCTCCACCTCTATCAGTTCTCAACACTTTTATGCAGTGCCCACTTTACTTCTCAACAAGAGCTTTGTAGTGGCGGAACTGTTCAAACACTTCACTTTTCTGTTTTAGAAAATAGACCCAGGTCTTCCTTGTGTAATCATCTATAAATGTCAAAATATAGTGATTTCCACCTAATGATGGTGTTTGCATTGGTCCACATACATCTTAGTGGACAATATCCAAAGGTGCCTTTGCCCTTATACTCTTTCCTGCTGGAAATGATTCTCTGTGTTGTTTTCCCAACATGCAACCTTCACATAGGTTGTCTGGATTCTCTATGAGTGGTAATCCCTTTACCATGCCTTTTCTATGCAATAAATTCAAACCTCTGAAATTGATATGACCAAATCTCAAATGCCATAATCAATTCTCATATTTCACTTCTTCTTGAAAGATTTCTTGTGTGACAGCTACTAAAAGACCTCCTTCCTTCAATTCTGATCTCATCTTGAGAGGAAAAATTCTATTTCTTGTCATATTCACTTTTGCAATGAGATGTCTACTTGGAGGTTTATCCATGATTGTGCACATATAATCTTTAAAAAACACATTGTATCCCTTTTGTACGAGTTTTCCAATGCTTCGAAGGTTACATTTCAAGCCAGGGACATAATATACATATAGAACAGATTTCTTCTCTCCCTTCTTTGTCAGAACATTTACTCTCCCTTTTCCCATGACAGAGACTTTGTTATCAGTCCCCAATGTCACTTCAGATTTTACACTTTCATCTAGATTGGAAAACATTACTATGTTTCCAGTCATATGGTTACTACACCCTGAGTCTAAGAACCATATATCATCTTGTTTTTCTTGTGCTACATTACAAGCTAAAAACAAATCTTCATGGTTTTGCTTTTCTTTTGTAAAATTTACACTTGGTTTAATACCCATGTCATTTTGCTTATTTCTACATTCATTTGCATAATGACAATATTTTTTGCAATAATGACATTGGACATGAGATTTATCATACCTCTGTCCTTGTGCTTGATTTTGGCTTGAACCTTGGCTTGGATTTTGATTGTTGCCCCTTCCACTTGTGCTTGCAGGGCTGCTTCTTCCACCTCGGTGTGGGATTCTTCCTCTTCGTTGGTAGTTTGATCTTCCTCGACCTCTACCTTGACCAAAAGAAATTTGTGTCTTAAATTCATGCTCCAATGAGGAGTCTATTGCTCTATTCAGTATGTGCTCATGAGACATCAGTGATGCATGAAGCTTATCCACTAAAAACTATGACAAATCATTTTTCTCTTCTATGGACACAACTATGGCATCAAACCTTGATGGTAGACTTCTTAAGACTTTCTCATCTATTCTCCTTTCTTCAAGTGTCTCACCATGAGACTTGATTTGGGTAACCGACCCAATCACATGTGTAAAGAATGAGTCCATATTATTGGACTCTTTCATACAAAGAGTTTCAAAATATCTTCTCAGCATTTGAAGTTTTGTTGTCTTCACCTTTTCCATGCCTTGGTAGGGTGTCTGGAGGGTATCCCATGCCTCCTTGGACTTTTTTGCTACTGAAAACCTTGGGAAAATACTCTCATGTACTTCTTGGAAAATATAGAAGAGGGCTTTGGAGTCCTTCTTCTTATTGTCCCTCAACAAATCTCTTTCTTCTTGTGTCAAAGCATTATATGCTGCTGCATCTGTTGGTTCTTGGAAACCATTTTCCACCAGCTCCCAAATTTCTTGGGCCTTCATTGTAATGGCCTAATAATCATAATTCTTACCATTGAGCTGTGGTAGTTTTGGATTATTCAGGCTTGTGCCTGCTACTACCATCTTGACTGTGTAAACAAAACCTTCTCACTGCTGGAGAATCTGCGTCTCAAAACAACCTTTCAACTTCTTCAGTAAAGAGATTTTTCTTTCACTGAGAGCCTAGACCTGCTCCAATATCATGTTGGAAATTGTGGTATGCTCTGATGCTATGTCAAGAACATACATGAAACAGAGAAGCACAAACAGTTTACACAGAAAATGCAATATGCAGAAGTAAAATTACACACAGACAAAGAGCAAGAACACGGGAGAGGAATTATTTTTCTTCTATTTAACTCTTCTCATTAAACATATGAAAATTACATTATTTTAATAAAAAAATGGCAGATCCTGTAAACTTAATGCTATTCAATGCTAGAACGGACATATAACAACCAAAACATCCTTCCGCTCTGATCTTCTGTTTCTACACGAAACTGCGTGCAAAACACAAACTCTCGGACTTGAAATTTTATGGGTTTCAGCTTCGAAACCACATCGCAACCATACCCCCATCGCAAATCACATTTAGGTGATTTGAAATTTTAACTAGGTGCTATCCATTTGATCTTGCGGTATGCGATATGTGATCGCATCGCGTCGCAACTTAAATAAGTTGCGAAATACTATGTGTGCTAAACTCCTGAGCTTGCAACGTGTGATTTGTGATCGCATCGCAACATAAAAAAGATAACTTGTGGGTGCTTAAAGGTAAGTGATAAGAAATGTGAAGTGAAAAATTCAGGCGTTAAAAAAGGTAAATCATAAAAAGTGTGAAGTGCAATATTTAAGTTTTGCGACGTGCGATGACAATGTCGCATCGCAACATCACAAGTTTTGGTGCGGGGCTTAAACGGTAAATGTTAAATCATGTGAAGTGCGAAATGTGACGCGGTAAACCACGAGAAGTGAAAAATGGAGAAAAGGTAAGGAACAGAGAAATACAAAGGTTTGTGCGTGGATTTGGTAATGCAGTAAGGTATGAGGGGTCCACCAAATCACATCAGCGAAAATATAAGTTTTGGCTAAGCATTAAGAGGTAAAACTTAAAACTTGTGGGCTGTGATGTGCGGGAAAAAGGTAAGTGAATGTGGTGGGTAAGAAATTAAATTAAGAGTGTGGCTCAGGTACTCTGTTTCTTGACATTGCGTGAAAACGCCTTCAGATTTTGGATCATGAGCTTTGTCCTTCCCTGCAACAAAAATTCAATTTAAGTGTGGTTTTTTCCACTCTTATTCATGGCGGTGGTTGGGATTATTTCCAATAGGTTTGGTGTGGTCTATAAAGGAATGCTTCAGAACGAATCTCTAGTCGCTGTAAAGCTTCTTGATAGGCACAGGCATACCCATACTTAATTCATGAATGAGGTTGCTACCATTGGACGGGTCCATCACGTCAAACTGGTTCTTCTATTTGGTTACTATTTTGAAAACCCTAAAAGCGCAATGGTGTATGAATACATGCCTAATGGATCTCTCGATAAAAAAAAAAAATCCGAGAAAGAGGAGGGGCAAGTCTTAAGGTGGGAAAAATTGTATTCGATTACTTTGGGTGTGGCCCATGGAATTGCATAGTAACACCATGAGTGTGAGAAGCGCATCATACACTTCGACATCAAACCTCAAAATATATTGTTGGACGTCGATTTCACACCTAAAATTGTTGATTTTGGTCTGGAAAAACTTTTTGGAAAGGGAAAGAACCATATTTTCATCACAGCAACGGAGGTACACCGACATATATTGCACCGGAGTTGTGCCATAGTGATGCAAGTCCTGTTATAGAAAAATCAAATGTCTATAGTTTCATAATGTTGTTGCTAGAGATTGTTGGGGGTAAAAAAAACATTGATGTTCAGGTGAGCCAGTCTAGTCAATTTTACTTTCCTGAGTGGGATTTAAAGCTAATTGAGAGTAGCGAGTTGGGGATGACATTTAGAGGAGGAGAAATGAATGTGCAGATGAGGAGAAGGAGAGAAGACTCACAAAATTTGGTTTGTAGTGCATTCAATATAACTCTACAGATCGTACTTGCATGATGAGCTTTGTGCAAATGTTAGAAGGAAATGGAGATGTCATCGCCAATCCACTGTTGCCCTTCAATTCCTTGGCCACACCTCAAAATGTAGTATTGCCTTCCACGCAAAACTCTTCTTCAGTTGAGATTACCTTCTAGATTTCTATCTTTGATCATCTTAGTCAAACCAGTCTCTATATTTTTGTGCAAGGATCGTCGAACTCCAATATACAATACATTTGTGAAAATGAGTGGGTGATTACCATGCAGGAAGTGTTTGAACCCTGACTCGGTGCATAGACCGCTACGAGCCATGATTTTCTTTCTCTAATGTAATGAAGTTTTTACTTGTGGACTATTAGTCAGAATCTGCTCGTCTCTAAGCACATGTCAATTGAGCTACCTTTCACCAATCTAAGAATGGTCAACCCAGTCTCCTTAATTGATCAGTAGCGGCAAAATAAAACTTAAAATAAAACTTATGGTCAAGCAAGTTTTTTTTACTTCGGATTTAATATGCACTTCTTCTGCGCTTAGACATTCTGTTAAATATGGTATAGAGCCAATTTTATCTTTCCATTTGTCTTTAATTATTAAGGATTATTTTATCATATATTGAAAATTCCAAGGTGTGGTGTATTTGGGTTTGTATAGAGTAATTAACTTTTTAAAGTACAATTTATTTGCATTTACTATTAAAAATAAAAATAAAAAATTGAAATGAGCTCTTTAATATTCAATTTATAAATTGATTATTTTTGCAATGGTGTGATGAGTTTGGTTTTGGATCTACTAATTGATAAAAAAATTGAAATGTAGTAATTTTGGTAGTAAACTCATTATTGATTGTAAAAAAATTATATTTTTAATAATGACTATTTAAATTTTAAAATATTTAAAATATTTTGTTAGTAATTAATTAAATTAAAATAATAATAAAATAATATGGGTGACGCCCGGGGACCATTTATCATGTTCACATGTTGGTACATGTTATTGCATAATAAAATACTTTCTCAATGCTATAAGGCACAAGCTTGACTCACTAGCCAAAACCCATAGCAATTTGGTCAGACAACCCCTAACCGAGCGAGCAATCCAAGCCTTGATGCTCACTGAGCCAATCTCCCCAACCATAATACATGGCTCCCAATCAAAACCCATGACTTAGAGAGATTCTATACCCTTGATGCTACAATATCAATAGTCCCTTCAACCAAGGGAAGCATTTCAATCACTCCAAGCTTGTCCAAAAGTATACCAACTTCATCCAAGAACAAAGGCTTTGTGAGAATGCCAGCAACTAGTTCAACCATATAAATACATAGGAGCCTCACTACTCCTTTTTGTACCATTTTCTTTGAAATTTCATCATGGTCGTCTCCCGCACTTGATGAAACAATCATGCAAGTAGTTTCTAAAGCCACACTGCTTCACAACTTTCCAAACTGCAATATACTTTGCTTCAATAATATTTTCAACTTCTTGCTCATTATAGAAAATCCCACATTGAATTTATGAATTCCTATAGTTGTAATCTATTCATATCCAATTTTATCATGTCAATACCTCAACACACCTTGTTCCATATTCCTTGGCTCAATTATAAATTCGCTAACTTCCTTTCATTGAATCCAACACACCAGCTGCCTTCCGGTCACCCTGAAATCATGTCAAGGCAATCTAGACTAATCCCTATACCATTGAAATTCATCATATTGGATACCATGGGAATGGAATTGTTTTCCATCATCCCAAATATTTAAAGGATCATAACAATACATCTCCTTTTGACCAAGGAAGATCTCACCCAGATTCTGCCACACTTCTAGTCCCAACTAGTAATATATCCAACCAAGATCCTTTATCTTGATCCTAGAGATCAATTTCCTTTGTCATCATTGCTCCCTTTATAATGGAAGCAAACTTCCTACCATCGTTTCTCCCTATGACAAGTGAGTCCTTCTACTCTCATCATAAACAAGATCAACCAAGATTTCTCAGATATCCAAACCAAGCCTGAGGTTTGTACAAAGCTTTATCCAGTCCGTGAACATGAGATCCCCTCTTATGTACCTCAAATCCTAGAGGTATTTCCTTGTACACTTTTTCTTCCTAAAAACTGGAGCAAATGTCTCCTCATAGTCCTCTCACTCTTCCTAGGAGAATCATCGCTTTTTACTTCTCTATGCTAGCATCTACCAAATGCTTGATCTTATAAATCCACTTTTAATTCATCACTAACTTTCCATAGATATTAGCATAATGGAATCCTTTAAAATTGGTGGCATGCATGCTCTCTTTGAACTATGAGTTCTTTTGGTCATCGAGTATGATTATAATTGTCAGTAGAATTTCTCTCTCCACAAATCACTAGCCCTGGGAGAATCCTCTTGCCACAATTTTTTCTTTGTTCTTCCAATACTTCCACTTGCTGCCAAAGCCTTGGTAGCCTTCACGATGTACCTACATTCCTCACTAGGTGGCCTATAGAATAATTATTATATCCCAAAAAAAGAAACAAATACAAAAGGCTAACTAATAGAAAAATAATAATAATCAAGTAAGAGAGATATAAAGTACTCATGTTTTGAGGATTGTAGCAAATCTCCCTCTTGATCCTTACCTTCCTGCATCCAAATGCAAACTAATCATCCTTGTTGTCATTATTAGCAAGTTATTCTCCTTTTCTTCCTTGCATGAGCTAGGGTTTCTTCTTTCAGCGGAAACATCAAGCTAGGTCTAGCTCTAAGGATTTATCCAAAAACCCTAGGGCTTCCTTATCAAGCCTTCTAGTATGTTATGGTTTACAAACCCTAGATTTCCATTTTTATTTCATTTACACCTTTTTCATGTGAAATTTTACTTTCCATATCCAAATTCCCAAAACCATAATTGGGAAAGAATGTGCCATAGAGTCTTCATTCCTTTGCATATGCAATTGTGATTGCTCAACTTCCATCAATCAAGGATGTTTCATTTTGGTCAAACCACCATTGTTAGTTCAAGTAAATATAGTTTTTTATTTTGTTCATTTACCAACAAATATTCAATGGAAGTAAGATTTCTCTTTCAAAAAAGGGTAATGCATTCCAGAAACTAAAACCTAATCAATAAGAGTAGACTCTCAGCATTCTTTTTTATTCGCAAAACTAGTTAGATTAAAGGCTTGAAATTCTTCAACAATACAAATAGTAATAAGCCTTAATGGATGCATACTTTGGTTGAACAACACATAGATGCTTCAACCATACATAGCACCTTTTCATTGCATAAAATTTCATAAGACTATCCTCCAATTCTTATACAAGGGCTTTTTTAGTTGTTCAATATGGGACAAAATCATTGTAGCAATAGTAACTTGGTCTTCACAGGAAAAATTTAGTCTCCAAACTTGATGAGGAACACGGTCTCCTCTTTAAGAATTCCCTTTTTGGATTTTATATTAATAGAGACATGAAAATATCAAAAAAAGGAATTACAATGTCCTTAACTTCCTCTGGCTTAGAGAGGAACTTCCTTGGTGGATCAATCAAACATGTATCCTTTGATTAAATAAAAATTACCATATTTCTAAAACTTTGCAATATAAGTAATGGCACCATATATCAACCAATAATAGAAAATATAAGGCATCTTCAACTTAACCCTTTTTCTTCCTCAAAAAAAATATCAAAATCATGTAGTAACAAATATGCCCTTAATCCTAAAATGAGTTACACAAAGCATGTCCACACCATTTTCTACAAAGATTGTAGTACTTACAAATTGAATATGCTTTTTAGGTTGATAATATTTTGATGCCTCACGAAACCTTAGAGCCTTAGAATTCTTAGAATTTGGTCTATCTTCAAAGTTTGATCATAATCACAATATCCTTAAAACATATTTCAACTCGAACTAGGCATGAAATAGTCACCATTTATTTTTTACCAAACTTGGGCCTAGGTTTATTTCCAAAATCCTTTTATAGTTCAGAATTTGTTCTTCAAACAATCCTTGCATATTTTACCAAACCCTTGTCTTCTTGATTGGATGAGATGGATGTATGTATGACCAATATCTTCTACATATGGAGTTTCAATAAAAAAAATCTCAAAATCATCAACAACCTATGCCCACCTTGGCTGGCCTTCTGAGGAATTTTGTATCTCAGTCCATCCTAAGCTTCCTATCCTTGGTCCTGAGGACATTTTTGGCCTCCTGTAACATGTTGAGGCCTTTTCACCTTTCTACAAAAATTTGACTGAGGATTTTTTTCCTAATTCTTTATACTTCTTTGATCCTTTTGATACAACTTCAATTCTTTGTAAACTAGTCACAATCTAGGTAGAATACCTTCCTTGTCCAACAAGAGGCCCATTGGTCTTCTTCTAGGGTACAATTAGACTCTTGACTTGACCACCCTTCTCTTGACCTTTCTTGACTTAACCATCATTAATTTGACCAGGGGACTCTTTGACCTTTCTCCTTTAAGACATCTCTTCAACCAACACTGATGCCATGTTGATTTTTCATGATTTCATAGATTTACAATTATTTCCAATGGTTTCTTCATTAATTTATCTTGTGTCATATTCATCATTAAGAAATTATACATAGAAAATATTCAACAGTAAAACAATAGTGACAATAGGATCATGAAGAGACACAAAATATATCCAAGGAAAACCATAAATAGGAAGAAACCCAACAACCTTTCTTAGAGAAATTTCCCAATTCAATAAATGATACAACCTTATTTCCTAGTAAAAAACAAATTCAAATTGACCACAAACATACCCAGGTCAAACCTGGTCAATCAGAGACAAATTAGGTCTCCTGCAATTTTTGCCTCCTAGATTTTCCTCAAAATTTTTTGTTTGTTTCCCAAAATGTTCCCACACATGTGAAGTCAGCATAAGTCAAATTTGAGCTATAATAGACTTGGAAAAATTTTTGCCTTCATCTCTTCCTTCTTCTTCACATGGAAGAACAAAAGCACATAAGTTTTGATGATCTGACTTGGTGTTTAGTGCAGGAGGTTGTCTGACTCATTTATGGAGTTCTGATGTGCCCCAAGTGTTGCGTTACCTTGACTGACATGACAGGATTTTGATGGAGCCGACTTGAAATTTTTTGGGGGAAAACAATTTCAAAATTAAATTACAAATTCCCTCTTATTTTGAGGGTTAATACAAATGGATAATATTGATTGTAGCTACAGAATTCAACGGGCATGACACATGGAGGTATAACTCCAGCTGATATCACCTTTGTGAGATAGATTGGTGACATCACCTCAAGGATTAAAAGGGGGAACTGTAGGGAAGGTATAAGATTTATGTCATGAGACAAAGAAATATTACGATTAGTTAACATGAGGAGGGACCTTTGTCTTTCGTCCCCGAGACAACAAAGGCTTTCATGGAGGCATTAACAAGAAATACCTAGGACCTTAATCCCATAATTGCATGGAAAATCAGGGGCCCGCTTGACTAGGTTGGCATTGCGTGGCTTAAATATACATATATGTATGGCCAATGGGGGGAAATTTGTTTCGTTTTTCTCATGTGCATATTATGGTGAGGAAAATGGGGGGTGGGGGTACGCATATAGTGATGTGGAAAAGCCACAGTGGATTCCATTTGAGAGTGACATGGTAGTGTGTTGGCATGCCATGTGGGAACCACACAGGGTCCACATGGGTGCCACATGGCAGGGCTTAGTTTATCCACATGGATATTGGTAGCCACCCACCTATTCCAATTAGACCCCCACCATTATTTCTTTCAGTTTTTTAGTTTCCTTAACTGTAGCACAATTTACTATTTTTGGCAGTTTTTTGGGTCCTCAACTTCTAAAGTTGTTTTGAGGCCCTAAACAACGCTTTTTTGGAAAATGAGAAGTGATTTTTTGACTCACATTTGCAATAGAAATGTGTATACCTTTGATATATGTTTATAATGAGGTATTGTGTGCATGAAACAAAGATCGTGTGCCAAAGTTACAACCCCAGGAAGTTGATGTACCAATTTACCCCAATGAGGCCAATCAATTTAGCCATTAATCTCATAGGGTTAGGTTTTTTGGATGTTTATGGTTTTCCATTGTTTCTCAATAATAAATAGGTCTTTGAGCCTCATTTTAAAACAGTTCAGAGGCATGTATCCACTACATCTCTTCTCAAAGATAAGTTACCATCGCCCAAGCTAGTTTATTTCCATTTTGTATGTAAGCATATTTCAGTTCTTTGATATTAACGAAATGAAGTTTTATTTATGATCCATATTTGTGTTTATGTTTATATCTGTATTCTATTGCATTCCTGCTTAAGTTTGGATCAATGGCGTTATCACTCAGAAAAAGTGAAACATTATTTGACATGGTTATAGAGTTCATTTGTCAAAGGTATGGTCATATAGTTCATTAGGAAAATTTAAATTTTTTCATCTTAACCTATTCTAAGGTTCAATCCCACCTCCATTAAATTCATATCATGTCCCATCAATCATCATTTGCTAGCATATTCCATTTCCCAAGCTTTTGAATTCAAAAAAGGTCATTTTAGCCAGTTTTTCCTCTTTTCGTAGAATTTTACACTGTAAAAAGACAGTTTTCGCTACGAAACTACCTAATAGTTTCGTAGCGAAACTGTCAGAAAATGAACTAGCCACGCTACGAAAAATGGTTTTACTGTCTATCTTGTCAGATCTGGTGCAAGGTTTCAGTCCATGATTAGAAGAGTTAGGGTGGATGTCATTAGAGACAATTGGGGTTAAATCAAGGTACAAAGGTCATGTCTGAGGTCATCATTACTGCTTTTAGCATGTATGAGTCATGAATAAGGCATGAGATGTCATCGAAACTTTAAAACATTACCCAATTGAGTATTTGTAATTCTCTGCTTTATCTTTGCATGCTACTAAGTTCTGGAGAGCTTTTTCACCAAGCTAAGTTGGTTGCTGGCATTTTCAAAAGTTGCAGGTGTCACTAATCAAGCGAGGCAGATAAGGTATAAAATCACCATGGCTGTAAGGAAGAAGACCAACAAAGGTGGTCACTACGTTAGATATCAGCTAATGGATATGAATCTATTGAATGAAGACCCAAATGCATTGGAATGGTTTAGAAGAACAGGGTGTTTGCAATTCTGCCAAAGGCTGCAAGGGTGTCATTTATAGGTTTCAAAGGAGTTTGCTAACAATTTTACTGGATCAGCTTCAAAGGTAGGAATGTTAAATCTCATAGTAACACCAGAAACCATTTCAGCAGCAACAGGAATCCCTAGAGGAGGAGAGAAATGGTTCAAAGGTATCAAGTTCACCATGTAGGACTGTAAAGAATTCATCAAGACAAAGCATAGAGAAATTGATCTCATAAATGCTATCCCAAGGAGCTATATGAAGTAAAACTACTCAAAGTTGTTGTTGATCATTCAGAAGTACTTCACCTGTGAAGGGATGTACCACATGGTTTATTCCTACCACCTTATGCTTCTACTACATTTTGTGGGTAAGATGCCTCTTGATTTACCTTTTTACTTATACAGAAGCTTAGCTAAAATGTTACACAAGGTTCAAGTTAAAGCAGAAGGAAATGAAGCCTCTGTTTTTCGTCATGGTTTGATCACGTTGTTGGTGTTAGAGGAGTTAAAAATATTAGGCAAAGATTGGTCATATTTTCTGTTCATAAGTGGTTTTGAAGTAGATGTTTTCACTGCTAAAATAACTCCCAAACCTAGAGATATTCCATCACCTATAGTAGTAGAGCAAGTTGAGCCAATAATCATGGAGACAGATCCATTACAGAAAGATGATACACCCAAAGTTACACCTGCAAAACAAAGGCCAACAGTTAGTAAACATGGCAGTAAGAGGGTTACAAGGAGTCAAACAGTGGCTAAAGGTAACTTAGAGGACATCTTTCATGCCATTGATATTGAAGAAACTCCCATAGTACAAGATGAAGACATAGGTGAGGGAGGAAGGAAGCTTAAGAAAGGCAAAACAGCTAAGAAGTTAGAATTTGTAGGTGATGATGTTGGATTTATGTTTCAAGCTAGAAAACCAATGACAAGACATGCCAGAAAATTCTTGGAAAGTAGCAAAGAAGCTCAAAAGGTCAGTGAAACTATTCAGCCGCAACCAAGCATCATAGACCTCTCCTCACCTGCAAAAGAAGATCTAGTCATCAAGAAAAATAAGGGCAAAGAGAAAATAACTGAAAAGATAGAAGTTGAAGCCCTTAAGGAGCAGTGGAAAGATGCAAGTGAAGAGATATCAGTCTTGAGGAAAGAGGCCAAGAAACAAAGAGCTGAAAGAGTGTAGTTTGAACAGATGACAAATATTTGGGAGGATCAAGTCACAAGTGTCTCTAAGACCTTGGACAACACGGAAAAACTGATAAAGTGGACCTAGCCACTAAGAAAAGAGGTCAAGCATATCAAAAAGGTAAATCTGCACTTACAGTGTAAGAATAGGACACTAAAAGACCAAGTCAAAGACCTTCAAGAACAATTAGAACTGATTCATGAAGAGCTGGAGAAGAAAGGTTTGAAGATGATTGTGGTTGAGGAACCCATTGGTCAATTGATCATAAATGAGGAAGAAACACCACAAGGACCATAATTTGAGGTTAAATATGCTTTAGAGAGGTTCATTACATGTAGAAGATCAATTTTTTATAGTTGGAGGTCACTTTTTGGAGACAGCTTTGAAATCTGGAATTTATGCACTTTTACACAGTTTCGTAGTGTTTCCTAGGCTTAAAGCAAGGAAAACGCTATGAAAAAACCTATATAAGCCTTTTTGCCTCTAAATTCACTTTTTTTTAGTTTTCAAGGAGGGAGTTTGATGGTGGTGATGTGTCATGACTTGGTTGACACCATGGAACAGCAAAGGAGCAAAGTTATTGGGTGCATAAGCTACTTTTTCAACGCTACCAAATCTCGCTACGAAACTGTCCTATATTCGTAGCAAGTTATTTTTGAAGGTTTTGTAGCATCTTAATGGCAGTTTTGGATAGCTGGACTCCTCCAACATGTCAAGGGACCTTAACATCAAATATTTATGACTCAAAGGAAGTGTTGTGGAGATAGGTCATCCGCCAAAGCTCTCATTTAAGATAAGGGTTATACATTCCGGAAGAATAGGGTTTTCTTCCACATGTCTAGGAGAGTCTTAAATATGTAAAGTTGAAATGAACCTATCATGAATCTTTCGAGCATGTGATGCTTCTTTTGTAATTGTTATGTAATTGTTTCACAAGATAAGGTAGAGTATGTAATAAATAGGAGTTTGACTCCTATTAGGAGATGTCTTCTTTAAGGTGTAGCTGTTAGTTTCTTGTTAGAAGTCAAGTTTTTCAGTTATGTGATGTGTCATAGGAGAACTCGATGAATCTAGCCACCATGCAGATCATCTTTGTTATAAGAATGTCTATTTAAACACAAAGCATCAAAGTAGTGAAGGGTTGGAGATTTATTGCACCAAACTGTTGATTTATGTATTTTGACTTATATCAGTAATACAGAGTGACTTTCTTCTTGACATACCTAAGATTCTCATGGGGTTTTTAATGTCTTATTTATCTACATATTATGTTTTACCACTTGCAATAGGTTTCATTTCTATTACTCAAAATTCAAACTTTGTTCTCTCACTTCCTTTAGTAATGAAATGATTGTGTTTTCCTATGTTTTATGAGTGAATTTATTTTGTTAAAGACCCCTATTTTCCTCAGCTTCCATGTTAAGAAACCTTGCCACTGAGACTACTAATTGTTGACTGCATAAGCCCAATGGTAGCAAACCTGCAATCTTTCAACCTGAAAACATAAAAAACAAGTTACATTTCCAATAGAGTTAGCCATCTAATATCATCATTATTGAATATCATAAAATCCCTTTGAGAGATCCCTCTTAGATTGAAGAGGCTAAGCTTCAGTAAAAATCTGGTTTGAAACAGTTACATAGATTTTTTCTGAACAACATCCAATCAAGTACAATTTTGTGATAACAAGTGGTATCAGAGTGGTCTTTATTTCTCTATTCTTCGTTGCGTGTCCCCAACGCAGTCAAGGTATAAGGAATTAAGGCTCGAACTGATTGAAACTTTGCAAGAACAGCTTCACAAAACCTGATGACCTCCCATGGCAGAAGAAAAGAAATATGAGGGAGAAGGAGATCCTTTCAAAATGTTGCTCGAGGAGGCCCTCGAGAAACAAAGGAACGTCATGATGGATAGCTTTTCTCAGATCCTTCAAAAACCACCGACAAGTGACACATCTTCATTCAGTAGTCACTCTCGAGGTGCCACTGAAATTCCCATATTTGAAGGCCAGATAGATGCAGACACCATCGTTAGATGGTTAAATCTATTGGAAGGATACGTTTCGGCTCATGAATTTTCCAATCGGGAAAATATTACTTTTGCGCTCCTTAAATCCGCCCCCCCATGTTAAGTACTAGTGGGAAACCTACTATGAGAAAAAGTACGAGAGGGAATCCTCGTGTTTTTCAACCACATCCACTTAAAATTATTTCCGAGAGGACATCAAGGAATAATATTACCTTATCAAGAGCTATGAAGATAAATACATAAAGCGGACCATGCTGCAGGAGGGAAGGGAACAAGATGTGACGAAGTTCACAAATGGTTTTCATGCCCTTCGCACGAAGCTGGGTATCAAGGATTCCAGGCGACATTTGGTACTCAAGTACCAAATTTTCTTACATAAGTACATCTATGACGAAATGGAATTTTTGTATATCTCCTTGTTCGGTGCATCCTATTGAAGTGTTTTCAAGATAGATCATAAGTTTAAACAAAGAAGCGATACTTTGGATCTACGAATCTGAATTAAGGGAAAGGTGCCCCCAAACCACAGAACAAAGGACAAAGCCAAGGCAAGGTGACCCAAAGCAACCCATCAAAGCTTAAAGTAAAGAGAAACACCACAAATACAAAGAAGGACACGGGAAAGTTGTGTGAGTTCCACAAGAGCCCCACTCACAATACGAGTGAGTGTCGAGCCAAGAAGCCACTATTTGCCGAGATGAAGGTTTTTGAATCAGATGCGTGTTCTGACTCTAAGCTAAAACCGATAATGGGAATGAAAAAGGGAAGAAGATTATTGATGTGGAGCCCAATTTCATAGTTTCCACCACCAAGATCTAGAAGGATGAGCCTGAATATCTAGTGGAAGGGGAAAGCCTCTTCCACTCACAGATGTGGGTGAAGGGTTCTCTATTGTAGTTCATTTTCGACAGGGGGAGCCAAAAGAGCCTCATTTCATTAGAGGTCGTGAAGTAGCTCAGCCTATCGACCACAACACACCCGCATTCATACACCATTGGGTGGATTCACAAAGGATGAGATCTTCACGTTAGTCAGCAATGTCGCCTCCCCTACAACATCAAGCCCTTCACGGATTAGGTATTGTGTGATGTTGCTCCTCATGAATTTTCTCATGTATTAGTAGGCCAGCCATACTTTTGGAAGAAACATGTTGTGTATAAGTCTAGGCCTCGCATTGTTATTAGTACCTTTGGAAATAAGATGTACAAGATACCAGAGGTACCACCGCCTATTACCATCTCTTTGATCACTACGAAGCAATGTAGTAAGATAATTTCCCATATCAGGAAATTTGTTTTCCTTATGATTCACCCTCGGGGAAAGAATAATATTATAGCCACAACCTCCAGAAAAGTCTCCTTTGCATGGAAACAATAGACGGACAAGGTCATGGAGGAGTACAGGGACATATTCTCCTCACCCACAAGAGTACCTCTACACTATCAGGTCAAGCACTCCATCGATTTGACCCTAGGAATTCCACTACCCAATGGGTCTATCTATCAATGCTCTATTTTTGAGAACAATGAAATCAAGAGGCAGATTCAGGAGTTGCTTCAGAAAGGGCACATTAGGTCAAGTCCATCACCTTGTGGGAGCCTGATCATGTTGGTATAAAAGAAGGACGAGACCTAGAGACTCTATATTGACTGCCAGACATTGATCAAGATCATTTTCTAGAATAGGAATCAAATCCCACATATTTACGACCTTCTGGACCAGCTCAATGGGGCCAAATATTTCAGCAAGATTGACTTGAAGTTCAATTATCACCATGTACCAATCGAACCCTCCAATGTGTGGAAGACTTCCTTCAAATCCAAGGAGGGCCTTTTCGAATGGTTGGTCATGCTCTTTGGGTTGATGAATTCCCCCACAACCTTCATGAGGATGATGGAAGAAATCTTATTTCCCCTCATCAACCCACTCGTGGTGTTGTATCTAGATGACATCATTATCTTCGGCCATAGTCGGGAAGAGCACATTCACCATATTCAATAGTTCCTCCAAACTCTGCATCAACACAAATTGTGTGCCAATTTGGAAAAAAATCACTTTTGTTAAGACCCAAGTTCAATATTTTGGGTACATCATTGATGAGTGGGGTGTGCATGTGGACCCAACGAAGATACATGTTATTTGGGATTGGCTAGCCCCAATCAGTGTAACAGAGCTCTGCAACTTTCTCGGTCTTTTCAATTTCTACCACACGTTTGTGTTGGTTTTTTCTCATATCACTCAACCTTTGAGTCAAGTCACCAAGGGTGGAGAAAAATAAAATTTCTTTTGGTATGAATCCAAACAGAAGGTGTTTTCTGAGTTGAAGCATCACCTTTTCTCTACACCAGTGCTCACATTACCAGACCTGCAACAACCATTTGAGATTGAGACAGATGCCTCTGAATATGCTATTGATGTAGTTCTTACTCAGTAGTGGCATCTAATGGCATATCACAGCGAGACAAGTTTAGACACAGTATGAAAGTATCCCACCTATGACAAAGAGATGTATTTCATTGTGCAGGACTGACGAAAAATGGAGGGATTACATTATGTGTTGTGTAACCAACTCCAAAAATAGAAGAAAAGAGAAATCAACACCTTAGAAATAAGCCACTTCGAGGGGGCAACCTCCAATACATTACATAAATGAACAATTCTTGGATGATACAAATGAACAAAACCTCCTTCTATATATAGGAGTCCATGGGGCCACAATATAATCCTAGTGGGGCCATAATGTAATCCTAGCCGACCTAACAATAATAATGTAAGGGCAAAATAATAACAATATGGGGGTTACAGGGGTACAATAATAACAATAAGGGGGGCTACACTAAAATAATAAGGGGCTACACTATTAATATAGGGACTTAACATGCCCCTCTCCTTCAAACAAGTGTTGTCCTCAACGCTTGATTATTTCTTGATGCTTCTGTATAAAATTCTTATCCTCCCATGTGAAATATTCTACAGGAAAGTTCTTCCACTTGCTGAGATACTCTGAAATTGATCGTACTTGTCGAGTTCTTGTTTCTATGACTGCTTCATAACTTCTTTCAATGTCATGTTGATCTTCCTGTTGTTTCATTAGATTCTGCACCAAAGTTGGGTTATCCTTTGAGAGTTGGAGAAATTGTTGTTGATGCTCGATGTGATCTTCCACTAATTTATCATCCATATTTGCTATTATTTGATCCTTCAAACCATCCAACTTAGCCTCCATTTCTACTTTTAAACCATCTATTTCATCTTCAATTTCTCTTCGTAAGATCAAAACTTGTTGCACTTGGTACCGTAATTTTGATATCTCATACTGCAACTCTTCCTCTTCATGCGTCATAGTATAGCTTTTTGAGGGATTAATGGGTATGGAATTATTTTTTGGAGGCATTATAGAACCCAATACTGATAAAAATTCTCAAATATGCACTTGGAATCACTTCAATTTATTTTTCAAACAAACGTTATGCAATTTTAAAAACCAGATACACACCTTTCTCTTTCTTTTCAGGAGCTAGATATTGAAATTAAATTATCTCTATAATTGCAGATCCTCAATATCTAAAATTCAGCCTTATAGTAGTCCTCTGAAGCTTCTTTCAAATTCCACAGGTCTGATTTGATTTGGATTCTTCAAGACAAATTTATGTCTAATCTTCCACAATGACCTAATTATGGATTGTTTCAGTAGAGAAAAATTGTACGACTTTCCACGTGTCACTGTTTCGTCCTTTGGCTCTAAAATTGATAGAAAAGAAACTACAGTCTGTGTACTTGCGACCACTTTTTACGGCACTCCAATATGATGCTCAGAGAGAGAGTTATGAAGATTTTCCCATGATCACCTATTTGAGATGAAATTCAGGAGCCTGAAACAGCACTACCTTCCACAGATCATATCTCCGAAAATATTGCGAACCAAGCTCTGAAATTTTTTTGACGATTTTCCTCAGACTTTCAGCTTCGCACCCTAAAAATTTCAGATTCTGAAACTTAGTGGAAAAAAAATGTATAGTGAAAATGCCACGATGACTTGTTTAGGAGCCTGAAAAAAGACCTAACTTCCACAGATCATATCTCCGAAAATATTGCGAACCAAGCTCTGAAATTTTTTGATGCGTTTCCTCAGGATTTCAGCTTCACACCCTAAAAATTTCAGATTCTGAACCTTCGTAGAAAAATATTTATAGCGCAAATTCCACGATGACCTGTTTAGGATCTTGAAAAAAGACCTAACTTCCACAAATCATATCTCCAAAAATATTGTGAACCAAGCTCTGAAATTTTTTGACGATGTTCCTCAAGATTTTGGCTTCGCACCCTAACTATTTTAGCATTTGAGGCTTTGTAGAAAAAAATTTATAGTGAAAATGCCACGATGACCTGTTTGGAGCAGCGAAACCCTAGAATCCAAAGCTCTGATACCAAATGTTGTGTAACCAACTCCAAAAATAGAAGAAAAGAGATATCAACGCCTTAGAAATAAGCCACTTCGAGGGGGAAACCTCCAATACAATACATAAATGAACAATTCTTGGATGATACAAATGAACAAAACCTCCTTCTATATATAGGAGTCCATGGGGCCACAATATAATCCTAGTGGGGCCACAATGTAATCCTAACCGACCTAACAATAATAATGTAAGGGCGCAATAATAACAATATTGGGGTTACAGGGGTACAATAATAACAATAAGGGGGGCTACACTAACATAACAAGGGGCTACACTATTAATATAGGGAATTAACATTATGTGGAAGGAAAATATCATCCACACAGACCACCAACCCCTTCAGTTCATAGATACAAAAGTTGCAGAATGATTGCCATCATAAATTATCCACATACCTACAACAATTTCATTTAAACATTAATTATAAGAATGGAAACACCAATAATGTTTTAGACTACCTTAGCTAACCGTTGGTCATGGCACTAACCACTGTCCTCAACTCTTGTGGACACGAGACTTTAGAATGGCCACATCTTTACTAGAGTGATCCATAATTCTGCACCACATACCATATTCTCCTGGAAGGTAAGTAGGTTCCAAAAATTTCACCTCCAGGATGTTTTATTATGCCACCTGTGAAAACTCTATGTAACTTCAAGTGAGCATTTCAATATGATTGGGGTAGTTCACTACAGTCAATTTGCTGGACATTTTGTGGTAGAAAAGACAGTGGTAGTATTGCATAAGTATTTTTATTATCCAAAGCTTCGACAGGATGTTGGGAAGTACATCAAATCCTTCACTGTCTATGCCATTTCCAAACCTAAAATCAAGAAGAAGGCCTGTATACTCCTCTTCTTACTCCTAGTTGGCCGTGGGAATCCATCTCCATGGATTACAAGATGGGACTTCCTTCTACCAAACATGGAAACAACTGTGTTTTCATGGTCGTTGACAAATTCTCTAAGATGGCCATTCTAGTGGCCTACAAGAAGAGTATCTCAGCAGAAGCTGCTGCAAAAATCTTCTTTGAACAAGTATGGGTACACTTTGGGATCCAAAATACCATTATATCATATTGGGACAGGCGGGTTGTAAGTGCATTATGGTCAATCCTCTAGTCATTTTTCAATACCAAGCTCACTAAGTCCACAATCTTTCACCCCCAAAAAAAGGTCGTAAATAAGATAATCATGCACATATTGGGCATGTATAACTCAAATAATCCACACACATTGGATGAGAACCTCCCCTATGCCAAAAAAAGTTACAACAAGGCTCTCCACATCTCAACTGGCCACAACCCCTTTCAGGTGGGACTTGGATTCTAGCCACTATGTCTCATTGATGTTTCCATACCATTTGCAGCTACTTAGGAATATTTGGCTCATGTCTAGTCTGAAAATGACAGGGATAAAAACTTCATTGAGCGCATTCAACACATCCTACAACAATTCCATGAAATATTGGATAGAGAAAATGTAAAGTACAAGCAGCGTCCTGATCAACATTGGGTGCCACACAAGTTCCAGGTGGGCGACAAAGTTTGGTTACAATTGTAGAAGGAGTGCCTCGTTGGACCCCACCACAAGCTTTTCTCGCTCTAATATGTTACTTATACCATCACTAATGTTGTATGGGACAATGCTTTCAAGATCAACATTCCACCATTTCTTCTCTTGCGCCTAATATTCAATGTGGACCGGTTGCAAGCATACTTTCCCCCATTGTTGGACACATCCGACATTGATGAGTAGTTGAAACCAACATAAATCAACCCAATTTGTATTGAAAAGGCCATGACTGATAGGATCATGGACACATATATCAAGAACACTCGCCAACAGAGGTTCCAACTATATCAAGTTGTCAAAGCAGGCCAATTCCTTCACCATGGGAAGTGGCTCACCAGGGATTAGGTTCAACAAAAATTCCCTCACCTCATGGAGGATTTGCATGGAATGGGGACCATTTCTTCATAAGAGGGGAGGAATGATACAATTGGATATTGGTGGCCACCCGCCTATTCCACCTAGACCTCTAGCCAGTTTCATCAATTTCCTTGATTATAAAAGTATTTACTATTTTTAGTAGTTTTTCGGGCCCTAAACTTCTGGAGTTGTTTTAACCCTCTAAGCAGATAGACCCTCCTAATTATATATTCTAGTCACACTGTGTGAACATGAAATTAATATTTTTGAAATAAATAAACTTTTTGCACCTCCCCTAGACAGAGTCTTCAAGTCTATATCATTGTATAGTTATTTTTAGAAAAGGAAAAGGTGTGTGGAATT
This sequence comes from Pinus albicaulis, assembly GCA_034641835.2. Taxonomy (NCBI): domain Eukaryota; kingdom Viridiplantae; phylum Streptophyta; class Pinopsida; order Pinales; family Pinaceae; genus Pinus; species Pinus albicaulis. Next base: position 328,432,660 of record CM076571.1, read on the forward strand.
TACTATCAAGAAAACAATTTAATGGACTGGAGAAGCCACACCGCTATTTCGTGGAATTAAAAATCACAATATACCATATTTTTCACGTTAAAATAAGCAAATTATCATTGGCATGTTCACTATGCATTAGATTTTTTCACTGGAGCTCCAACTCCAATTCATCTCCTTTATTTTCCTTGCAGAATCATATGTTACTAAGTTCTTGATCCCCAAGATCAGAGTAGAGTATGGGAGTATAATTGTACTTCTTACCAATTCAATGTATCACACTATTTATTAAGTTTTCTTTCTGGATGTTGCATCTACCCTTCCCCTCACTCTCCTATGCTTCCCAACATTTTGTCTCGGTAGTGAGTACCACGGTTGTCTGTGGGATACATGTGGGGATTTTGAGTTCAACTATCCTTTTGGGAAAATTAACATTGGTTGTGGTGATCCTCAGTTTCAGATACACTATGATAAGAAAAAATATACTATTCTTAATATCAGTGGAGATGAGTAACTTATATTGTAGCCCTCATTCTTTCATAGTGACATGAAGGATCCTATCATCATAATCATTACTACAATCTGTCGAGGATTATGTGCGGGAAGGAGCACAGTTGTTCAAGTAATTACTCTGAATTTTGGTGATATGCCTCTCATTTTCATGTCACAGGTGCATACACCAATCTCATGATTTGTAAGCACTACAATGAAGTTATTGTTGGTGATATTTTTCAAAACTTGCATGTGTGTTTCCATGATTGGTACTCCATTTCCAATCCAAAATCTAGGAGACGATTTTTCCAAAGAAATATTCAACTGCCAGTTACTAACAACCTTCCAATCACAAAGAATGGGATATGATCACACCCCAGGACAACAATGGATGCCTAACTTATTATAAAAAATCTAGAATATTCAGTATGTTGATCTAATAAGTGTTCATAAAATTAAAGTTGCATAATTGAAATAGTAAGCATGTGAAAGAAACCATCTAATTCACATATTAGTCCATAACCTAGTAGTATAAATTTCACAAAATACACAGATATATGAAATATTCAAGAGTAGTTTGAAACAAGTACAAGATGCATATTAGAATATAGCTTTAGTAATCGCCATCGATCCTTCTTCATATTAAAGTAGTGAATGCAAAAGTACTAGCCTCCTAGCTCTAGTTTGCATGTGTATCAACAAAATTCCAAAGTCACCCCACTTTCATATTGATAGTGTTACAATATTTACATAATGATTTAGTAACTTCCCTTTGGGAATTTTGAACTTCTTTGGGGTTCGTTACAACTCTTTAGTGTCTCACACTTTACAAATATAATAAAAGGAAAATATTTAAACCTCTCAAAAATTAGGCTAATAGTTGTTTCAATCTAATTGGATCTTTAATTGGGAATTTCATGAGGCCTTGAAGACAAACCACCTAGAATTCATAGTATGATGTAATCATTTTAATTCTACCAAGTGACAATCTCTCCATGTTGACGTGGTCTTCTGAGGTATTCTAGGAGCGGTTTTTCATGTTCTTCTTTCGTTAGGAAATACATGAGTTCAATAGTGTCTGCTTATTAGCAGGATTTGCAAGGTGTTACTTCAAACTATCTTTAGTGATATTATTAATGAAAGCACTAAATGACAACCCTTGTATGTTGCAGCTCTTCTAATTCTCTATTTTTCCTTCACTTTTTCTAATATCTTCTTGAATTTGTGAGCTTGTTGAAGGTTTTCCATTAGAAATTATGCAGAGAGGCTTTCCCATTTAAGGATTCCTTCTATGATTCATATCTCTTATCAACCCTATATTTGTTTTATTCCATTTCCTCTACAAGAACATCCTCTCTCTAAAACCTCTAATATGCTTCTGACTATGTATATCCTATAACTCTTGATTAGCTAAGTTATCATGTTCAACTTTTTCAAGGAATCAACCATTGAAGTTTAGCATGCTTTCGTCTTGGACACAAATGTGGTTCTTTTATTAAACCATGAAATAATAAGCACCCATTATGCAAATTAGTTTAAATTCTCGTGTGAAAAAACTTATAGATTTGAACCTAGTATGGTTGTTCCTACTTACATGCACTAGGATTTTGTGGTTAGGAAAAGGAAATTCTAATAGATGAAAATTTGAAGAAATATTTATCATTACAATTAAAAATAATTTATCATCTTGACTAGGGTGTCTATTTATCCTCCCAAGTATAAGTTTACTTATATAATTAAGAAAAAAAAAAGGTTTTCTAGGCATAAAATCATTGGATCATGTACCCAGCCTTGAAATCAAATAACAAAAAACAAGTTATTCAAATCATTGAGCTAAAAGCCACTAGAATGACTTCTAAAATGAAACCTAGTATGTCCTAGCCAGACAAACCCTAGGCAGCTAAGGATACAAAAATTGATGGTTACTGAATTAGGATAAGAGAGTTTATAAGATTTTGTGCATTGATTATACCTGTGACCTTACTTGAAATTTTCTTTTACCTTCATTAAACTCATGTGTTACACAAGGAAAACTCGAGAGAAGCCATCTTGAGAGAGAAAGAGGCTTGAAAGAGTGAATTATGACTCTAACTTGAGGCTCAATGAAGCACTACAGCACTTGTAAGAGTGCCAATGATGTGTTAAAATTCTCATAAGAGGCTTACTGGAATGCTATAGGGGTCAAGGAAGGAGAAATATTAACTTAGAGAGAGAAAATAAGGCTATAGTATTGGACTAAGGGTCATCTAGGCACTACAGTGTATGATAGAGCATTAATCTAGCACTATGGAGGCTTAGGAGAGGATAAAAAATGTCTTAAGTAAAAAATCACAGGGTTGTAGCACTATACTACTACTCAGTGGAGTGCTAAGGCACCTTTAAAAGTCAAATTTTTAGAGGAAGGCTTAGTATAAGGCTTTTTGCAAGTTTTTAGCACTAGGATGTTGCTCAGAAGGGTGCTATAACAATATCTTGAGGTCCATGAGGGCACTTTACAAATTTTGGAAGGCTAAAAATAAGTTAAAATCTCAAGTATGGGGTTGTAGCATTGGCTAGAAGACTAGGGGAGCACTATAGCACTGGCTAGAGGTCCAAGAGGGTGATACACAAGCTTAGAAAGGCTTATATTTGCAAGAAAAAATAATTTGGAATCCTCTCTTGAAATGTTACCTCAATGGGATAAATCATGAAAGGTCACTTTGTGCTTATGGATTGGCCAAAAAAATTTTGTTAGGCTCACAAGTCTTGATCCATTATCTCAAGTTACGAGGGTTGTTCATAGCTAACAAGTGTTAGATAGGCTTGGAAAGGTGATCTCTACATTGATTTGAATAAGTGGGTCCTTCAATTCCCTTTAAGCACAAGGAACCGAGAGGAATTGAGGAGGGTTGTTGCAACTACAACACAATTAAAGGGCCAATGAAACAATGCTAATAAAAAATGAAGGTCCATTTGAAGAAAACATATGTAAAAATGAAACAATTGTGCATATGGTGCAACAATATTTCATTAAATTTCACTATACAACATGTTTTTTGATGTAGATATTTTTCACATGATGGTTTTGAAAAACGAAAGCATGTGGCCTATTACTCTAATGAAATTTCACTCAAATGTAATTGGACATTCCAAAAGCTCTCAATTGAGGGGGCGTAAACCCATCAAAGAAAAAAAGTGAGGATATGAAAGGGTTAGTTATAGTGAAAGGTATTGGGGGCATGTCTTAATGGAACTAGTTATATTTCCCGAAGGTCAATACTATCTCTCTCGAGTACAAATATAGCCCATAATTGCCACCTACTTATAAATCCTATATTTTGGCCACTAAGTTACATTTTCAAGTGTGGAAAAAGGAATCTTACCCTTCATCAATCAAGGGTCATAACCAAATCGGAGCTAGGTGGTTCAATGGTAAAAGCATCCCAATCTCAACTTATGATCCCACAAGTTATTTCCTTGACTTGAATTTTACACATTTGAAGTAAAGGATCATAAAGTCCGTAAGGAAACCAATATGTTGACAATGAGAAATGAGTATGGGAAGTTCTTTAGATGCCTATCCCCATAATCATAAGTTAGACTATCATTTATTTTTAACATCAAATGGAGGAATTAAGATATTTATGCGCTTATGTTAGTTAATTTTAGGGAGCTATAGTGGGATCATGAATTAGTGGATTTATTTATGGTGTGATGAAGGGGGTATTTTAGAATTTTCACCTTTTTTATTCACCAAGATATTTTATGGGAACATGATGCAGAGCATACTTGGGATAAAAGGGGAATCTTTACGTCCTTCAATTGTGTGCTTCAAATGGTGAAACAATAATGCTCGAAAATGGAATGCATTAAGCTAGATTACAAAAATATTTTAAAGAAATGTGATGAAGATAAAAATGTGAAATTTTGAGGTTGTTACTCTATCCAATTAATTTCTAAATTTTATGAACTTCTGCAAACAATAAATCACACCACATATGAAAATTTGCTAATGGAGGCATTCCACTCTCTAATATTTTTTAATTTTCCAAGGTTGCTTGTGAGCCTAAAGAAAAGAGCAGACTAGAGGTTGGGAGAGATTTTTGGTTCATTGTTTGTGTGAATTGTGATAACAACCAAATAAACAATTTTCTAAGTTATGCATTCATGTGCAATGACAAGTAAATAAGTTATCCACATGGAAAATGTTAGGAACTATTATTCCACCTCCTAACAACTATATGATTTAATTATTGTGCAAAACAATAGATAAAACCATTTATCATTTCTAAGAAATTAAACTTGCTATTTAAACTCCTAGGAACAATTTCCCGATGCCTAAAAAGTATATTTTAAGCATATTTGAATGGATTGTTACATGGAAAATCACGTTGTTTCACACAGTGATAGCTACACTAACAGTGAAAGAGATTAACATGGAAACACTAAGTTCAACCATAAAAGTATCATAAAAATTAAAGACTTTGCCAAAGGAATTAAGCAAAACAAATAAAAATGGTTGCGCAAGTAGTCAAGATTATGAAGAATGAAAATTTTCAAAATCCAACTACTAATGGTGGTTGTTAAGTGAAGCTATACAATGACTAATGATCCTACAAGTCACTAGAGGTTAGAAATCAACTAAAAACAACCTAATAAAGAATAATAAATAATTTCAAACAAAATTCTAAAAATAACGTATAATATTCCCAATTTTCCACAAGATAATTGGAATATTAGAGTTCTTACTTTTTCTAATTAATTAAGTAAATAAGTGGGTGGAGGGACCCATAAACCCCATAGATGAATAAAATCCACTTTTGATGTGTGTATGGGATAATCTAGAAGTAAATCTGCATTATGGAGTAGTGGAGCAACTTCTTAATGAAGGAAGAGTGGAGATCATGGATCATTAATTAGAAGATCATGGAGATCATGGAGGAAGTCAAATGAGATCATGGTGCATTAAAAGTAATATCATAGAGCACTAATGATGAAATAGTGGAGGAATTTTTGCATCTAATTCACACATGATGGAGAGAATGGGAATTAAATGCAGAGATGGTGGAGAACATGGAGAGATAGCACAGTCTTCATGGAGGCTAGTGGCCACATGTGCAACACAGTTATGAGGTGGGCCAGGGATATGGAAGGCTCTGTTGTGAAACCAACTCAAAAAATAGAAGAAAAGAGATACCAACGCCTTATAAATAAGCCACTTCGAGGGGGCAACCTCCAATACATTACATGAATGAAAAATTCTTGGATGATTCAAATTACAAAACCTCCTTTATATATATAGGAGTCCATGGGGCCACAATGTAATCCTAGTGGGGCCACAACGTAATCCTAGCTGACCTAACAATAATAATTTAAGGGCACAATAATAACAATATGGGGGTTACAAGGTTACAATAATAACAATAAGCGGGTTACACTAACAACAATAAAGGACTATAATAGTAATATCGAGACCTAACATGCCCCTTTCCTTCAAAAAAGTGTTGTCCTCAACGATTGAGTAACTTTGGGTGCTTCTGTATAAAATTCTCATCCTCCCATGTAGAATCTTCAGTGGGTAAGTTCTTCCAGTTGATGAGATACTCTGAAATTGATCGATTCCGTAGCTGTCGAGTTCTTGTTTCTCTAACCGCTTTAGGTTCCAATATGATTTTTCCTTCCTCGTCAAGTTCTGGCAATATTGTTTGAACTGGAAGATTTTCACCTATAACCTTCTTTAAGCATGAAACATGGAAAACTGGATGCACTCGTGAAGAAGGAGGAAGCTCCAATTTGTATGCCATAGTAACAATCTTTTGCAACACCTTGTAAGTACCATAGTAATTTGGTGATAATTTATTATCCTTCTTAGCTTGCTTGAGGGAAATTTTTTTGTATGGTTGTAGTCGTAAAAATACCCAGTCTCCTACATCAAAACTTCTCTCGCTGCAATGTTGATCTACCTATTGTTTCATTCGATTTTGTGCCAAATTCAGGTTATCCTTTAAGAGTTGGAGAACTTCTTGTTGATGCTTGATGTGATCTTCCACTGCTTGAACCTTCGAATTTTCCCTTAAAGATGATGTGATGGATGGTGGATGATATCCATAAAGTGCTATAAATGGGGTCATTTTTGCTGCAGTATGGAAGGAAGTGTTATACCACCATTCAGCAAGAGGTAACCACTTGACCCATTGTGTTTGTTTATCAGATACAAAACAACGAACATATCCTTCCAAACATTTATTTACTATCTCAGTTTGACCATCAGATTGAGGATGATAAGATGAGCTATGAGCTAATTGAGTACCCAAACAAGAAAATAACTCCTTCCAAAAATTTCCAGTAAAAATGGGATCTCTGTCACTCACAATAACCCTTGGGTTTCCATGTAGCTTTTTAATTGTGTCCATAAATGTAGTAGCAACTGTACTTGCTTTAAATGGATGAGATAATGCACAAAAGTGTGCATACTTGGTAAGTCTATCAACTACCACCATGATGACACTCTTTCCTTCGGACTTAGGTAAACCCGTGATAAAATCCATTGAAATCTCCTCCCAACGTTGACTTGGAATGGATAAAGGTTGTAGAAGTCCTGGGGTCTTAATTGTTTCCACTTTATTCTGCTGGCAAACCAAACATTCCACCACAAACTTTCGAATATCAGATTTAAGGCCATCCCAAAAAAAATTTTTCTTCACCCTGTGGTAAGTTTTTAAAAATCCTGAGTGTCCTCCTAAAGGAGAAGTGTGCAATTCCAGAAGAATCTTTTGTTTTAGTTGGGAATTCTTACAAAGATATAAGCGATCTTTGTACCATAAGGAATCATTTTTCCAACAAAATGTATCAGATGTACTAGGATCTTGCTGCAACTTTTGAATGAGTGTCCATACATCTTTGTCCTTCTTCCATTCATCTCTTGCTTCGGTTATCCAATCTGGTTGGATAATAGAAATAGCACAAAGAAATGCTTCCACCTCTTCATTCTTTCTTGAGAGTGCATCTGCAACAACATTAAGCTTTCCTTTTTTGTAGATTATTTCAAAGTCATAACCCAACATCTTTGTGACCCATTTTTGCTACTCTTCTGAAGATATTCTTTATTCCAAAAAGTGTTTAAGACTATCATGATCAGTTTTTACCTTGAAGTGTCTTCCCATTAGGTAAGTTCGCCATTTCTTTAGTGCATGCAGCATTGCTAACATTTCCTTCTCATAAATAGGTTTCTGTAAATACTTTCCTTTGATTGGACGACTTTCAAAAGCAATGGGTCTTCCTTCTTGCATTAAAATAGCATCAATTCCATTTCCTGAGGCATCACATTCCACAATAAAGGTTTTTGTGAAGTCTGGCGTAGCTAAGACTGGTGCTAGGCACATTGCCTCTTTAAGATGTTCAAAGGCCTTAGTTGCTTCGGGAGTCCATGAAAATGCATCTTTCTTCAATAATGTTGTTAGAGGTGTTGCTATTCTCCCATAATTCTTAACAAACTTGCGATAATACCCTGTTAACCCGAGAAATCCTCGCAACTGCTTTATGGTTGTGGGGAATTTCCATTCATTAATGGCTTTAATTTTGTTAGGGTCTACCTTAACACCCTCGTGAGATACAATACGACCTAGATATTCCACCTCTTGTACTCCAAAGAAACATTTGGATGTTTTTGCATATAATTGTTTCTCCTGCAATAGTTTGAGCACCCTGTCAACATGTTCAACATGATCCTTCCAAGACCTACCGTAGATTAGTATATCATCAAAAAATACTAGCACAAATTTTCTAAGGAAGGGTTTGAAAATGGAATTCATCAACCCTTGAAATGTAGAAGGTGCATTGGTAAGGCCAAAAGGCATGACCAAAATTCATAATGACCCTCATGAGTTTGAAATGCTATTTTTGGAATATCTTCAGTCTTCATTCTAATTTGATGATATCCTGAACGAAGATCCAACTTGGTAAAATAAATTGCTCCATGTAATTCATCCAATAATTCATCAATCACAGGAATGGGAAATTTATCTTTAATGGTGAGTTTATTGAGCTCCTTATAATCCGGACACATGTGCCATGATCCATCCTTCTTGTGTACCAATACTACAGGAGCAGAGAAAGAACTTTGACTAGGTTGAATTATACCCGCCTCTAACATTTCTACAATCATACGTTCAATTTCGCTCTTTTGGACATAAAGATATCTATAAGGCCTGATGTTTGGAGGAACACTTCCTGGAATCAAATGAATAGCATGATCATGATCACGAATAGGTGGGAGTCCTTTGGGAGTTTCAAACACCTTGGAATGATTGTCCAAGACTTGTTGGAGATCTGCAAAAATAGATGATTTTGATGTTGGAACTTCTAGTGAGCACAATTGTGCAATTACGCCTCGTTGTTCTTTCTTTAGAAGCTTTGTCATGCCATTAGAGCTTATTATCCTTCCTGGCTTCCCTTCAATACCCCGTAATTCGACTTCCTTTCCTTCTGAAAAGAATTTCAAGAAAAGTTCTTGAAAATTAAAAGCTACCGTCCCCAAAGATTGTAACAATTGTACTCCTAGTACAACATCAGCACCTCCCATAGGAATGGAAAGCATTGGACTATTCAATACATATTCCCCCATGGTTAGCTTGATATTATGGCATTTTCCAGAGCAATTTATAGTTCCTCCATTTGCAACCATCACTTGACATTCTAGTGCTTGGTATAGGAAACAATTCAATTCCTTGGCTACCTTAAAATGAATAAAATTATGGGTACTACCCGAATAAATCAACACTATTACCTTTTTCTTCTTGATATGTCCTTCTATCTTGAGAGTTTGAGGAGTGGTAATTCATGCCAATGCATTACATGATATCATCAGACTCATTTGTTCTTCTTCGAGGGTTGCTTCCTGGTGTATATCCTCTTCTTTTGAAGTTTCTTGTTCATTTTCTTCCTCCTCTTCACAATCTATGTAAAATAATTTCTTCTCAGCACACTTATGACCTTTAGTGTATTTTCTATCACAACCGTAGCAAAGCCCTTTTGCTCTTTTTTCTTCCAATTGTTGTGGTGTCAACCTTGTAGGTTGTGGAAATCTAGGCGTAGCAACACTTCCTTCTTTATAGAATTGAGTGGTAGGCTTCTTTGTCGCCATTATTTTACATTCAACTTTTCTTGCCAACCTGAATGCCTTCTCCAATGAATCAAGTTCCAAAACACGAACTTCATGTTGGATGTTATCCTTTAAAGTGCCTATGAAGAGATCGATCCTGTGTTCCTCTAGAATATCAGTTACCCTTATATTCAATTTTTGGAAGTCCTCAATGTGCTGCCCCACTAAACCCTTTTGTTTGAGATTTATCAATTGGCTAGAGAAGGTGTTGCTCTTTGTATCCTCATAATGTGCTATCATTTCCTCCGTAAAAATTGACCAAGTGACAATTTTTTTACGGGAGCAAAGCCATCGGTACCATACAAATGCATTTTGTTCTAAATTTAAAGTTGAAATGCATACCTTTGTGTGTTTTGCACATTATGGAGATCAAAATATTGCTCCATCTGTAGTATCCATGTTACAGGATCCTTTCCATCAAACTTCCTCATATCCATTTTTGGAATATGGTGGTTCTTTCCTCCAACATTAGAGTTTATGAAATCACGATTAGCATTTATTTTGTTCTCATCATGAGTTTCCTCTACTATCTTTTCACCATTAGGAAACATTTCTTGTATCAACTTTGTCAAACCTTCCATGTCTGCTTTTAGATCATTCTTCATGTTTTCCATCTTAGATTCCATGCCAGCTTCCATGCCATCCATCTTAGCTTCATCCATATTAGCTTCCATGCCATTCTTCAAACCATCCATCTTAGATTCCATGCATTTCTTCAAACCATCCATCCTATTTTCCATGCCTTTCTTCAAAACTTCCATGTCATTTTTTGTTGCTCTTTGCGAGAGCGAAATTTGTTGCACTTGCTCTTGTAATTTTGATATGTCATGTTGCCATTCTTCATCTTCATGAGTCATAGTAGAGCCTTCTAAAGGCTTAATGGGTGTTGAATTATTTTTAGGGGCCATTTCAGAATCCAATACTGATATCTATTCTACAATATGCCCTTAGAATCAATTCAACTTGATTCTTCAAACAAGACTTATGCAATTCGGAAAATAAAAATACACACCTTTTACTTGCTTTTGAAGAGCTCAATATTGAAATTGAATTATCTCTATATTTTCAAATCCTCAATATCTGAAATTCGGCCCTGTAGTAGCCCTCTAAATATTCTTTCAAATGACACAAGTCTTACCTGATTTTGATTCTTCAAGGCAAGGTTATGTCGAATCTCCCACAATGACCCAATTATGGACTGGTTCAGTAGAGCAAACTTGTACGACTTGCCACGTGTCAATTTTTCCTCCTTTGGATTTGAAATTTATAGTCAGGAAACTACAGTTCGTGTACTTGCAACCACTTTTAACAGAATTCCAATCTGATGCTCAGAGTGAGAGTTATGAAGATTTTCCCATGATCACCTCTTTGAGATCAAATTCAGGAGCCTGAAAAACCCTAAATTCCGCAGACCATATCTCCAAAAATATTGTGAACCAAGCTCTGCCATTTTGTGAAGATGTTCCTTTGGATTTCGGCTTCACACTCTAAAAATTTCAGCTTCTGAATCTTTGTAGAAAAAAACTTATAACGAAAATACCACGATGACCTGTTTAGGTTAAATTCAAGAGCCTACAAAAGACCTAACTTCCACAGATCATATCGCCGAAAAGATTGCCAACCAAGCTCTAAAATTTTGTGACAATGTTCCTCAGGATTTCGGCTTCGCACTCTAAGAATTTCAGCTTCCGAACCTTCGTAGAAAAAAAATTATAGCGAAAATTCCACGATGACCTATTTGGAGCAGCGAAACCCTAGAATCCAAAGCTCTGATACCAAATGTTGTGAAACCAGCTCCAAAAATAGAAGAAAGGAGATATCAACACCTTAGAAATAAGCCACTTTGAGGGGGCAACCTCCAATACATTACATGAATGAACAATTCTTGGATGATTCAAATTACAAAAACTCCTTTCTCTATATAGGAGTCCATGGGGACACAATGTAATCCTAGTGGGGCCACAACGTAATCCTAGTCGACCTAAAAATAATAATTTAAGGGCACAATAATAACAATATGGGGGTTACAAGGGTACAATAATAAAAATAAGGGGGTTACACTAACAACAATAAGGGACTATACTAATAATATAGGGACCTAACAGGCTCACAAACCATATAAGGAGATGAAGGCAACAATAGAGTGCAGGCTTTTAGATTTTGATTATTGATCTATTTAGATCTAGATTTTTCATTTTACATTTCTATGCATGCTTCAGTTGTTTAGCTAAGTCTGCAGTGTAGTTTAGCACACGGGTGATTCCGAGCGTAAATACCACCCTTACCCATGGGGGACTTCAAGTGCCTACTCTGGGAAGGTTTCTTTGAGCTTTCATACATCATCAGGCATTGGTGCCACATTCAACCACTCTCTACAACACATTTAGTCTCAGGAATTACGCGTTCCTGATTGAGGGTTTGAGAGGAGGAGGTTGTTTCTAACATTTCATCTAGGAAACCGGTGGAGGATTTATCCTTTCATATTGTGCTTCAAGATCAGTCTTCTCGGAGGTGTATATTCATATCTGGAATTTAGGCCAACATTACACACCTCCATGCAGCAATAATTCCCTAAGGGATTGCGCAGTCCAGTCTTGTAGATCTATTGGAGGAGGGAAGTTTCTAGTATTTCAGCTGGAAATCATGTGAGGGACCATCTCCTCACTTTGGGTACATTATTTCCATGATTGTTGAGCTTCATTGTTGCATCTAGCATCAGGCTATAGATCCTCCATCCTTGACAGTGCAGTTTTACTCAGTTGTTGTGTATTCAACAGCTGCATTTAGTGGAGGAGGAAGGAGGAGCCAAATCTTGAGCTTATAGCTTAAGAATCTGAAGGAGGGATCAACCCTCTGTGCATTGATTTGGTTGTGCCTTATTGTAGACATCATATCTTTAGCTCATGCAGTATATCTAAATACCTAGCAGTGTTATAGTTGCAGGGCCTAAGAGGATGATTTTCCAAGATTGTCAGATCTGGAAATATTTTCTGGGTTATCTTGGGTATTCATCATAGAGCCCGGATCTGAAATCCCGACATCATCTGAGCTCCAGAACTGCCAGATATACACTTCTATATTTGGCTGACAATTGCAGTCTGGGCATTTGTAGTAGGGACAACGTAGTATTCCTTCCAGCAGTCTAATAGTTACATAGTACCTCTTGTGGGAGGACTTCAGGGTCATTCTAGGCCACTTGTTTGGCTTGAGTGTCTCATATTTTGAGCACTTTTGTACTTGTATTCCACCTCCTATATAATAAAATGTCTCAAATATTATGTGCATTTTTATGGTGTATTTAGATTATTTGTTCATTGTTGCAATTTCCAGCTATTGTGTTTTTGTATTACTTCATTCTCCCTTTTGGGATATTACAGTGGTATCAGAGCATGATATTTGGCTCAATGTGTGGGCACTTCATCTGATTTTCCAATATTGTAAAAACTGGAAATCCTTTCTGGGTTATCTTGGGTATTCATCATAGAGCCTGGATCTGAAATCTTGGCATCATCTGAGCTCTGGAACTGCCACATCTACACTTCTATATTTATCCGGCAATTGTAGTCCCAACATTTGCAGCAGGGACAATGAAGTATTCCTTCCAGCAGTCTAATAGTTACGCAGTCCCTCTTGTGGGAGGACTTTAGGGTCATTCTAGGCCACTTGTTTGGCTTGAGTGTCTCATATTTTGAGCACTATTGTACTGGTTTATCCACCTCCTATATAATAAAATGGCTCTGTTATTATGTACATTTTTATGGTGTATTTAAATTATTTGTTCATTGTTTTAGTTTCCAGTTATTGTGTTTTTTTATTATTTCATTCTCCCTTTTGGGATATTACAGTGGTATCAGAGCATGATCTTTGGCTTAGCTTGTGGGCACTTCATCTTTAACATCAAAAGAAGAAGTAGAAAGTAGAGATCTATAATAGCGGAGAGATTCAAATTTGCCTCATTTCTCTTTAGATCTATGCAAGATCTCTCCAAGGAGGTCAAACAAATGAAGAGAGAAAGGCAAAGGGAGGATCCAAGAAGATTTTAGAATGAGGAAGGTCCAAGCACTTCCTATCAGCAGTAGAAACAACCGACAAGCAAAGAGCTCCACAACATTCTACTAGATCCACTTTCTTTAAGAAGGAAGGTGAATGGTGTGAACATGAAGAAGAATTGGGGTATGAGACCCTAAGTAAATATCTGTCCGAGTAAAAATAACAGCCTAGAGCACTCAAGGAGAATCTAACTCTCCAACAGTTTTTACAACTCAAAGAAGAAAAGAGATCCCACAGCAGCAATAGAAGAAAAAGGCATAGATTCTTCTTGCCTACATTTGATGGATCATCCACAAGCACAATGAAGGCTTGAAGGGAAGAGTTAGTTGCATTCTTTCAACTATACCCAGTAGGAGAAAGAGAGGTTGTTGAGATTGCAACAGTGCACCTTGAGGGTGAAGCAAAATATTGGTGGTTCAGTCATTTATCACATGCCAAAGTGATTGCTTATGCAGATTTCTTTCAAAGACTAAAGAATAAGCTTGGTAGAAGGAAATCGAAGACATGTCCCATAGAGACACTTCCCATCATTGATAAGATAGTACATGAGGAGCCAAAGGAATATGTCATCATTATCACTCTGGAAGAGGAGCCACTACCACCATCCTAGCTGCAGAAGTACTTACATAAAGAGGAGGAACACTTGCATCTTTGCAAGATGGTCTTGAGCTCTTGACATTGGGAGTCCCATGCATGATTCATGAGATGCATGAGGAAGAGGGGGTAGATACCAACACTGGTACAATAGAAGAGGAGCAACCATCACCATTACCAGTAGTTGAAGACACCATTGCACTAGTTGGAGGAACTCTTGTAGTTGTGCAAGATTTTCCCGAGATTCAACTCATCCAAGGTTTGAAAAAACTTTCATCTCATATTATTTCATTACCTCATATTGAGATTTGTGAGAACATTCCATCATGGCAATTGCATAACCAAGGATTAGAGCACCTTGCTGATTTGGAGCAGCAAATTATCACTACACAGAGGACCGTTGACTTGATTAAGGAGGAGATGTATAGATATCTCAGTTTATCATTGTTGAGCTGCACCCAAAACTTTGTGTTGAAGTGTGGAGTTTCAGAGGATGGGATGAGCACAGTCCTATTCAGTACAATGTTGGGCTATGAGTTCAACATTATGTATGGCCATGAAACAATAGATGTATCACCATGTAGATCTATAGCGCTGTCACTGATCAACAGTGATGAGATGAGGGCCCCATTATTATTGGAGCATTCCGAAGGCAACTTCACTCATGAAGCACTGGAGGGAAAGATGATAGATGGTATACATATTATGATGGAGAGAATTTTCCATTATTAGGATGGAGTTTTCTTGATGAGCCTCTCACATCTCAAAGAGAAATTTCTACCTACAGCATGTATGGAACCTTATGGGTTCTATTGGGCCATTGATGAGAAGATATCATGGAGAGACCTCAAAGAGGGTGCACTTCAACATCTCATGCAGTGAAAAGCTTATCAGTTGGAGGAGATTGGTATTCTACCTTGGGTGGATACCAAGTTTGAGGATAACATGATTCATCATCCACAGTGGGATGGATGGAGGAGGAGGATGAGCAAGGGGTTGACAACCTACTTGCAAATCTATAATACAGGGCAACAAGAAGCATGGCTACACTGGTTGCTTTTCAATGAGTACGGTTACTACCCAACCTCTCACATTTGTATGATCCATGCCATGTATATTACTAATGATATGCAATAGCAAGATGCATGGATGCGCTGGTTATTGTTGAGAGATTTTGGCCATCACATGATATATCTTATGTCCATGCATGTACTTTTGTTTGGGACATGGAATAATTGTCGAAAGATGTGGCAGAAGGGAGTTTGTTTGTATTGGGATGATATGACATTCCACATGTCAATCAGCATGTTGTTGCTCCATGACTTGCATCATGATGATGTAATATGGCAGCAAGAATCCTTGTTTCTTTGGTTACTTTTGGGAGATTATGGGCTAACTTTTTCACATACACTACATGATGATGATAGAGGTTGGAAACATGAGGCCTTACTGCATTGGCTTCTGTTGGGAGATTATGGTCATTATATTTGGTATGATGATGATGTGGTATGGCTGTAAGAGGCATTGCTGCGGTGGCTTCTTTTGAGAGAGTATGGCTCTCATACTGGGGTTGATGATGATTTGGCATGGCAGCAAGAGGCACTGCTGCGGTGGCTTCTTTTGAGAGAGTATGGCTCTCTTACTTTGTTTAATGATGATTTAGCATGGCAGCAAAAGGCTTTGTCGTGGTGGTTGTTATTGGGAGAGTATGGTTTGACATTGTACATGTTCATCCATATGTCTCTACTTATTATTTTTCACATTGTTGGGATTATGCTTGGATCCAACAAGGCCAATAGGGCCAAGGATGGAAGCATGGAGAGATACAATCTACTTCATGTAGCATGGGATGGAGAGATACTTGATAAGTTGGGACTTTCCACTTTGGGAAGAGACCACTTCACCTTATGTATCTCATGCATAGAGGAGGACCTTGGACAACATATGGTTGACACTTGGAGACTCATTGATGAGGAGAGGCATCTAACTTTTCAGTTGGAGGCCATTCTAGACATTTTAGACAGGCAGCTTTAGAGTTGGGCATGCATAACACATTGGAGTAGATGGGGAGGCCTTCCATATGAGGATGCCATTTGGAGGGGGATGGATTGTTGTAGCATCCACTTTTGTAGTTGCTTGAGGACAAGCAACATTTTTGCGGGGAGGACTATAATATTCCCAATTTTCCACCAGACAATTGGAATATTAGATTTCTTACTTTTTCTAATTAATTAAGTAAATAAGAGGGTGGAGGGACCCATAAACCCCATAGATGAATACAATCCACTTTTTATGTGTGTATCTGGATAATCTAGAATTAAATCTGCATTATGGAGTAGTGGAGCAGCTTCTTAATGAATGAAGAATGGAGATCATGGATCATTAATGAGAAGATCATGGAGATCATGGAGGAAGTCAAATGAGATCATGGTGCATTAAAAGTAAGATCATAGAGCACTAATGATGAAATAGTGGAGGAAGTTGTGCATCTAATGCACACATGATGGAGAGAGTGGGAATTGGTGGAGAACATGGAGAGACAGCGCAGTCTTCATGGAGGCTAGTGGCCACATGTGTAGCATAGTTATGAGGTGGGTCGTGGCTATGGAAGGCTCAAAAACCATATAATGGAGATGAAGGAAACAATAGAGGGAAAGATTTTATATTTATATTATTGATCTGTTTAGATTTGGATTTGCCATTTGAAATTTCTATGCACGCTTCAGCGGTTTAGCTAAGTGTGCAGTGATGTTTAACACACGGGTGTTTCTGAGAATAAATCCCACCCTTGCCCATGGGGGACTTCGAGTGCATACTCTTGGAAGGTTTCTTTGAGTTTCCATACATCATCAAGCATCGGTGCCACTTTTAGCCACTCTCTACAGCACATTCAGTCTCAGGAATTACACATTCCTGCTTGAGAGTTTGAGAGGAGGAGGTTGTTTCTAGCATTTCAGCTAGGAAACCAGTGGAGGATTTATCCTTTCACCTTGTGCTTCAAGATCATCTTTCGGGAGCTGTATATTCATATCCGGCATTCAGGCCAACATTACACACCTCCATGCAGCAACAATTCCCCAATGGATTACGCAATCTAGTCTTGTAGATCTATTGGAGGAGGGAAGTTTCCAGTATTTTAGCTGGAAATCATGTGAGGGACCATCTCCTTACTTTAGGCACATTATTTCCATCATTTTTGAGCTTCATTACAACATCTAGCATCGGGCTATAGAGCCTCCATCCTTGATAGCGAAATTTTACTCAGTTGTTGTGTATTCATCAGCTGCATTCAGTGGAGGAGGAAGGAGAAGCCAAATCTTGAGCTTGTAGCTTAAGAAGTTGAAGGAGGGATCAACCCTCTATGCATTGAGTTGGTTGTTCCTTATTGCAGCCATCATATCTTCAGTTCATGTAGTAGATCTACATGCCCAACAATGTTATAGTTTCAGGCCCTAAGAGGGTGATTTCCCAACATTGTTAGATCTAGAAATCCTTTCTGGGTTATCTTGGGTATTCATCATAGAGCCCGGATCTGAAATCTCGGCATCATTTTAACTCTGGAACTGCCAGATCTACACTTTTATATTTTGTTAGCAGTTGCAGTCCCGAAATTTGCAGCAAGGACAACACAATATTCCTTCCAGCATTCCAAGAGTTACATATTCCCTCTTGTGGGAGGATTTCAAGGTCATTTTGTGCCACTTGTTTGACTTGAGTGTCTCATATTTTGAGCAATGTTGTACTTGTATTCCACTTCCTATATAATAAAATGGCTCAACTATTTTGTGCATTTTTATGGTGTATTTAGATTATTTTTTCATTGCTACAGTTTCCAACTATTGTGTTTTTCTATTACTGCATTCTCCCTTTTAGGATATTACACAACCTAATTAGGAATATTAAATAATTTCAACCAAAATTATTTGGTTAAGGACTCATTGCAATAGTGAGTGAACTAGTTTGATTTAAATAGGTTGTAAGCTAAACATCATATAATGTTTTTTTTTTTGTTAAGTTTTAAGCTAAACATCATACAATTTTTTTTTTGGTTGATATCGAAAGGAATTTTCAATTACTTGTACTTGCATGCACAACCCACACAGTAAATTAGGGGGGATTTGAACCTCCAACCTCAAATTTCACAAAGACTTCATATCACAATGATCAACAATCAAGCTCCCCCCTGAGGGTAACATACAATGGTTAGTTGCAAGACAAACACAAATGTATTACAATAAAAAATAAGCAACAAAATAGCATACATGAGAAGAATAAGTGGAGGCAAGTAAGCTCCAACACTCATTGGGATAGGTCTTTATTTATTCTTGAAATCTCTAGTTCCTTGAGGAGAGAATACATGAAATCATGAGGGTAATGCAGGGTGGGGATGAAAGAGTGAGATGATGAATCTTTAAACTCATAATTTCCTCTGGCATAATCTTGCAATTCTTCTTCTTCTTCTTAAAAAACACCCAATAAAATTTATTTATATGAAAAATTTGAGCTCAAATAAAGAATCACTTACAATGTCAATGCTATTCATTGAAATAGGATCTCTTATGCTTAATAGAGACCTTTGGGAGACCAAATTACTTGGCATTAATGATATCAAAATTGGAATTTACCTTATAGACCATCCCTCAAGCCACATGAGCCAAACCTATGGGCAATTAATGTGACAAAGAGGTCACTCACACGTGCTTTGGAAAAATTGCATGGGCATTGTTGTGGCTCATTTGCATTTACCTTTGAAATATTTTTCAAAACACCAAAAAACATATATGATAGAAAATGTAAAATTTTGTGTGTCGTAGAATAATTTTGATTTATATGTTGGTACATTAACATTACGTGATGATATGTGAAGGTGGGTCGAGTTAGTCTCATTCACGTGCAGACAAGTTCAAGGGTCGGACCGATGGGCATGTTAAGAACATTGCACACCGGACAAGGTCGAGTCGGGCTCATTCGCAAGCTCAGAAGGAACTAGCGCGGTAGAACACCAGATAATCATAGGAGGGTTACATTGTGGAGAAAACAAACTAATTTCCCAAAGGCGAAGGAATGGCGCATTTCCCTTAAAAGCTTAAGAGTTTTGGAGGAGGCATAAAAGGAAAAACAGATGCTCAAGATTAGAGCACAGGTTAGAAAAGGAGCAGTGAGGACCATTTGATATGGGCATAGATCAACAGAGGAGGTTAAATGGCATATTTCATATTGGCAGGTTTTACATTTATATGATAAGAAATCACAAGTTAAACAATATATCTTGCGATACGATGAGGAGAAGGGCCACGTGTTGGTATAGCACATTTTCACATCGACGATTATTTAGTTTAAGTGTTAAGGGCTTTGCAAGTTAAACAAAATAACTTGCGATGCGGTAAGAATTGAAACTTGCAATGCAATAAGGAGAAGGGCCACGTGTCGGCATAGCGCAATTTCGCATCAGCAATTATTTAGTTTATGTGTTAAGGAATTTGCAGGTTAAACAAAATAACTTGCAATGCGGTAAGAATCGAAGCTTGTGATGTGATAAAGGGAGGAGCCACATGTTGGCACAACGATTCAGTGCATATCGCACATCAGCAGGTTTAGAGTTTAGAATTAAGACTTTGCAAGATAAAGTATTTTGGTTGCGATGCGACAAGGACAGGAGATGGCAGTGTGAGACGGTATAGCGGATTGTTAGATCTGGCGAAGATCTACGATGCAGATTATGTCGCAACTTGGCATTAACGTTTGTATTTTTTACCATTTAAGTTATATGTTAAGTTCGTCGATATGCGATCCACCGTGATTGGTCACCATATTGTGGGACCCTACAACCACTGTTTTGCATATATGTATGTGGTTTGAGTTATGTGCGATATGTTTTAAAGTAAATCGTTGTCAATTGTGTGTGTATGTATGTTGAAGGCTAGACACAACAGAGAGACTCGGGTAAGTGAAATGACGCAGAGCCAAGGAGAAGAAATGACTAAACATAGTAGGCACACGCAGAAGAGGTAGAGTCGGGTAAAAGGTGACATGATGACATCGTTTGAAGCACAGAGGCATAGGCAGATTCAGGCAGAAGAATGTATAGTGGCACTGTTGGAAGCACAACAAATGGGTCAAGTCAATCATTGAGGCGTCATTACAAAACTGTGCAGTTGTTGCATCATAACCAGGAAGGACACCTCAACACTTTGGGAGGATGCAATAGCAACATCAGATTCAACAAAACGAACAATATTTCCAGTTTTAATTTGTTTTCTCTATACGATTACATAAGTAATCTTAACAATTTAGGTAGTTGAGTAGTTTCAATAAGTTCAACAGTTACGAACTAATTTGATGTATTAAGTGGATAGAAATAAAGAAAATTCGTTCTGAGTTTTGGACCTCTAAATGACTGTTAATTTGGTATTGAATTTTCTGAGAAATTAATGAAAGAATATCAAGTTTCCTACACCTGTTGATGTTGATATGTCTTTCCAGTTTCACTCTTTGTTTATTCTTATTTGAATGAAGTGAAGTAATGTAGCAGCCAGTCTCTTAATTACATCTGTGAGTAAGAGTTAAATAACCTTAATTTGCGCTACTTCACTCCATCTCTTCTCTCTTCACAAACTCCTGATGAAACTTTAAAGTAATAGATTCTGTGTTTACAACATATTATTTTGAGTTTCCTCTCTCTCCATGAATTTCCTCTGAAACTTAAAAGTGGTAGATTTTGTGTTTTCAGCATATCATTTTGAGTTTCCCTTATAGTTATTCTTTTCATTTCATTCAAATATCAGTATTTTATGGCATTGTGAGGGCTTTCATTATATTAGATTATTTAGGGTGTTATGTAATTAAATTCCAAAGGTGTTAAACAGAGGCCATTTGATATTGTAATTGTGATATACATTTATAAAATGTCTTAAGCAATGATTCCTTACCACAGCCAAGGGATTGTTTCTTGAGATACAACATTTTTTGGTGCCGTTGTCGGGGATGAAGAAACGAAGTTTATTTTCCCTGGGTTTTTTACATTATTTCCTTTGGTTATTCAATGAGGAGGAAATATTTGGTTGTGTTTGTTATTTTCAAAGTTCTGGCTTTCAAAAGGCCTCACATGAGGTCAGACACCTCACAGCAGATAGCCCCTGCTTTGCCAGGTCCAAAAATATTGGTTTCTAAAAAGGGTCATAAACCTGAAACTCTTTCAATAACCCTTTGTTTGAAGAAATTTCCAAGGAAATCTCTTTCTTGGAACAAGATTCTCCTTCCACACCCATTCATTTTCAAGAACCTAAGTTAGAAGAACATTCTTTCGAGTCGGTTTCTTTTACCTTCACTCAAGCTCAACCAAATATAGTTGTTGGTTCTTCTGCCATTGTTCATAAAATTACTCCCGTATTAGTTTTTCCTCCACCCTCATTCACTTTCACAACAGGTTCATCCACCTCAACTATCCAAGGAACAGTTAACCAAGGTGTAAATATGGCAGCACCAGCCTTTTTCTTGAACATATATGCTCCACTAAATATTGCACAACCAATGAATGCCATGCCTCAATAATACCTCAAATTACTTCCTCGTTTCACTGGAGAAGATGAAGTAACTGCAGAACAACATTTACCCTTGTTTTTCACTTTTGCTAAGAATTTAAATGTAGAACATCTTTATGTTATGATGAGACTATTTGTGCAGAGTATAGATGGAGAGGCTATAAAATGGCTCAAAGGTTTACCAAATGGTTCAATAAATAACTGGGAAGAGTTAGAAACTCAATTCACTCAGAGATGGGGAGAAAAGAGAGATTATGGTTACTCATTGACAGAGTTTAATGCAATTAAAAGAAGGCCTAATGAAAGCATTCCTGAGTTTGTAAAAATATTCAACAAATTGTACAATAGTTTACCTATGGAGATGAAGCCCCTCTTGTAGGAGAAAAGGTAGTTTTTGCTGGGGCTTTTGAACCTGATTTTAGATTTACATTGAGAGAGAGAAGAGCCCCTACTCTTGAGCAGATACAAACATGTGCTTTAGAGATCAAAGCTAATATGACTGCAGCTGGAAAGGAGAAAGGGAAACCGCTAGTCCAAAAGAAGGGGAAAGCAAAAGAAAAAGCATCACAAGATCTAAGAATTGAAGATATGGTAAAGGTGATGAAAAATTTGACAAATAAGCTAGCTAAGATGGAATTGGAAAATAAAACTCCCAAAGACCAAGTACAACAAAACCGAGGGGGGTTTAACCCTCAATTCAGAAGACATCCCCTGCAAATTTTGCAGAGGGAAAGAAGAGATCAAGACCAGGTTCAAGCACCGTTGTATATAGAAGCAACACCCACAGAGCCAACAGAAGATGACAAAAGGGAGGTCGAGGATCAGGTATCTGCTATGTATAAAATAGAATAGGATGAAGAGGAAGAATGTGAGGGAGAATATGCTGAAGCTGAAGTATCTTTTGATCAAGATGAAATGGATGAATACTGTAGACAATTCACAGATTTCATGCAAGCTGAGTTACATAAAAATTATTATTTGAGGTCTAGAAAGAGATCTATAGTGCAGGATAATGAAGGTAAAAAACAAGGTTCCATTCCTCCTCCAAGGCGACTCCACAAAAAGGGACCCTGTGAAACAGGTCAGTAAGGGGAAACAACCTACAAGTTCACTTAATAGAACAAATGTGCAGCAAGGTGAGTCTTCCCAGAACACATTAGTTGACACTAATATTTTGGAGAGAGTTGTTCCTGTACCTGAACAAGCGACAAATTCTATAAAGAGTGAAGAATAACCTGAAAATAACGTTAAGCAAAGTCACGCTTTCATTTTGAAAAAAGAGTTGGAGAAGGTTAAAATTCAGGTACCTCTTCTAGAATTAGCTAAAATAATAGCTTACAAGAAAGAAATTTCAGAATTTATTAATCTCACACAGATGGAAGATATAAGTGACACAGTGAACTTACAAGAAGAAAATCCAGTGCTCACCTTTGTTCCTCATGTAGAATTAGATCCTTCTATTCCACCCTTCTATATTTCTCTATTGCTTCATGATTTTAATCTACATAACTCCATGCTAGACTCAGTAGCATCCCATAACCTCATGCCATTGTTTGTTATGAAGGAACTAAACTTGCATATTACCAAACCTTATAGGGATCTATATTCATTTGATTCCAAAAGGGTGAAATGTTTTGGGTTAATTAAAGATGTGGCAATTTCGTTGGCACAAATCCCAGAAAAGAGTATAGTCATGGATGTAGTGGTTGCTGACATCTCAGCCAGGTTTGGAATGCTACTGTCAAGATCTTGGGGAGAAAAGTTGGGAGGTGTTATAAAAATTAGATTTCACTTATGCTATCATTCTGGTTTTTAATGGGGAAAAAAGGTTTCTAAAGACCACCTCCAAGAAAGATGAAGGAAATTCCCCCATTTATAGCCATGAAACAAAATATCTTTCTTGTTTCATGCTGCATGAAGATGCGGAATTTGCTGAAGACATAGGGAAGCAGATCTCTTCAGCAGTTGTAAATAATGAGCCACACTCGAGGAAGATTTGGAAGTGCAACTTTGATGGTTCCTACTCCAAGGAAGGCACAGGCGTTGGATTCTTGCCGATATCACCAAAAGGTAACCTCATGCCTTTCTCTTTTAAACTAGAATTTGATTCAACAGACAATGTGGCTGAGTATGAGGCCTTAATCTCAAGCCTTTGAGTTGCTAAACAAATGGGAGTTCAATGTATTTCAATTTTTGGTGACTCTGAATTGATAATAAAGCAGATTAAAAATCATTGTCAAACCAAGCATCTGAGGTTAAGATCATATAGGAATGAAGTTTTGGATCTAATAGAAAACTATTTTGAAGCATTCAATCTTCATTTTATTCCGAGGGAGGAGAATAAATTGGTAGATTATTTAGCAGTTGCAGCTAGCACCTTCAAACCTCCAATAAATCCAAGGCTAAGGTATGAAATTGAAATTAGACATAGACCTTCTATCCCTGACAATGTGAAACATTGGCAAGTGTTTGAGGATGATGAACAGATAAATCAGTTCCTGGCCATGATTGGAAACTTTGAAGATGTTGAAATAGACCAAGAGGAAGAAAAAACAGAGAAGAAAGTAGAAGTAAGAAACCTTAAGCAGTTAATAGGTGAACAGAAGATTATCCAATTGAAAGATAATGTGCTCCCTAAAGGGTTGGTTCCCCTTGAAAGATTATTTGATGCTAATGATGTTGTTGTTGATTCAAAGAAAACACATCAAGAAGAAGAGATGGAAGACTGTAATTTGGGAACTCAGCAGGAACCCAAATTAGTGAAATTGTTCAAAGGTGTTCCCAAAAACTACAAAGAAATATACATTGATCTGTTTAAGAAATACATGGATGTGTTTTCCTAGTCATATCAAGACCTGAAAAAATATGACAAAAGCATAATTCAGCATAAGATTCCATTGAAGGAAGGACTCAAAACACACAAACAGAAGCTTAAACAAATCAATCCATTGTTGTTAGCTCCAATCGAAAAAGAAGTGAATAAATTGTTGCAGGCAAAAGTTATAGTCCCTCTTAGATATTCATACTGGGTTTCTAATCTGGTCCCTGTAAGAAAGAAGAATGGATAGATAAGACTATATGTAGAATTCAGGAACTTGAACCCAGCATCTCTAAAAGATGATTATCCTTTGCCGAAAATGGATTATGTCTTACAGAAGGTGACACGAGCTCACATCTTGTCTATGGTTGACGGATTTTCGGGGTATAATCAGGGAGCAGTGGAAAACGAAGAAGAGAAGAAGACTGCTTTCACTAGGCCCTGAGGCACCTTCATGTACACAAGGATTCCATTTGGCCTTATGAACATATGTGAAACATTTCAAAGGGCCATGGACATAGCCTTCGTTGGTGACAAGTTTTTATTTATATATCTAGATGATGCAACTGTTTTCTCAAGGTCAGATGATGAACACTTGGAGCATTTCCAAAAAAAATTTCAAAAGTGCAGAAAGTTTGGTTTGTCATTAAATCCCAAGAAATATTTATTTGCCTTAGAAGAAGGTGTATTTTTGGCTCACATAGTTTCTAAACAAGGAGTAAATATTGACCCAGCAAGGGTGGAAGCCATTCAAACTATTCCTTCACCAAGAAGCAAGAAATATATCCAAAGATTCCTGGGAAAAATAAAATTTCTGAGGATAGTTGTGCCCAATTATGCTGAGATTGTGAGAGGTATAATAGATATGCTGAAGAAAAATGCAGAAGTGAAATGGGATAAGGGAGAAAGAGAAGCATTTGCTAGAATAAAGGAAGTACTACAGGAAGCTCCAGTTTTGATTAGTCTAGACTATAAAAAGGCCTTTCAGGTATTTTCATTTGCATCCCCCACTACTATTGTTGTTGTGTTGTTGCAAAAAAATGAAGATAGTAAGGAGCAGTCAGTTGCATTTTTCAGTAAAGTTCTCAAAGATGTTGAGCTCAAATACAATATTCTGGAGAAACAAGTATATGCTTTGGTCAAAGCACTAAAATCCTTCAGGACTTATGTGTTACAGTCCCAAATAATTTCTTATGTTCTTAATTCTGTTGAGAAAGACGTGCTGGTCCAAAGTGATGTTTAAGGAAAAACGGGGAAGTGGATAGCAAAAATCCAAGAGTATGATTTGACATCGAACCCACCAAGCTGGTCAAGGGATAGGGGTTAGCGAAATTGTTGACAGAGACAAATTTTCAAGCCTTGGGAATCAATCTATTTGCACCAGTGGATGGAGTTGTTAATGAAGAAGGTCAAAACAAGTCCAAAACAGGTATTCAATACAATTTTTTGTGCTTTAATTCCTATAAAGATATTGTGCATTACCTTTGTTTCTTTTCCTACCCAACTTCACTAAATAGAAAAAAATACAGAGTTCTCAAGTTCAAGTCTCAACCATATGTTATTGTAGAAGCAAAGCTATACTGGAAATATCCCGATGGTATTTTGATGTTATGTTTGACTGAAGGAGAATATATTGAAGTCACCAAACAATATCATGAAATTCTGTGTGGAGGACATTATAGCTGGAAGGTCACTGCTCATAAAATTCTCAAGTCATGCTTCTATTGGCAAACCCTATTTGCAGATCTTTATAGACTGGTCAAAAGTTGTCAAAAGTGTTAGTTGTTTGCTGAAAAGAAAAAACTTGCTCCGTCACCTCTCATCCCAGTATTTATTGAAGAACCTTTCAGGCAATGGGGATTGGATTTTATTGGAGAGATCAATCCACCATCAAGTGGAAATTTCTAGTGTATTTTGATTGCCACTGATTACTTTACAAAATGGGTTGAAGAAATACCCACTAAGAAGGCAAATGACCAAGTAGTGATGAAGTTTCTGGAGGAAAACATTTTCAGCAGATTTGGATGTCCAGTCAAAATTGTGACTGATAATGCTCAGGTATTCAACTCTGCTCATTTCGTTAATTTCTGTCAAACATATCATGTAAATTTATCACATTCCATAACATATCATCCCTAAGGGAACAGATTGGCAGAGTCCTCAAATAAGACATTTGTCAGAATCTTGAAGAATACAATCACTGAGAATCAAAAGGATTGGGAAAAGAAGTTGAATTTTTCCCTTTGGGAAGTCCGAGTCACCACTAGGAGATCTACTGGGAAGTCTCCCTATGAACTGGTTTATGGGACTCAAGCATTATTTCCTACTCAACTGGCCAAAATAGTGATTTCTTTCCTTCAAGGAGCTCAGGAAGAACCTAATGCTCTGGTAAGAAGATTGAACAAAATAATTGAATCAAGTGAAAACATAAACAAATTCAGGGATAACTTGATTACTTATCAAGAGAAGATGAAGTCTATATTTGATAGAAAAGCTAGAGAAGTTATCTTTCAAGCAGGAGATTTGGCACTAGGATGGGACACCAGACAAGAAGAAAAAGGAAAGCATGGTAAATTTGACCCTCTTTGATATGGTCCATACAGAATCTCTGAGGCAAGGTCAAATAACACATTCATTCTGGAAGATCTAGATGGGGATTTAGTACAACTTCCTGTGAACGGGCAGTATCTAAAGCATTATTTCCAACATTAAAGATCAGCATTCCACCATTGTAAATACTGTATTGCTCATTTTTCATATGTCACCAAGAAACATTTGACTCCATGCCCAATGGATAAGGCACTAATCTACAGTTCTTAGCGCTTCCGTGGAAAAAAACACTATCCCCAGGTGGAGCCAGATGTTGTGGCTCATTTGCATTTACCTTTGAAATAGTTTTCAAAACACCAAAAAAAGCACATATGATAGAAAATGTAAAATTTTGTGTGTCGTAGAAGAATTTTGATTTATATGTTGGTACATTAACATTACGTTATGAGATTTGAAGGTGGGTCAAGTCAATCTCATTCACGTGCAGAACAGTTCAAGGGCTGGGATGATGGGCACGTTCAGAACATTGCACACTGGACAAGGTCGAGTCGGGATCATTCACAAGCTCAGGAGGGATTAGCGCGACAGAACACCGGATAAGCTCAGGAGGGTTGCACCATGGAGCAAGCAAACTAATTTCCCGAAGGCGGAGGAATGGTGCATTTCCCTTAAAAGCTTAAGGGTTTTGGAGAAGGTGCAAAGGGAAAAACAGATGGTTAGGATTAGAGTGCAGGTTAGCAAAGGAGTAGTGAGGACCATTGGATCTAGGCATAGATCAACATCAGAGGTTAAATCGCATATCGCATATCGGTGGGTTTACATTTATATGATAAGAAATTGCAAGCTAAACAATATATCTTGCGATGCGATGAGGAGAAGAGCCACGTGTCGTCAAAGCGCAATTTTGCATCGGCGATTATTTATTTTATGTGTTAAGGACTTCGCAAGTTAAACAAAATAACTTGCGATGCGGTAAGAATTGAAACATGCGATGCGATGAGGAGAAGCGCCATGTGTCAGCATAGTGCAATTTCGCATCGGCAATTATTTAGTTTATGTGTTAAGAACTTTACAAGTTAAACAAAATAACTTGCGATGCGGTAAGAATTGAAACTTGTGATGTGATAAAGGGAGAAGCCACATGTTGGCACAACAATTCAGCGCATATCGCACATTGATAGGTTTAGATTTTAGCATTAAGACTTTGCAAGGTAAAGTATTTTGGTTGCGATGCGACAAGGACGGGAGATGGCAGTGTGAGAAGGTACAACGAGGTCGTTAGATCTAGCAAAGAACTACGATGGAGATTATGTCGCAACCTTGCATCAGCGTTTGTATTGTTTACCATTTAAGTTGTATGTTAAGTTCGTCGATATGCGATGCATCGTGATTAGTCACCATATTGTGGGACCCTACAATCACTGTTCCACATATATGTAAGTGGTTTGAGTTATGTGTGATATGTTTTAAAATAAATCGTGGTTAATTGTGCAAGTATGTATGTTGAAGGCAAAACACAGCAGAGAGACTCAGGTAAGTGACCTAATGCAGAGCCAAGGAGAAGAAATGACTAAACACAGCAGGCACGTGCATAAGAGGCGGAGTCAAGTAGCAGGTGACATGATGACAGCATTTGAAGCACAGAGGCATAGGCAGAGTTGGGCATAAGAACATATAGTGGCATTGTTGGAAGCAAAACAGCTGGGTCAAGTTGGGCACTGAGGCGTCGTTACAGAACTGTGTACCAGAAAGGACACCTCAGCGCTTTGGGAAGACGTATCAACAACATCAGATTAAGAAAAACAAAAAATATTTTCAGTTTTAATTTGTTTTCTCTTTATGATTGTATAAGTAATATTAACATTTTAGGTAGTTGAGTAGTTTCAAGAAGTTCAGCAGTTACGAACTACTTTCATGTATTTAAGTGGATAGAAATAAAAAAAAGTGGTTCTGAGTTTTGGACCTCTGGATGCCTATTAATTTGGTACTAAATTTTATGAGAAATTAATGAAAAAAAATCAAGTTTCCTACACTTGTTGATTTTGATATGTCTTTCCAGTTTCGCTCTACGTTTATTCTTCTTTGAACGAAGTGAATAATGTAGCAGCCAGTCTCTTAATTACATCTATGAGTAAGAGTTAAATAACCTTAATTTGTGCTCTTTCACTCCATCTCTTCTCTCTTCACAAACTCCTGATGAAACTTTAAAGTAATAGATTTTGTGTTTACAACATATTATTTCGAGTTTCCTCTCTCTCCATGATTTTCCTCTGAAACTTAAAAGTGGTAGATTATGTGTTTTCAACATATCATTTTGAGTTTCCCTTACAGTTCTTCTTTTCATTTCATTCAAATATCAATAGTTTATGACATTGTGAGGGCTTTCATTATATCAGATTATTGAGGGTATTAAGTAATTAAATTCCAAAAGTGTTAAACATAGGCCATTTGATATTGTAACTGTGACATACATTTATAAAATGCCTTAAGCACTAATTCCTTACCATAACCAAGAGATTTTTTCTTGAGATACAACAGGCATCAAAAGATATCCATGCAAGATGACAAGTAAAAGAAAACACTAGTCATGAAAATGAATAACAAACAAGCTTCTAAGGTTGGTTTCACTCATATTAAAATGAGCTTCTTTGGATTTTCTTTTAATTTTATTTAACTTAACCATTATTTTGTTGAAAACAAGATAGTTATTCAAAGTTTATCCATACTAAAAATTGGAATAAAAGAAATTGTTATCATCTCCAAAAGCCACTATTAAACTTTTGCCTTGCACTGTCATAATTGTTGTTTTATAACCGTCAAATCAATATAAAAAATCGAACTAATTACGAAAAATGTTTAAATTTTTTATTTTAACTTGTCACGATTTCAGCGATTATCTATCAACATGACTTGAGAATGGCCGAATTATTTGCCTAGAAGACTTGGTTGTCGAGATGAAATTCAAAACTTTTGGCTGGATTTACCAAACTTTACTAAAATATTGCAAATTCAAGAATTGTTTTGAAAAAATTTTGTATGGGGCGAATTAATGGCATAAAGTGAAAAAAGTGTGGAGTCAGAATCTTAAAACTATGAGAGCACGTCACAAATATTAAACATATTGTAGTACAGTAAGTTGATTGTCTTACTACTTTAATATTATTTTATTTTTATGCAACTGATAAAAATGGAAAAACAGTAATGTTTACTTAATGGTGTTTAATTTTTGCATAGTTTAAAAAAAAAAAAATTATAACTATAGAATAATTCAGAAAATTTGGCAGTTGTCAAATTATAAGATTTTGGGTGTTCTTATGGCTTTTTGATAGTGTTGAATTTATTTTCATTTTGAAATTTTCAAACACTCTAACTACTTGATTGTTGAATTTTTTTTAATGGATTCGAGCCAAAAAAGAAAAAAGAGAAAAAGAAAGAAAAGAAAGAAGACCATTAAAACTATCTATCTATTTTGTTGGGTAGGTAGAAAACTCCCTTAATACCGTGTTGCTAAGTTAATCAGAGCAGAATACCATATTGCTAAGTTAATCATAGCAGAGTATGGGAGTATGTACTCTGCTTCTTACCAATTCAATGTCTCGCACTTATATTTATCAAGTTTTATTTCTGGCCATTGCTTCTACCCTTCTGCTGCCCCTCCTCTGCATCCCAACATTATGTCTCGGTAGTGAGTACCATGGTTGTCTCTGGAATACATGTGGTGATTTTGAATTCAGGTATCCTTTTGGGAAAATTAACAGTGGTTGTGGTGATCCTCAGTTTCAAATACACTGTGATCAAAACAGATATCCTCTGCTCAACATCAACGGAGATGAGTACCTTATCTTGTAGCCCTCATTCTTTCACAATGGCATGAAATATCCTAGCATCACAGTCATTAACTATGATCTGTCAAAGATAATGTGTGGGAAAGAGAACAGTCCTTCAGGTAATTGCCCTGAATTTCGGTGGGTTGTCTCTTATTTTCATGTCGCCGGGGCATACACCAATCTCACGCTTTGGAAGCACTGCAATGAAAGTATTGATTGGGAAAGTTTTCAAAAATGGCGTGTATGTGGCCATGATTGGTACTCCATTTCCAATCCAGAATCCGGTAGATGATTCTGCCAAAGGAATATTCAACTCCCAGTTAGTAATAACCTTCCACTCACACAAAATGGGGATCTGATGACACCCCTCTCTTTGGGCTTTGAAATAACATGGAATGTGGACACCAACAGAGATTGAACCTGCTACGCTTGTTTGGACAGTGAGGGTGGTTGTGGTTATGACACTCTGAAACCCTCAACATTTCTTTGCTACTCTTCCGATGGCACCTCGAATCCAGACAGATGCCCTGGCAAGATTACTATTGAGAAAAAATTCAAAATATTTTATTTATAACGTATTCAATACTTTCCTAAATTATTGTCATTTTTTATACCTAAATATATTTGATAAAGAGAAGGTAATAATAGTTTTCATTACATAATTGAATAATGCCCACATTTGATGTATTAGAACCCTTATCTAATTTATACCGCTTTTTAATTATTTGGTTCCCTTTATCTTAATGTTTCTTAACCTTTCCACTCTCTGGTTCTACTCATGCTTTTGAGGCAATTAGTTATGAACCCAATTTGGAAGTTACATTGTAATTCTGTTGAGCACTATCAAAGTTACAATCTAGTTTATGAAAGAAAGAAAATTGCACTATGACCAGCCTAGATCCATCTTAACTCTGGATCTATCAAGCACTGAGAGGGATCAAATCTGTAGAGGTGCAAACCTCTTTTTTGAGTGCAAAACTTGAGGAAAGGTTTGCACCTCGAGAGATTTTATCCCTCTTGGCGCTTGATAGATACAGAGTTAAGATGGATCTAGGATGGTTTTAGTCGTGCATTTTCACAAAAAGTATGTTGAACATATAACTAATGCACTCATATTAAATATTTTTAATATGTATAGGATTATATATTATGGTTGAAAATGCAATGTTAGAATATTGAATGATCGAAAATGCAAATAATAAGAATATAGTCAATTAAAAAATGGTTTACAATGTGATTGATCTCAATCTCTCTTCTTATGCTTTTCTTGCAATCACACCCGCTAATTTTTCCATCTTTGTATATCGATCATATGAAAAGGGAGTTTGAAATTGTATACCATTCATATCTTTAACTCGAGATATTTCACTAAACATCATACCCCGTCTCTCTTTCTTCCCAATATTAATAGTAGCTTTCTCCAAAGTCAATCCTTGTGACTAATGGATTATTAAGCCCCAAGAAAGTTTCAAAGGAAGTTTTTTTCTACTACCTCTTTCAATAGGTGTAATAGGAATTTTTTGAGGGATGAATCATCCCATGGTACTCCCATATAATTATCAAATCTTACTAAAACATATGTGGGTGGTTCTAGGGGTGATTTTCCAGGTTTATACACAATTTTTTCTATAATTCCAAGAGCACCATTTACAAGTCCCTCATCAGTCCATATGTTTGATGTAAGCATCACTCTAGCTCCAACTGCAATGATTAATTCAAGTTCCATTTCGTCCTGATCTATTTGCATGCAATTTCCTTTTACTTTTGTAGCAAAATTCGCTGCAATGGGACGATTTAGGCTTCTTAAACAAAGCTTATTATGATGTTCTATATCATCATTTGTTGCAAACAAATATATTTCCTCATCAAAGGATTCATTTTTGGAAGGATCCAAGAATGTATGTGTATGAGTCATAAGTGCTTCCTAGTCTTCCATAGTTGGTTTTGAACCCCTTACATTCATTAACAAACGATGAAAATATAATTGTTGATTTATTTTTCCATCTTGTCGAAACACAGTATCAAGGGTCACAACTGTTGTGAATGACTTCCATAATTCTTTTGCAATACCTTCACATGCCTATATAGGTTTATCTAGAACGGGAGGCAATTGTCCCAAATCACCAACTGATATAATCGATCTCCCACAAAAAATAAGCTTCTCATTCTCATCAACATAAAGTTTGGACTCTTCACATAAATCCCATGGTGCCTTATATCTACATACCAATATTCTTGCCTTCTTTCGAAGGCATGATCTCTCATTGCAAGTGATGTGATGCTCAACACAATTAAGAAGTTCTTCATAATCAATCATAGGATCATATTGAAATATTTGTCATGTGTCCTTTAAGTAAGAATGATCATCAATATTGTGTCTAACTTGAATATTTCTTTGATTTCAATCACGTGGATTCATTGCATGTACACATTCATTAATATATTCTTTTGCAAATCTAACTTGCACTGGATCATCCCAATTCAACGTGTCACATGTGGAGACCCATGATGTTTCCACTCATAGCGACACAAATAATCTATAGCTTGATGAAAACGTTCGAAAATTTCATCTCGAAACATTGTATGTCTTAAGTGCATATAATGTGCTACAATATGAGGATTATCAATTACATTTTGATGTCTCCATTTCCTGGCTTCCCTTGGATCTCTAGGACATGTACCTAGAATTAATTGATGTAAATCTGGCCATTGCATATATTTCGCACTTAATGTAAACAATATTGTAGGACTCACAATCTGTTGAACCAAGTTAGATAGCTCAGCACGACACTTATTCCAATATGCACGTGTGCCTCTTAGTACAGTGCCAAATCACATCAATCTTTCTCCAAGTCGTGAATCTGGAAGATTTTGTAAATGTTCTCATAAATCCTTCATTGTTGTTGGTATATTTGTCATATTTTTCTTTACAAACACTACAGAGGAAGCTTGAGCATGATGTCTAGTGATGATATTAAGTAAAAAATATCTAAATCGTGGGTGCCTTCCAAACCTGTTATCACGATATCAAAGAAATTTTTTTGCATACTCGTGAAGATGGACATGTCTCTCACGTGCTTGCAACCAATCTGCTTCACCTTTTGGGAATAATGATGGAAATTCCATGTCAAATAATCCCACAGTGTTATACTCATTGATTGGAGATGAGCCAATTCCAGGCCAACTAAGCACTTCCTCTGCGTTAGGTTGTTCCTCTGCATTAGGGTTATTTACCCACTGTCGAATAATATCAATCTCTCATCTAGCATTTGGAATCTTTGATGTAAATGAAGTTGTATGTAAGCCATATAATGCATCGTCAATCCCTGGAACCCCTTCCAACATTGCAAATTTAGTGTCACTATCTTTCTCTGGCAAAGTAATAACATTAATCATATGTGATACATCTGTTGCAATTTCAGGTATTTCTTGAAGTGCATCATTATTAACTTGAACTCCATAATAATATGGATCATTATGAATCTTATAGTATAATGCACTCAATACAATTTCTTTCCTGATAGTAAAATCATAACCTGATCCCTTCGCACATTTTTCCGCACAACAATTATCACCTTTACACCTTTGATCCCATTTCAGACCTCAAAATTCCCCTAATGATTGGGGGCATGTCTTAATGGACCTAGTTATATTTCCCAAAGGCCAAAACTATCTCTCTAGAGTACAAATATATCCCATAATTGCCACCTACTTAGAAATCCTAAAATTTTGCCACTAAGTTACATGTTCAAGTGTGTGAAAAGGAATCTTACCCTTCATCAATCAAGGGTCATAACCAAATGGGATCTAGGTAGTTCAATGGTAAAAAATTCCCACACTCAACTTATGATCCCACAAGTTATTTCCTTGACTTTAATTTTGCACATTTGAAGTAAAGGATCTTAAACTCTGCAAGGAAACTAATATGTTTACAATGAGAGACGAGTATGGGGAGTTATTTATATGTGTATCCCCATAATCATAAGTTAGACTATCATTTATTTTTTACATCAAATGGAGTAATTAAGACTGTTATGTGCTTATGTTAGTTAATTTTAGGGAGCTATAGTGGGATCATGAATTAGTGGATTTATTTATGGTGTGATGAAGGGAGTATTTTAGAACTTTCACCTTTTTTATTCACCAATATTTTTTGTGGGAACATGATGCAAAGCATATTTGGATTAAAAGGAGACTCATTGTGTCCTTCAAAAGTGTGCTTCAAATGGTGAAACAACAATGCTTGAAAATGGACTGCATGAAGCTAGATTGCAAAAGATTTTAAAGAAATTTGATGAAGATAAAACATGTTAACTTTTGAGGTTGTTACTCTATCCAATTAATTTCTAAATTTTATGAACTTTTGCAAACAATAAATCACACCACATATGAAAATGTGTTAATGGAGGCATTCTACTCTCTAATATCTTTTTAATTTTCCAAGGTTGCTTGTGAGTGTAAATAAGAGAGCATACTAGAGGTTGGGAGAGCTTTTAGGTCCATTGTTTGTGTGAATTGTGATAACAACCAAGTGAATAATTTTCTAAGCTATGCATTCATGTGCAATGACAAGTAAATAAGCTATCCCTGTGGAAAATGTTAGGAACTATTATTCCACCTCATAGAAACTATATGATTTCATTATTGTGCAAAACAATAGCTAAAACCATTTCTCATTTCTAAGAAATTACAACTTGGTATTTAAACTTCAAGGAACAATTCCCTAATGCCTAAAAAATATATTTTGCTACTTGCATGGATTGTTAAAAGGAAAATCATGTTGTTTCACATAGTGATAGCTACACTAACATTGAAAGAGATTGACAAGGAAACAGTAAGTTGAGCCATAAAAGTATCATAAAAAATAAATAATTTGCCAAAGGAATTGAGCAAAACAAATAAAAATGTCATGCAAATAGTCAAGATTATCAAGAATGAAAATTTTCAAAATCCAACTACTAATGTTGGTTGTTAAGTGAAGCTATAAAATTACTAATGATCCTACAAGTCACTAGAGGTTAGAAATCAATTAAAAACAACCTAATAAGTAATATTAAATCATTTCAACCAAAATTATTTGTGTTAAGGACTTGTTGCATTAGTGAGTGAAATTTATTTGATTTAACTACGTTGTAAGCTAAACATCATACAATGTTTTTTTTTTGGTTGGTATCTAAAGGAATTTGCAATGACTTGTACTTGCATGACATAGGGTTGATTCCAACCGTTGACATTGTCACTATAACTTCTAGGTATGCGCTGCCATGCACCACCCACACGGTAAATTAGGGGGGATTTGAACCTTGAACCTCAAATTTCAAAAAGGCTTTGTATCACAATGATCACCAATCAAGCTTCCCCCTTAGGGTAACATACAATGGTTAGTTGCAAGAAAAGCACAAATGTATTACAATAACAAATAAGCAACAAATTAACATACATGAGAAGAATAACTGGAGGCAAGTGGGCTCCAACACTCATTGAGATGGGACTTTTTTATTCTTGAAATCTCTAGTTCCTTGAGGAAAGAACACATGAAATCATGAGGGTAATGCATGGTAGAGATGAGAGAGTGAGATGATTAATCTTCAAGCTCATAATTTCCTCTAGCATAACCTTGCAATTCTTCTTGTTCTTTTTAAAAACCACTCCATGGACTTTATTTGTATGCAAACTTTGAGCTCAAATGAAGAATCACTTCCAATTTGAATGCTCTTCATTGAAATAGGATCTCCAATGCTTGATAGAGGCCTTTGGGATACCAAATTACTTGGCATTGATGGTATCAAAGTTTAAATTTACCTTATACACCATCCTCGCCGCACATGAGCCAAACCTATTGACAATCAATGTGTCAAAGAGGTCACTCACACGTGCTTTGGAAAAATTGCACAGGCATCAAAGGATATCCATACAAGGTCATAAGTGAAAAAAAGAAGAAGCTAGTCATGAGAATGAATTAAAAACTAGCTTCTAAGGTTGGTTTCACTCATGTTAAGTAGCATAAAATAATGTTTATATGATGCATTATTACTCAAAGGTGATACTTAAGTAAATACTTGCTCAAAAGTAAAATTGATACAATAACAACTTTTGAAGTGAATTAGAAAGCTTTATTGGATATCCATTTACATAAACCTATAATATTCTAAAAAACTCACATAGGAATTCTTCTTTTCTCACATTGTTGAAAATTAGATTTTACAAGCCTTAATTTGACATCTTAGAGAAAATCATATACTCAATAACATAACTTCTTCGGATTTTCTTATAATTTCATTGAACTTTTCACTTTCTTGTGAACCAATTTTTTTGGTTGAAAAACAAGATAGTTATTTAAAGTTTATCCATACTTAAAATTGGAATAAAAGAAATTGGTAAACATATGCGTTGCTCTGTCATAATTTTATATAACCATTAAATCAATTATATAAAAAATCGAAGTAATTACAAAAAGGTTAAATTTTCGATTCTAACTTGGTTTTAATGTGTCACGGTTTTAGCGATTATCTATCGACATTACTTGAGAGTGGCCAAATTTTTTTCCTATCAAACTGGGCTGTCCAGATGAGGCCGAATTATTTGCCTAGTAGACTTGGCTGTCGAGATGAAATTTAAACCTGACGGCTAAATTTACCACACTTTACTAAAATCTTGCAAATTCAAGAATTATTTTGAAAAATTTATGTGGTTGAATTTACCACACTTTCCTAAAATATCGCAAATTCAAGAATTATTTTGAAAATTTTATGTATGGCGCGAATTAATAGCTTGTTTTCAGAAAAGAAAAAAAGTTGTTTATATTAAGTAAACAATACATTAACAATACATGTTTAATTGGCATTAGTCAAGGTTCGATACCAAAACCATGAAAAGACATGAAACATCATATTCCCATCCCATGTGTGCCTCCAACTGGAGGAAGGCATAACAAGGATTCATCATAGAAGATAAACAATGTCTCCATACAACATTGAAGAGAAAAAACACACATACATTATCTACATCATACTATAACATGACCAACAAAAAGAAACTATCTACATAGACAACTGTCCATATAAGAATAAGAACAAGATGGTGCAACTTTCGATCCCTGAGCAAGGAAGGCCAGAAAGACAAAGTCTAAGAGTTAAGAGGTAGCCAATGCGCATAGATCAGATTTATCATAACATGAACCTCAACCATCAAAAAGAGACCTGCATATGACTGCAACGTTATGAATACATAAGCAAAACATTTGATAGTTGCTCGAGGAATTAAAGGGAGAAAACCAGCTCTCTTGAAGAAGAAAACAAAATTATTAAGGTAAAGGGAAGTCAAAATTCTGGATCATCTGCGAGTCCTTATTGTGTGAAATATTTATATTTTCGAAAGGGAGATTTAGGCCTTTTTTGGACAAGACATCTGCACGAGTATTATTCTCCTTGTATATGTGATGCAATGTCGAATCATGAAACTTGGACTTGAGATAAATTATTTGGTCTATCCATCCTTGCAAACCCTACAAACATAGGCTAGATTCACCGGATATTCCATCAATGATGACTTTTGAATCACCATAAACATTAACAGAGGACAAATTAAGGTTGCAGGCTACCAAGAGCCCACTCCAAAGAGCCATAAGCTCTGCCTTATTATTAGATCCTTGCCCACCATTCCAACAAACATGAAACCTTTCCGACTCTTTAAGTTTTATCCATGCCCCACATCCACATATCCCCCCTTGTTGAGCACCGTAAAAAAATATCACCAGTATAGAAATTGAATGAGGGTGAATGCAGATAGAGAAGTCCTTAGCGAACAAAAGATGAGAAGGCCGGCCAGCCAACCAAGAAATAATAGATCCATGAACTTGAGAGGAATTAACAGGCTTTCCCTCAAATATAAGACAGTTTCGCTCACACCAAATCTCCCAGAACAAAAAGAAAGGTAACATTTTATATTTTCCATTACTAGCACCCCATACCTGGATGGTATTGATGCAATCAACAAGCCTCCAGTCAGGACCCAAGAGAAAAACTAAGAACATATCCCAAACCTTTAAAGTAAAAGAGAAGGAAAAGAAAATATGAGAAGTCGTTTCGTTATGCGGAAGGAAAAGAGGACACCTCCCAAGACCATGGAAACCACGCTTCATGAGATAGTCCCACGTCAAAATTTTGCTTCACCACAGTAACCATCCAAATAATAGTATCTTGGTAGGGATATTCCAACTCCAAGCATGTCGAAAAGGGTATGGAGATCGATCAATCAACTACCAGAAAATATTGTGATAATATATGTCTTTAACTTGCAAACTTTCACCAACCATAATCCCATCCCATATTATTTGATCACCCTCACCATGAAATCTCATACCTGCTGCCTGGAGCACATTCACCATTTTTTGCCACACTTCCACATCCCTGTCTTGTAGACCCAACTGTTCCATCGACTTCCATATCGAAGAACCCAGATTCCAACATAATATGACCTGAGATAAGAAGAAAATCCTCAGGTGAGCCAGTCGATGAATTAATAGCTCCTCTAGGAAAGAATTAGCAACAATACCCTGGATCTTGTCACATCCCAGAGTGATTTTTTTATCATTAGCAAAATACCAAACTAACTGAGCTGCCAATAAATGCATGATTTTTGTGAAGCTCCTCTAGATTTGAGAACCCGATTTGACATGGAGAATGAGGCCTTTGTACAGTTGAAGAATCAGGTCCCCAACTATATATTTACTCTAAATTATAAGGGACCATACCCCTTGCCCTTTTAATGTGCACCAGAGAGTTTTTATGAGAAGAAAATTTGTGAATACATGAATGTTTAAAAGCCCCCAACTACCAAACCGCTTCAGGGTGGCAAGACAGTCAAGTATGCAAAGATGGATTTTTTTTACCTTTAGAGAGCCGGACCATATGAATTGACATATAATAGAATTGATTTTGTCGACAGTGTGCTCAGGAAGATAAAAGATATGTGCCAAATAAACCACAAATAACGTTAAAACCGCTTGAACCAATATATATCTTCCTCCAAGTGAGAGCCACTTATTAGTCCATTTAAGAATCCTGTTTCTAAATTTATCAACCAGCCATGTCTAATACATCACCCTATAGGCACAAGGTTTTAGTTTGAACCCCAAATAGGTGAAGCCTTCCATTAACTGTTTATTTTGGACCCCCATAAACTCTGTAATATGATTAATCTCATTTAGATCTCCATTCTCATGTACCAGAAAATACTTCTCTTTGTTGATGTGAAGACTAGAAGTAGCTCCAAAGTGAATGAGAATATAATGGGGATAGAATCAATGATTTCTTAGGAGCCTACCAAATACAAGTAAATCATCTACAAACAAAGAATGTGTAATACAAACAGTAGGGGAGAATGATAGTCCTGCAAATTACCCCGCTTGATTAGCCATCTTCATTAAATTGTTGAAACCATCCATAATGAGAATGAAAATGAGAGGAGACAGAGCGCATCCCTGTCTGAGGCCTCTCCCAGCTACAAATAATTTAGTAGGAAACCCGTTGATTATGACAGCATACCTGACGGAGGAGAAACATGCGTGAATTAATAGCTTACAGTGAAAACACTTTACTAAAATATTGCAAATTCAAGAATTATTTTGAAAATTTTATGTATGGCGCGAATTAATAGCTTACAGTGAAAAAGTGTAGACTCATAATCTTAAAGACTATGAGAGCACGTCACAAATATTAAACATAATGAACTACAGTAAGTTTATTAGCTTACTACTTTAATATTATTTTATTTTTATCTAACCCACATTTAAGATGGAAAAAGAGTAAATAAATGATTTACTTAATGGTGCTTAATATTGGGATAGGATCCATGTTCGAAGGCAACAATTATAATGAGTAGCGGTGGTAAGGAAGGTATCAGATCATGGTTAGATCCAAACAACTACATTTGTTGTGGGATCCAAATATGCCCTTATATAGCCACTGTGCATTAACAGCCACATCAGGTTGGATAATTGTTGTGTTAGATAGATAGTTGGGTGAAAATTGCAGTTGTGAATTATTGGTAAAAAATAAACTGCAAAATTAATAAGCTATTTATTAGTTATTTGTCTTAGCGAATAAACTGCAAAATTAATAATCGTCTCACAAAAAGATGGATAATACTTGTGCTAGATATATAGTTTGGTGAAAATTGCAGTTATAAATTATTCGTTATTTTTCGTAGCAAATCAATTGCAAAATTAATTTATAGTTAGAAGAATAATTTTCAGTTGCAACAATAGTTGAAATTTTGACACTTCATAGTATGATGTAATCATTTTAATTCTACCAAGTGACAATCTCTCCATGTTGACATGGTCTTCTGAGGTATTACAGGAGAGGATTGGCATGTTCTTCTTTCGTGAGACAATACATGAGTTCAATATTTTCTGCTGGTTAGTGGGATTTTCAAGGTGTTACTTCAAACTATCTTTAGTGAGATTATTAATGAAGGCACTAAATGAAAACTCTTTTGTATGTTGCGGCTCCTCTACTTCCCTGGTTTTTCTTCACTTTGTCTAATCTCTTCTTGAATTTTTGAGCTTGTTGAAGGTTGTCCATTAGAAAATATGCAGGAGGCTTTCCCATTTAAGGATTCCTTCTATGATTTATATCTCTTATCAACCTTGCAAAATTTTGAGTCTATTTCCTCTACAAGGACATCCTCTCTATGAAACAACTGATATGTTTTTGACCATCTATATCCTAGAACTCTTGATTAGCTAAGTTATCACGTTCAACTTTGTCTAAGGACTCAACCACTGAATTTTAGCATGCTTTCATCTTGGACACAAATTTGGTTCTTTTATAAAACAATGAAATAATAGGCACCCGTTATGGAGAATATTTTAAAATGTTTTGTGCAAAAAATTAGAGGCTTGATCCTAGTAGGGTTTTTCCTAAGTAAATGCATTGAGATTTTGTGGTGAGGAAAAGGAAATTCTAATAAATACAAAATTGGAAGTAATATTTATCATTACAATTAAAACATGTTCACCATATTGACTGGGGTGTCTCAGTTATCCTCCCAAGTAGAAGTTTTCTTATATAACTAAGAAAAAAGAATTAGGTTTTTGAGGCATAAAATCATTAGTTCATGTACCCATCCTTGAAAGCAAATAACAAAACATAAGTTATTCCAAGCACTGAGATAAAAGCACTGGAATGACTTTTGAAATGAAACCTTGTATGTCCTAGCCAGACAAACCCTAGGGAGTTGAGGATACACAAACTAATGGTCATTGAACTAGAATAAGAGATTTTCTAAGATTTTTTGCATTGATTATACCAGTGACCTTAATTTAAATTTAATTTTACCTTCAGTAAACTCATGTGTTACACAAGGAAAACCCAGAGAAGCCATCTTGAGAGAGAAAGAGGCTTGAAAGAGTGAACTATGACTCTAACTTGAGGCTCAAGGAAGCATTTTAGCAATTGGAAGAGGGTCAATGATGTGCTATAATTCTCATAAGAGGCTTAGTGGAATGCTATAGGGGTCAAGGAGGGAGAAATATTAACTTAGGAGAGAGAAATGAGGCTATAGTATTGGACTAGGGGTCATTTTGAAACTGTAGTGTAGGCTAGAGCATTAATTATTATTATTATTATTATTATTATCCAATTTTAAGGTCATGGAAAATCCAGATACCAAATTGGTGTATGAGACCCCATTGTTTGTGTGACAAGGGATCCACCTCCGAGCAATGATTTGACTGTTAAGTCTACAAAGGCATACATACTCTACCCCCCTCTGGTTTTGAACTTGAGACCTCTTAGGAGGAAAACAATGATCTTAACCATTAGGCACAGTCATTATGGAGGCTTAGGAAAGGAGAAAATTTGTCTTGAGGAAAAAATCACAGGGTTGTAGCATCGTACTACTACTCAGTGGAGTGTTAAGGCACCTTGAAAAGTCAACTTTTTTAGAGGAAGGCTCAATACAAGACTTGCACTAGCATGATGCTTAGAAGGGTGATATAACAACAACTTCAAGTCAATGAGGGCACTATACAAAAATTCGAAGGCTAAAAATAAGTTAAAATCTCAAATATGAGGTTGTAGTGTTGGATAGAAGATTAGGGTAACACTGTAGCACTAGCTAGAGGCCCAAGAGGGTGTTACACATACTTAGAAAGGCTTATATTTGCAAGAAAAAATAATGCGGAATCCTCTCTTTAAGTGTCACCTCAATGGGATAAATCATGAAAAGTCACTTTTTGCTTCTTGATTTGCCAACAAATTTTTGTTAACCTCACAAGCCTTCCTCCATTATTTCAAGTTAGGAGGGTTGGTCATAGCTGACAAGTGTTAGATAGGCTTGCCAAGGTTATCTCTACATTGATTTGAATAAGTAATCCCTTCAAATCCCTTTAGGTACAAGGCACTGAGAGGAATTACAGAGGGTTGTTGCAACTACAACACAATTAAAAGGCTAATGAAACAATGCTAAT
This sequence comes from Pinus albicaulis, assembly GCA_034641835.2. Taxonomy (NCBI): domain Eukaryota; kingdom Viridiplantae; phylum Streptophyta; class Pinopsida; order Pinales; family Pinaceae; genus Pinus; species Pinus albicaulis. The sequence continues at coordinate 328,476,134 of CM076571.1, forward strand.
AAAAAAATGAAGGTCCATTGAAGAAAACATGTGTAAAAATGAAAAACATGTGCATATGGTGCAACAATATTTCATTAAATTTCACTATACAACATGTTTTGTGATGTAGAGATTTTTCACATGATGGTTTTGTAAACATTAAGGTGTAGATTCTAAACTACTCATGAAATTTGCTAAATCACGAGACTAGAAGCTACTCTACTGATCCACGGAAGAAAATTCACGATCGAGAACACAGATCATTAACATGCAAAAGGAAACATCACACGTGCACATTTATTTATCTAGGGGAAAGAAACTACTCAAAACCCCTTACTATATGTATTTCACTACTCAAATAATATGGATGAATACAATATGCTTGCTCTAGTTTGAGAACAACCTGCACATGCATATTTTATCCTCTTCCTGACTGACTGAACCTAACCAATACTTAGCCAAATGTTCAAGCCTCCAAGTTCCTATTTCCTTGTGTTGTTCCTCTGGGAATTAGGCCCCTATTAATTAGGAGATTCCCTCATCTAGATTGTGCAATTCCTTTTGTTCCTTCCTCTAACTCCATGAACCATCTGTACACATTGGAATATGCTACAACTGATAGTACACTTCCTTGAAATCTCCATATCAATTGGAAAATTTGAATTCTCTGCATGCATGAGCTAATTTAGGTTGATTGATTAGTTATATGGATGATCACTAAGTTTTATTGAAGTTACACTGCACAACTTGACCTTCCACTAGTTTCTCCAACATTTGGAACTAGTTTAACTGACCATAAATCAATTTAATTGAATTAAATTGCTACAACTGAAATTAACTCAACCTAAGCTCCTAAAATTTAGGAATCACTACATGCAACTGATATTCATGCCCTTAAATCGAATTAACTGGACTCCTATTTTTTAGGAATCAACTCAAGTAAATTGAACTTGAAAACATTTACGTGAATTCCTTGTTGTTAATTGAGTGAAAAGATCCATGTCACCTCAGTTAACACCTCCAAGTTTTCTTCTGATGTGGAATTTCGAATTTCCTCAATTTTAATCAAGGAAAAATCAAAATTGAGACTTCCTTGCTGCATTTCATCATCTGCAACTGAGAATCATCCAAAAAAACATTAAATCAATTGTGTCTACAACTTTCTACTGGGAAAACCGTGTTAATGTTCAATCTAATATTGAACCTCTTGCTCTGTTGTCAACACCCCTCTGCACTCCTCAGTATCAAAATGATAATGATCCTCCTACTACTGAATATTGTGGGCCCCTGTAGCAAGGTAATGATCCATGAGGAGAACAAATCAATAGACCCTGACCAAATTTCTGCAACTCTTGGACTGCATATCTACATCACTCCACCCCACTCCTAGAGGTATAGTTGCATGTGCTCCCTCTGCCCACTTGTCTCGAACTCTCCCTGTCCTGGAGGACTCTAATTTAGTGGATGTCTCAACTCTTCTTCCTCTATGATTCTCCATTTTTGGTTGCTCCACAACTTCCCGGGGCTTCTTCTAAGCCTGCATGTTGAGAGGTCTAACATGCTCCCTCTCAACCACCATATCTCTAGTCTTTTCCTTGCTCCTCAAGGCTTTGCATGCATCTTATAACTCAAGTGCATACAGTTTCTTGACTCGAACCCCGATCTGTTTCACCTGTCCTGTGGTTATGTGTCTTAAGAATTCATTTCCTTTGTTGAATGTCACATCATATCCACGGTCTTCCAAAACTGCAACAGAGACACGATTCTTCTTTAGATCCGGAACAAACATCACATCTTTGATTCTTAGAGGGGAGCCAGACAACCTCTAAAAGGTTACAATACCCATCTCGATCGCACTATACCTTTCGCCGTCTCCAATCTCAATATTCATCTGGAGATATTTCTCCTCCAAGTCATTAAAAATTTCTCTATTCCCCGTCATATGGAACGAGGCACCGTTGTTGAGATACCACACACTTCCCATCATTGTGTTGGCCATGCATGCAATGAAATTAAAATCAAGTTCGAAATCTAAAGCCAAAGCTTCACATGCTGCTACTACTGCAAGATCCTTCTTGCTTACCTTCGTGTATGGAAACTTCATGGCATAATGCCCGAATTCATGATAGTGAAAGCACTTGATTTTGGACAAATCTTTCTTCTTTCCCTCTTCACTAGAATTAGCCTCACCTTGGGACTTCTTCCCATTTTCCTTCCTTCCTTTTCTGATTAATGCAAAGTCCTCTTCCTCTTCTTTCGATGAGGTCCCATCTCTGGTATTCCAAATTATTTCATCTTGTACCAGGTCAGACGATAAGCACTCCCAACTTGGTAGTTTCTCCCTACCATTTACCAAATCTTGATAGGTATGCCATATCTTGGGAAGGCCCAAAAGGTCTAGAGCTACTAAGTATTCTTCAGGGACATTAACATCCACCAATTTCATCACGATACTATGTAAACCTACTCAGATACTACATAATTGTGTTATTCTTATGCATTTCGATACTTCGAAGCTTTTCCTTGAGTACCACCTTCTCGTGGTCACTATTATTCTCGAGTAATTATGTCATTGTTTTCCACATCATGAATGGAGTCTCTTTTCCATGGATACTTGAGACAATATGATCCCGTGCTCCCTCCAATATGATTCTCCTCACTTTGGCCACATCTTTCTTCCATTGAGCAAGATTTTGGGCATCAGATGCTTGTGTTTTTGCAACATTTGTCTTGATGTATTCTAGCAATCCATTTTCATCTAATATCGCCTCCATGCGAACCTTCCATGCAACAAAATTAAAGGTGCCTTCAAAGGCATAATCTAGCCTGAGTCCATTGAAATCCATATTCTGAGTCCTAAAGAAAACCTACAATGTTGATCTTCAAATTCAAACATCCTGCAACGAAAACTTCGAAATATCTTCTCTTTTGTGAATCTAGCTCAAATACCAGGTAGAAATTAATGTTTAGATTCTAAACTGCTCATGAAATTTGCTAAATCACAAGACTAGAAGCTACTCTATTGGTCCGCGGAAGCAAATTCACGATTGAGAACACAAATCATTAACATGCAAAAGGAAACATCACACATGTACATATATTTATCTAGGGGAAATCAAATTCTCAAAACCCTCACTATATGTGTTGCATTAATCAAAGAATATGGATTAATATAATATGCTTGCTCTAGGTTGAGCACAACCTGCACCTGTACCTTCAACTCTCTGCCTGATTAATTGAAAATGACCAATACTTAGTTAAATTTTCAAGCATCCAAGCTCTTATTTCCTTACGATATTCCTTTGGGAATTAGGCCCCTATTAATTAGGTAATTACCTCATCTGGATTGCACAATTCCTTTTGGTCCTTCCTCTGACTGGATGCACCATATGTACACATTGGAATATGCTAAAACCAATTATAAACTGCCTTGAAATCTCCATATCAAGTGGGAAATTCAAATTCTTTGCATGCATGAGCTAATTTAGGTTGATTAATTAGTTATCTGGATGATCACTGAGTGTGATTGAAGTTGCACTACACAACTTGACGTTCCACTAGTTTCTCCAACATTTGGAACTATTTTAACTGAACATAACTCAATTTAACTGAATTAAATTTCTACAACTAAAATTAACTCAACCTAGGCTCCTAAAATGTATGAATCACTACATGCAACTGGTCTTCATGCACTTAACTCGAATTAACTAAGCTAGACTCTTGTTTTTTAGGAATCAACTCAAGTAAACTGAAATTGAACTCCTTAACTCGAATTCAGTTTTCTTAACTAAGTGACAAGAGCCATGTCACCTCAGTTAACTCCTCCAAGTTGTCTGATGATGTGGAATTTCAAATTTCCTCAATCTTAATTAAGGAAAAATCAAAATTGAGACTTTCTTGCTGCATTTTCAACATGTTTATAAAAATAAAAGCAGGTGTCATATTACTCTATTAATGGCCTTTCACTCAAATGTAATTAGGCATTCCAAAAGCTCTCAATTGATGGGGTGTAAACCCGTCAAAGAAAGCAAGTGAGGATATGAAAGGGTTACTTATAGTGAAAGGTATTGGGGGCATGTCTTAATGGAACTAGTTATATTTTTGAAAGGCCAACACTATCTCTCTTAAGTACAAATATAACCCATAATTGCCATCTACTTAGAAATCCTAAATTTTGGCCACTAAGTCACATTTTCAAGTGTGGAAAAAGGTATCTTACCCTTCATCAATAAAGGGAAATAACCAAATGGGAGCTAGGTGGTTCAATGGTAAAAACAACCCAATCTCAACCTATGATCCCACAAGTTATTTCCTTGACTTGAACTTTGCACACTTGAAAAAGATCTTAAACTCCATAAGAAAACAAGCATGTTTACAATGAGAAACGAGTATGGGGAGTTATTTAGATGCCTATCACTATAATCATAAATTAGACAATCATTTATTTCTGACATCAAATGGAGGAATTAAGATTGTTTTGTGCTTATGTTAGTTAATTTTAGGGATCTATAGTGGGATCATGAATTAGTGGATTTATTTATGGTGTGATGAAGGGGGTATTTTAGAATTTTCACCTTTTTTATTCACCAAGATATTTTGTGGGAACCTGATGTAGAGCATATTTGGGATAGAAGGAGACTCATTATGTCCTTCAATGATGTGCTTCAAATGGTGAAACAACAATGCTAAAAAATGGAATGCATGAAGCTAGATTGCAGAACGCTTTTAAAGAAATTTGATGAAGATAAAATATGTGAACTTTTGAGGTTGTTACTCTATCCAATCAATTTCCAAATTTTATGAACTTTTGTAAACAATAAATCACACCACATATGAAAATGTGTTAATGGAGGCATTCCACTCTCCAATATTTTTTTATTTTTCCAAGGTTGCTTGTGAGTGTAAAGAAAAGAGCAGACTAGAGGCGGGAGATATTTTAGGTCCATTGTTTGTGTGAACCAAATAAATAATTTTCTAAGCTATGCATTCATGTGCAATGACAATTAAATAAGCTATCGACATGGAAAATGTTAGGAACTATTATTCCACCTCCTAGCAACTATATGATTTAATTATTATGAAAAACAATAGCTAAAACCATTTATCATTTATAAGAAATTACAACCTATTATTTAAACTCCAAGGAACAATTTCCCAATGCCTAAAAAATATATTTTAAGCCTACTTGCATGGATTGTTACAAGGTCAATCACATTGTTTCACACAGTGATAGCTACACTAATAGTGAAAGACATTGGCAAGGCAACACTAAGTTGAGGCATAAAAGTATCATAAAAATTGAAGACTTTGCTAAAGGAATTGAGCAAAACAAATAAAAATGGTTGCACAAATAGACAACATTATGAAAAATGAAAAATTTCAAAGTCCAACTACTAATGATGGTTGTTAAGTGAAGCTATACAATGACTAATGATCCTATAAGTCACTAGAGGTTAGAAATCAACCAAAAACAACCTAATAAGTAATATTAAATCATTTACACCAAAAGGATTTTTGTTAAGGACTTGTTGCATTAGTGAGTGAAACTGGTTTGATTTAGCTACATTGTAAGCTAAATATCATACAATGTTTTTTTTAGTATCTAAAGGAATTTTTAATGGTTTATACTTGCATGACATAACTAGGTTGTAAGCTAAACATCATACAATGTTTTTTTTTTTTTTGTATCTAAAGGAATTTATAATGCTTTGTACTTGCATGATGTTACCTTTATGTGAACCCATATGTGCTACCATGCACAACCCACAGGGTAAATTAAGGGGATTTGGACCTCAAACCTCAAACTTCACAAAGACTTCATATAATGATGATCACCAATCAAGCTTCCCCTGAGGGTATCATACAATGGTTAGTTGCAAGACAAGCACACGCTTTATTACAATAACAAATAAGCAACAAAATAATATACATGAGAAGAATACTGGGAGGCAAGTGGGCTCCAACAGTGATTGTGATGGGTCTTTTTTATTCTTGAAATCTTTGGTTTCTTGAGGAATGAACACATGAAAGCATGAGGGTAATGCATGGTAGAGATGAGAGAGTGGGATGATTAATCTTCAAGCTCATAATTTCCTCTAGCATAACCTTGCAATTCTTTTTCTTCTTCTTAAAAACAATCCCATGGGCTTTATTTATATGCAAACTTTGAGCTCAAATGAAGAATCACCTCCAATATGAATACTCTTCATTGAAATGAAATGTCCAATGCTTGATAAAGACCTTTGGGAGACCAAATTACTTGGCATTAATGATATAAAAGTTCAAATTTACCTTATACACCATTCTCACCATCCTCCACTCATATGAGGCATACCTATTAACAGTTAATGTGCCAAGAGGTCACTCACACTTGCTTTGGAAAAATTGCACGAGCTTTTGAAGTGAATTAAAAAGCTTTATTTATTGACTACCCATTTACATAAACATAAAACCTTCTAAACAATTACCTAGAAATTCTTCCTTTCCAAATAAACATACAACATTTTAAACAATCCAAGTTGGAATTCTTCTTTTCTCATGATAGGTGTTGTTGAAAAATAGATTTTACCAACCTTACTTTGACACCTTACTGTGAAAAGTCGAGATAAAATTTAAAGAAGCTATTCAAAGATCACAATAATATTTATGGTATAATATATTATTTCTGAACACAACTTCTTTGATTTTCTTTTAACTTCATTTTGCTTTTCACTTTCCTGTGAATAAATTTTGTTGAAAAACTAGATAGTTATTTAAAGTTTATCCATACTTAAAATGGGGATAAAATAAATTGTGATTATCTCCAAAACTTGTGCGTTGCTCTGTCATAATTTTACATAACCATCAAATCAATTATATAAAAAATCTAACTAATTACGAAAAAGGTTAAATTTTCGATTCTAACCTGGTTTTAATGTGTCACGGTTTCAGCGATTATCTATCGACATTACTTGAGAATGGCCGAATTATTTGCCGAGCAGACTTGTCTATCGAGATGAAATTCAAACCTGGTGGCTGAATTTACCACACTTTACTAAAATATTGCAAATTCCAGAAAATTTTTGAAAATTTTTATGTACGGCGCGAATTAATAGCATACAGTGAAAAAGTGTAGAGTCAGAAGACCCTTAAAACTATGAGAGCACGTCACAAATATTAAACATATTGGAGTACAGTAAGTAAGTTGATTGGGTCACTACTTTAATATTATTTTGTTTTTATCTAATCGATAAAGATGGAAAAACAGTAAACAAATGATTTACTTAATGGTGCTTAATATTGGGATCGACTGCATGTTAGTAGGGTCACACCGTGTGAACATGACATTAATAAGTTTCTATGAAAGTCATTCCGTTCACCTCCCCTCGGCAGAGTTTTCAATTCCACTTCTTTTCGGAAAAATAAAGGCGTGTGGTGAAGCAAACAGCGCAATGGACCGGAGAAGCCACACCCCTATTTCGTGGAATTCAAAAACGCGGGATGCCACATTTTTCGCGTTAATAGAAGCACATTCTCCTTCATCTCCTTCGTTGCTTTGCAGAATCCCGTGTTGCTAAGTTCCTGATCCCCAAGATCAGAGCAGAGCAGAGTATGGGAGTATGTACTCTGCTTCTTACCAATTCAATGTCTCGCACTGTTTATCAAGTTTGCTTTCGGGTCATTGCATCTACCCTTCTGCTGCCCCTCCTCTGCATCCCAACATTATGTCTCGGTAGTGAGTACCACGGCTGTCTGTGGGATACATGTGGGGATTTTGAATTCAGGTATCCTTTTGGGAAAATTAACAGTGGCTGTGGCGATCCTCAGTTTCAGATACACTGTGATCAGAACAGATATCCTCTGCTCAACATCAGTGGAGATGAGTACCTTATCTTGCAGCCCTCATTGTTTCACAATGGCATGAAGGATCCTAGCATCACAGTTATTAACTACGATCTGTGGAAGATAATGTGCGGGAAAGAGAACAGTCCTTCAGGTAATTACCCTGAATTTCACTCGCCTGTCTCTCATTTTCATGTCACCGGGGCATACACCAATCTCACGCTTTGGAAGCACTGCAAAGAAAGTATTAATGGAGAGAGTTTTCAAAAATGGCGTGTATGTGACCATGATTGGTACTCCATTTCCAATCCAGAATCCGGCAGACGATTCTGCCAAAGGAATATTCAACTCCCAGTTAGTAATAACCTTCCACGCACACAGAATGGGGATCTGATGACACCCCTCTCTCTGGGCTTTGAAATAACATGGAATGTGGACACCAACAGAGATCGAACCTGCGGCGCTTGTTTGGACAGTGAGGGTGGTTGTGGTTATGACACTCTGAAACCCTCAACATTTCTTTGCTACTGTTCCGATGGCACCTCGGATCCAGACAGATGCCCTGGCAATACCACTGGTACATTTCCTGACCACCTTCTACCTTCTTTATTACAAACCCCAATGCTTAAATTATCACAAAGTTTAAAGAGGTATCTAGTATTCTTCCATTCTGCAACTATTCTTGAACCTAGGGGCATCTGCAGATGTATTCCCCTATGTAGACTCTAGAGTACTCATTCTCTTAGCCAAAACCATGGATTGGTGCTCCGATGCTCATAATAGCTGCTATGGCTGTGTTGCAGGTCGAAAAAACAGGTCCGCCAGGTCCGCCATTGTAATAGGTAACTATGATTTCCTCATATTGGCAATCTCCAATAGAATCACTGTCAATTTTTATCTTCTTTCCACTATTCTCGTTAGGGTCAGAGAACAAAAACCGTGCATTGATATTGTTTTCTCGATTCCATCTCAGGTTGCTCCTTGGGAATAATTGTAGTGGCAGCTTTAGCAGTGCTGTTATTAATTTTGTTTGTGAAGAGAAGGAGACCTCTTCCTGGTAGCTCTACTCCACAGGTGGGGAATTTCCTAAAAGAGTATGCTTCTGAAATGCCAGAACAAAAGTAGGGTTGATAATCTTCTTGTCATGGATATTTCTGTTTTCTTTGAGAAGTTATCTTAGAATTTAGATGTAAGATTTACATTCTCTTTAAAGGATTAAGTTTGAAATTTTTGAAATTTGATTTGATTTTTTCATTGGGATGAGATATAACAGAATTAAGTATATAATTTTGGGTAATTTTATTTTTAATTTTGAAACTATAAATTATGGAATGAAATAAAATTTATTTATTTTTATAAAATATAAAATATTTAAATTTAATATCAAAATTATTATTTTTTAATTTGAATTTTAAATTTTAATTTATCAAAAAATTATCTTTCTCCCATTTATTTATAAAATAGATATTAGATTAGTTGAATTCATTTATAAAATACAGATTAAAATTAGTGTAATCATTTTGAGAATTTTTTCTTGCACTATTAGTACAATGTGATAAATGCAATGTAATTTGAGTTTAAAATGATAACATTAATTTTAGGTGATTTTATATAAATAATTAAATTATATATTTTGATTGGCTGGTTATATATATCAATAAATAATTTAAAGAGTTTTTTTAATTAAAAAATTTAAATTTAATTTTATAATAAATATTTTGAAAATTAAATTTATTATATTTTATGAATGGAACCTTTGAAACATTATTTACTTTATATTATAAAATGGTTTTGCAAATATTTTTATATAAAAATATTTAATTTCTCATTGGATACTAAATTTCATTATAAAATTAAAAATAAAATAAAATAATTTATTTTTTTAAGTATGAACCATTTAAAAAATAATGTAAAGTATTTTTTTTATTTCTTTATTTCTGAAGTGTAAATTCTGTATGTAAAGGTATTTGAGACTGTGTACACCATGAAATTTCATTTTAAAATTTATATATTTTTATTTTTTCCTTTCAAAAATATTAATAATGAAATGATTTAAATTTTTGAATTTGAAATGAATAATATATATGTCAAAAATTTGAAATGAATAATATATAGGTTCAAAATATTAAATGAATCAAACTTATATTAATAATATTTTATTAAAATAAATAATATACATTTTATTTAATTAATCTTTTAATCTAGTATGGTATCAAATTTTTAAAGCTTTTTATTGTGCCAATCACCAGATTCTTATAATCCTTTGTTAATAAAATCCTTTTGAACTATAGAAATATGAATTCTCGCTTAATTAACACATCATGGGGGAAAGCTTTTTATTGTGCCAATCACCAGATTCTTATAATCCTTTGTTAATAAAATCCTTTTGAACAATCGAAATATGAATTCTCGCTGGATTAACACATCATGGGAGTTTCCATTTTCAGGAAGAATGAAAGATTATGAACTTCTTAAAAGCCTTCTCAGAAATTTCTCTTTATATGTGTGCACACTCTATGTAAGTACTGAAAAATAGACGTTTTTCTGAAAAAATAAATTATTTTAAATATACAATGTATCAAATTTGTGGAAAATAAAATTTTGGCATTTATACCTGGTTTTTGTTCTGGTTGGTAGGCATCTCAGTCTGAAATAATTCATTCAGACAAAAATTGCCACCATCTTTTCTTCTCACAGTACAAAATTAAACCAAGGCCAAAAAAAAGAAAACTGGTACTACAAATTGCACAATTCTGCTCATTCTACAAGGTCCAAATGCATGCAAGTCTGATTAAATCCTCCACATCTGCTAATCATATAGACTTCAAATTCCCTGTTACGTCATTTTGTTTCTGCCATCATTCCTCAAATGTTTGTTGGGTTGAAATACTACTTCCGTTAAGTATTTCTGGTTTTCTCTGTTTTTTGGGTTCCTCATGATCAAGTGGGTTTTATTTTTTTCACAAATCTTCTCTGCGTGGACTTATATTGGGCTGAAAACAATCGATCGATGAAATCAAAATTAATTCCCCTGTATTACCGAGTTCTAACAAATAAACCTCTATTTCTTCGTCTCAACCGCTGCATATATATTCCAGCACTCGGAGGTTGATTCGCTCGAGTACTTGTTTTGGGAGAGCAAAATTCTAGGCATAGCGGTTTCGATTATCCAAGCTGGTTTAGGAGGCAACCATCTTCTAATTAGCTATAATGATATAAAGTCCAGACCGATTCTGAGGAGCCTAGAGCCATACATTTTTTAAACTCCAACCAAGTGGATACAATATAATATTATACTTTTGCAGGGAAAATAAATTGTGATATATAACTGAGTTCACTGTCTCTGCACATAAGGAACCTTGTCCATTTTACATTAAGTCCCCGTACATAATTAAGATATTGAATCTTGTACCTGTTATATTAACTACTCATTTTACATGTTGTATCTTTAGGTTGTTAAACTCTGAGGGTGATCCCAACATTCTTCCTTATTTCAAAAAGTCACCCAATGTTTATAGGAAGGAAATTCAAAATAATTCACTAGTGCTGGTAATATTTAAAGGCAATAAATGCCTTCGGGCTTTACTTAAGATCATATGAATTTGAATACCATTTCACTATGCTGGCAGTATCATCCACATGGTTATAAAAGATTGGATGTGAATATCAACGAAAATTACTACTGAGAAAAAAATCAAAAGATTTTATTTATAACATATTCAATACTTTCCCGAATTAATGTTGTTTCATATACATGAATAGATTCGATAAAGAGAACGTAATGATAGTTTTCATTACATAATTGAAGAAAGTCCACATACGATGTATGCTTTTTAATTATCTGGTTTTTTTTTTTCAATGTTTCTTAACCTTTCCATTCTCTCGTTCTACTCATGCTTGTGAGGCAATTATTTATGAACCCAATTTGGTAGTTATATGGTAAGATAATATTTACTTATTAAAATATAGGATTTTGTGATTTATGATTTATATCAAATGGGTATTATGATTTATATTTAAATGTGATTTTGTCTTAAAATATTTGATACAATATTTTTACATAGTTATTATGATTTTCATTTAGATATGGCATGACATTTTTTATTATATTTGTATGAGTATAAAATGAATTAAGATATTAAATACTCATTTTAAATTTTGTTAGGATATTCTGACATATAGGAAATAGTTAAGTATAACTTGGTTTAGCGTAGAGTTAGGTAAAGCGTGTTTCTTTACTATGTATATTTGTAATTTATAATTCGACAGTCACGATATGTAGTGATCTGACAGTTCACTATCTCCTCGATATTATCGACACTTGATCCGTGGTTTTTACATCCGATTGGTCCATGATCTCTATTTAAAAAGTATGGAGGATCATTTGTCCAGTAACCATTTATGAGAGAAGCTTATGTAAATTTTCTTTCTTTATATTAATAAATTGCGTGAAGTGACCATGTTAGCTCAGGCCATGAACTGTTTCCTTCTTCAAGGGTTTTAACCACGTCAAATACTGGTGTACTAATCTGTAATCTGTTTGTGAGTGATGACCTTTGGTGTTTGATCTAAGGAACTTACCCTGCAAATTCGTACATGGTATCAAAGCTATTTTGAAGGTCGCATCCATTGTTGATCAAAATTCGAAGCCAGCTTGACTGCATGTGACAACCATTTTCTAGATCTACTGTTTCTTACCACTTTTGGGCCAAGAGAATTGATCTGTTGTGTCTAAAGCCTATGTTACAGTGAGGAACCTCTTTCATTTCATACGAAAAGGTTTCTGATTGCCCAAGTTATGTCATTTTAAATATGAAGGTATAACGCATTTTTTTGCAGTTTTATTTATTAATTCCTCTGTTTATTTTGGTTTATAGTTTTTTGTTTATTATTACTGGATCTATACCCTCATCTATGCGTATGCTATTTTCTTTGCGCTGTGTGCGATCTGGAAAATCAGAAATAGGAAGACAAGATTTTTCTGCTATGTATGTTCTTTCCCCGCGACTTTGTGTGATCTCGGGAAATCAGAAATAACGAGAAAAATAGAAAGTGGCTGGAATGACTAACCCAAAATCTAACATTATGTCGTAAGGCTTGTATTTTTTTGTTACCATGGATTGTTGTTTTTTTTTTCAGAAAAAAACACACAAACCGAAGAGCAAAAAAAAAAAAATCCTTCCTCCTTTCAAACAATTATAGACTCTTTTTACTAGCTCACTTGGTGTAAAGTTACTTTATGAGAATAGAGGTCTTGGGTTCAAATATTTTTGTCAACTTTCTTTTTTTTTTAATTTTTTTTGTTAATTTACTTTTCTTAAAAAGTTAAGTGAGGTTATTATATTAAGTTTGGAAAAGAGCAGGGAATTTTTTTTTTTTAAGTACAACTTCATCATCAAATTTCAACCTATCACGTAACTATTCGGCATCTACTACAACTTTTATTAAAAAATGCATAACTTCTTCATCAAGAACCCGTTTTCAGTTTTTTTTAACTGGTCTAATTTTTCGAGATCTTTCCTTTGGAGCAGTTAGTTTCAACCTTTTCAGCTTCAGTTTAAAAAAAAAGGAAAAGTGCATGCCAATTATTCTTAACAACACCAATTATTTCCAATGGCTATCCTACATGGTAGACTTACTTAGAAGTAAAGGGTTTTATAGAATAGCCACATGACAAGAATCTAAACCTACCGATGGAGATAAATCGGTTAAATGTGAAAATAAACAAAATCAAGCACGAGGGTTGATAGGAATGTTCATTGCTCAAGATCTTAGATTTCATATCCAAGAAATTGACTCCCTTGCTGAAGCTATGAAAAAATTAAATATCGTTTTTGGCATTTAAAATGAAATCAGAGCCCACCATTTTGACAATGAGTTGCTTACTTTGGATCTCAATAACTTAACCTCTATTGAAGATTTTTTGTCCAAATTCAAGACCCTTAGACTTCTTTTAGAAGGTTGTAAGGTCAAAAAGGAAGATGATAGCCTTATCTATTCCATTCTTGCTAAGCTAGGCCCTGCATACTTTGTATTTGTTTCCACCTTCCATTCCACTAGAGAAACTCTTATTTCTCAAGGAACAACCTACAAGTCCCCTTCTTTTGATGCCTTTTGTGATTCTTTGATAAGAGAACAAGAAAAACTCTTACACCTTGGTCTTATTAATATTGGAAACTCTTCTAAGAAAGCCTTAACAACCCAACAACAACCATATCCAAAGAATCCTAAGAAGAAACATCCCAAAAAGAATGGTTTGAAATCAAACAAGGGTCTTAAGAAATTTCAGCTGCAAACTGAAAAAAAAACTCAACAAACTGATAAGGCAAATAAAAACAAAGTGAAGAAGACAAATAGACATTGAAAATTTTGTAATCATGATGGCCACATAGATTCAAAATGTTTTAAGAATATGGAAGCCTTGGAAGCAACAATGAAAAAACACAATATCAATTTGGAGAACTCTTCAACTTCATCTTCGTGAATGACACTTTCTTCTTGTGGTTGTCAAGCATCAAGATATGGTTATGCATTGAATGTATCTTCTTCTTCTCATTCTCATGAGTGGCTCATTGATTCTGGAGCCTCTTACCACATGGCCAAAAATAAAGCCATGTTTTATTCTTTAAATGATTGTAACACCAAAAACATTTATGTTGGTGATGATAGATCTCTTAGTGTTGTAGGGTATGGAACCATTCATCTAGATAATGGTTAGTTTAATGATGTATTATGTGTTCCTACCTTGTCCTGTAACCTTCTATCTGTTTATCAGATAACTCATTCAGATGAAGGGAAAACAATAGAATTCTCACCTCATGATGTTGTAATTAAGGACCTAAGAGATCCTAGACATATGTTAACTACTAGCATTGCTGATGATTCCACAAGGTTGTATAATTTTGACAACTTTGGGTCATCATGTTTTCCCTCCGTTTTTGTTGCTAATAATGATGAAGTGATCAAAATTTGGCATGAGAAATTTGGTCCCTTAAACTATTGCTCTCTTCAAACTCTATGTAAAGAAAATATGGTGATAGGTCTTCCTATGGTATCTTGCCGAGATGGTGTTTGTTCCAGATCCGTACTAATAAAACATCATTGGGATAGTTTTGACAAATGTGCCTCTTGGCACGCTTCAACCCCTTTGCAACTTGTGCACAATGATTTATGTGGTCCACTTCCATTTGTTTCTTTCTCTGGCTACAAGTACTTCTTAACTTTCATTGATGATTTTTCTAGATGCACTTGGGTATACTTCTTAAAACTCAAGAGTGAAGTTTTTAACATGTTCTTGGCGTTTAAGGCCTTTGTTGAGAAACAATCTGGACATCACATTCTTAAGTTAAGATCTAACAATGGAGGAGAATATGTTAAAAAAAAAAAAGTTATCCATTTTTTCACTGAGCATGACATTCAATTGCAACATATTGTTCCGTAGACTATACAACAAAATGGTGTAGCTGAAAGGAAGAATGACACTCTAAAAGAAATGGCTAATTGCATGCTTCAATCTAACGGACTTAGTCTTAATTTTTTGGCAGAAGAAATTTAACTCTGCAAATTACATAGTAAATCACATTCCTACTAAGTTTTTAAGGAATATAACTCCAGAAGAAGCCTGGAGCTCAAGAAAACCAGATGTAATTCACTTTCGTGTTTTTCGAAGTGAAGCTTGGGCCCATATTCCAAAAGCGAAACATAAATCTTTAGAACCTAAGAGTGAAAAATGCATTTTTTTGCATATTTTGAAGATGTCAAAGGATATAGACTTATTCAACCAAAATTCAAAAATGTAATCATTACAAGAGATGTAAAATTTGATGAAAATATATCAGTCTGCGAGCCTAGTTCAGTGGGTGTGCCACCTTTGGCCTGCGAGCCTGACTCGACATATGTGACACCTCTCTCTATCTCTTCTAGTTTTGATAGCATTCCTTCTAGTTCGAATGATGACAATCCTCCTCCACCTCATAAATATATTCCTTCAGCTCCACAAATTCCAAAATGGGTTCGCTCTACTCGGGATGCAATAGATTCTCTTGGAGGTGACCCCGCAGATCAACATTGTACATGTTCTCAGTTCAAAAGAGCCTCTTCCTTATTGGCTCAAGTTCCAGAAAATCCCGATCCAGACACCTTTGAAGAAGCTTTAGGTCATCCGGATTGGGATGCAACAATGAATGAAGAATATCGTTCCTTATTGGCAAACGATACTTTGGATATTGTTCCTCTTCCAAAGGGAAGAAAACTTGTCAGATGCAAATGGGTTTACAGAACAAATTTTGGACCAGATGGAAAATTGGATAAACATAAATCTCGTCTTGTTGCTAAGTATTTTCACAAGTTGAAGGCATTGACTATACTAAAACCTTCTCCCCTATTGCCAAAATGAATTCTATCTGCCTTGTTCTTTCCCTTGTTGCCTCCTTTCCCACTGTCTACACTAAGAAAGTGGGTAAGTCTTTAATCACCCTTGTTCTTTATGTTGATTATCTTATTCTTACTGGTAGTAATCCCAACCATATAAGCCATGTGAAGTCTAGCCTCAAAAAGAAGTTTGAAATGACAGACTTACGAAACTTGCATCATTTCCATGGTCTTCAAGTCTTGCAATCCAAAGAAGGTATTACCCTTTCTCAGTCTAAGTATGCATGTGATATTCTATGCCACTTTCACATGGAAGGCTATAAGTCAGCCACTTCTCCCGTTCAGTTTGGAGTCAAGCTTTCAATCACTTGTACTTCCCCTGAAGTTGATGCTACCTTATACCGTCAACTTGTTGGTAAACTTCTATATCTAACCCATACCCATCCCGACCTTTCCTTTGTCATTGGTCTTGTTGCTCGATTCATGCACGAACCTCATGAAAGTCACTGGAAAGCAACTAAAAGAATACTCCGATATATTCGAGGTACAATTTAGTTCGGGATTCATTACAGTGCAGAAGCATCTCCATTGTTGATTAGTTTCACTAATTCTAATTAGGTTGGTGACCCTAATGATCGAAAGTCTACTGCAGGATATCTATTCACTCTTGGTTTAGAACCCATTACATGGTCTTGTAAGAAACAAAGTGCCATCTCTCTTTCTTCGGTAGAAGCAGAGTATTGTGGTGTTGTTGGAGCAAACAAGGAATCCCTGTGGCTTCGTCAGATCCTGTCCGACTTTGGTCGTCATCAGTAGCATCCAACTACACTTTGGTGTGATAATCAGAGTGTTGTTCAACTATGCAAAGATCCAGTTCAGCATCAACACATGAAACACAATGAGTTACACATACACTTCATCAGAAAGCTCATTCATGATCGTGTTCTTGAAGTGCAGTATTGTTCAAACAATGATTAAGCTGCTGATATATTGACAAAGGCTCTCGCAGAAGCGAGTTTACCAAACTTCGATCTATGCTTGGAGTTCAGGAAAGTTATCATTAAGGGGGGATAGGCTCTAATGCCTCCTTCCTTCTCCTATCGTGTCACTTTTGTAAATCCTTCAATCCTATCCCAAGTTGTTCTTAAGGGGGGATGTTAGGATATTCGGACACATAGGAAGTAGTCTCCTATTGTGTCACCTTTGTAAATCCTTCAATCCTATCCCAAGTTGTTCTTAAGGGGGGATGTTAGGATATTCCGACACATAGGAAATAGTTAAATATAACTTGGTCTAGTGTAGAGTTAGGCAAAGTGTGTTTCTTTACTATGTACATTTGTAACTTATAATCCGACGGTCACGATATGTAGTGATTCGACGATTCACTCTCTCCTCAGTATTACCAACACTTGATCCGTGGCTTAGCACCCGATTGGTCCATGATCTCTATTTAAAGAGCATGGAGGGTCATTTGTCCGGTAATTGTTTATGAGAGAAGGTTATGTAAATTTTCTTTCTTTATATTAATAAATTGTCTGAAGTGGCTGCGTTGGCTTAGGTCGTAGACTGTTTCCCTCTTCGACGGTTTTAACCACGTCAAATATTGGTGTACTAATCCGTGATTTGTTTGTAAGCGGTGACCTTTGGTGTTTGATCTAAGAAACTTACCCTGTAAATTGCTACAAATTCAACATTTCATATATTATATCTAGAATTTAGATAACAAAGTTAACAATAATTTTCCCAACTACCAAAACTAAATCAAATTGACAAAAAAATTATCATTTTTATCAACAATATATAAAATATATAAATAGATTATTATATTCCATATAAATTTAATAAAACATAAAAGCACTAATGATATATTTTTTTCTCATAAAAATACTTTAATTGATGATCACTTTATTATAAAGTATTTTGTAAATTATAAAATTCAAAATTAAAATCCCCTTAACCAAAATATGTATATATATATATATTTATGTATATTACATTTTAGAGATTTTGATATTCCAAAAAACTAGTTTTGATGTATAGATACACTATGACATATTGCATCTATTTTATTTAGAAATTGTGTAACAAATTTCAATTATTTTTATTTAATATTTTGAAATAAAATTAGTTTTAATAGTATATAGATTATAATTTTATTGAAATAAATCTATAAAATAATAATAAATTTAAAACCAAAATATATATATATATATAAAATTAAAAATCTAAATAAATTTATTTTTTATTAATTTAAAAATTAAATAATAATAATAAAATAATTTTTTTCATATCATTTTGGTACTTCATTCAAATTTATGCACATAAATGGATATTCAATTTAATAAGTTATCTTAAAATAAAGAAAAATAATAATTTCAATTTTATTACTAAATTTATATCATTTCATTTTTTTTACATTGTAAGTCTATAAAAGCATGTGGATAGTAGGAATAATCAATTTTATTATTAAATTTATATCAATTTTTTTTTTTTTTTGACATTGTAAGTTTATAAAAGCATGTAGATATTAGGAATAATTGAGAAATTTTATTTTAATTGACTATAAGTAGTTGTGAAGCTTTTAATGGGAAGCTCATTAAGTAAGTTAGTAAAAAAGAAAAGGAAATGTCATGATTACAAGGTTCTATTTATCCATGGTGGTTTACATGAGGATTATAGTAGTAGTGGTAAGAATGGAATTTGTGTCTAAGCTTGAGACCTAGTGACCTAGTATCCTCGTAGCAATGCTAGAAACCATGTGACTCAACTCTATTTCTCACTTTAGAAACCCCTTGTCATGTTACAAACCTTGTGACATACAAGACCTTTCTTCGTACAAATATGAAACTTGCCCAATTGTATATTCCTCTAGTCATAAAAAAAGAGATTTTTTATTTTATAAAATAATTTAATAAATTGATGTAATATCCAATTTTCAATTAACAAAAATGAAAAGTAAATTTCAAATCAATGTCCCACCATCTTATAAAATTTATAATATATTTTATTTAAAACTTTTATATAATTTTAGTTTGTATTTTATTATAAAATAGGTTGTATAATAGCATTAACTCAATATGTGTCATTTTTTTTTTCTAAGTAAGAGTAAGATCTATTAATAAAACATATGTTACATGGAGGCTCTGGCCTCAGCAGTTCGGGCTTGTATCAGTGGCATTTTTTCAACAAAACAACAAAATGGAGCTGCCCACGAGGGGAAGCCAGCCCAGATAGAGTTTGAAGCACTGCCTCGAGTGAGGAAACCAGCGTCATACAAACATGAGTAATTGTACCAAGCATAGAAGTAAGCAGATAGAAAAACTAATAAGCTAGTAGCCTTAAACCGAAAAAGACCTGCAATTCTAAGTGTCATGAGGTGCTGGAAGTGGTTCTTCGACAATAAGACATCTGTACTCATCATCTTCAGCAAGCTGGGGGCCAAGTGCAGCCTAGTGAGGTGCCGCGGCATCATCACCTGTTCCTCCGTCCTGCATACACTGCTCCTTGTAGTAACCCGAGTTGCTACCATTGTTCGAGCACGAATTGTGCCTTATAGGAACCTGATGAGTCTTCACATCTTCAGAGGGTCTAGGGTCACTGCGCGAGTGCAGAGGCGGGATGGGCGGACTGAGTCTGGGGCCACCACCGGTCACCTCACACAAAGAGACAGAGATGGTGGCAATGACGAGAGGGCGATCGGAGGTACACTCAAACTGAAAATGGGCAATGGCGGGGGTTTTCGAAGAGGCAGAGGAGTTTAGGCGAGGCAGAGGAAGCGTCGAAGGCTCAGAGGCGAGATTCCGAGCGGAGGAACTGAACAGACGACCACGACCACTGCGAGTGTCGGGGTATCTGCCGCAAGAGTGCTCGAGGGAGGAATACGAGGAGCTGAACAAGGAGGAGGGGAGCGGATGAGAGGCGCATTCCCTGCTGCTGCCCCACCGACATCTCATGCGATGCCTTAGACGTGGCATGTTGGTACAGTAGGGGTGAAGGGTGCGCTGAGCAGAGGAAGAAGCAGGGCTGGCGAGAGGCAACAGAGATTTGGAGGAGGAATTGAGGCCGAAGGAAGCTGAGAAGCGCAATTGGCAGAGGAGACTCTGAGAGTGGTGGTGGCCTAGAAGAAATTCGATCCAGCTTCTGAGATGCAGCGCTGTCCAGTTGATGTGCGAGAGCCTGGCTCCGCAGCCTCAGGGGAGCATCCACTTCGCAGGGGGGAGAACTGAAGCAGCATAGAATCATCAGAAGGGAGGTGGAGCTTCGCAGAGGGACGAAATGCATAGCCAGAGGGCCGAAGAGTATAACCAAATGAGCGAAAAAGGAGCGGAATTTTTATGCGTAGGGGCCGCCTCGTCGAATGCAGCAGAATAAATTCCACTCGAGGTGATGGCGAAGGTTCATAAATGCATTTGAACGCCATAGGTGTGGCTTGTGGGTGGCCATGTGGCCTTGCCACGCGCCGTCCCATAGGCCATACTCCATGTAATCGTTCTTAAACACCCGCATCCGGGGGTTTGTTGTCTTCGTGCACCAGATTGGTGCATTCCTGTATAAGTTTTCTATCATTGAGAATAGAGAGGGATCCTACCATTAGGATTTTAGAACTGGTCACACCTTTGTTTGCCAATAGATCTGCTACCTTGTTGCCAGATCTTTTGACATGCTTGAAGGATATAGCTCGGTGCTGTTGCAGCCAATTTGCTATGAGATCCAATCTTTCCATAAGTCTCCAGCTGTCAGCGACTTTAGAAGAAGTGGCTCCCATGAGAAGTTGATTAACCATGTTGATGAGAATTTTTGAGTCACCTTCTATTTCAATGGGGAAATAATTGTGAAGCTGAGCTAGACACATCCCTTGCCATAAGCCTTCAAGTTTCGCTGAGTTGTTGGAATCCCACCCTATGGATCCAAAGAATATTAACAAAGGATTACCTTTATGATCCCTGAAGATTCCCCCATATCCCGCATCACCTAGATTTCCCTTTGAGGCTCCATCGAAGTTCAGCTTCAATAGACCAGCGGATGGTGGGATCCAATTGCACGGAGTTGCAACCTGAGGTCTATGTGAGTGTGCTGGAAGAAGACAAGGAGGGAGCACGAGTTTCCAGTTATCCCAAATGGATCTTTCCAAGGTTTTCGTGGGGAGATATTCTTGTTGCCAATGCTGGAGAGCCAGCGTTTCCTGTATGTTGCCACGAAGATTGTTCCAAAGAACTTCCTGAGGAGTACTTTGATTTTTGAAGATCCGCTTGTTCCTTTCTTTCCAGAGTATCCAAAGAGTGAGACCTGGGATAAGCCTCCATAAGGAGTTGAGTAAGTTGCTGCTGTAGGGACCGGAGGGCCAGTTGCGAATGATGGAATTCAAGTCCTATGGTCCTCTGCCTTCTCTTCTACATCTGAAGCTGATTTTCTCCCAGAGGAAAGTTGCTAGTGGGTAGGTAACCATTAAATGATGGATTGTTTCTTCGTGATCAGTACAGTTCGGGCATCTTGAGGGCCCTGTAAAACCCCTTTTGATGAGATTGTCCCAAGTGAGAATTCTCTCGTGACATAGAAGCCACATGAAGGTTGAAACTTTGGGCCAAAGGTTCGAAGACCAGAGGTTGTTCCAGATGGAATCGATGGGATCTTGGCTGTGGGTTAAGAGAGTGTACGCTTCTTGGGTATTGAATTCGCCCCGCGACGTGTAACCCCATCTGAGGAGATCCTTTTCCTCCGAATGTATGATTTTCCTGCAGTTGAGCTCTGTATTAAGGGCACTGTGAGAATTCTCCTGTTGCTAATTTAGGCAGAGAGCGGCCGGTTTCCATTGCCTGAACCCCTAATTGGGGGCAACATTCCAATAATGATAAACATTGGCTTCTAGTCTATTGATCACTTCCGGTTGAAGCTGTGATGTGATAGTGCTGACAAGTCTGGGTCGTTGTTGCCACGAGTCCATCCAGAAGCAAGCAGTACGTCCATCACGAATTTCCCAGAAACTATGTTCTTGGATCAGAAAGCGATGATGTTTGGTTGCGTTCCAGATCTGAGAGCCCGCTTCCACTGTTGTCAGGCAGATGAGGTATTTGGTTAGTCTATTTTTGGCATACTTGGCTATCTATAGAAGTGTCCACGGAGTATGTGGTGCTGATAGCCACTTCCACCAAATTTTGGCTCCCATAACTACATTGTTGTGATGTGGATCACGGAGACCAAGCCCTCCAGATATCTTATGCCTGCAAACTGTTGTCCACTTTACCAGAGCCCATTTCCTGTTCTGCCCTGAGGATCCCCAAATAAAATTGCGTTGTAGTGATTTGATTTGCTTGAGGACCCACTTTGGGGCAGCAAGAACTGAGAATAAATAGAGGGGCATGGACTATAAAACAGACTTAACGAGGATAAGACGGCTAGCCAGGTTGAGGGAGCGAAAATTCCAGGAGGAAAGCCTAGCTTCCAGTTTTTCAAGGAGAGAATGCCATGAGGAGTGTTTGATGGCAGAATTGATCAAAGGGGTGCCCAAGTACTTGGCAGGAAGCTGAGCAATGGTGAACCCGAGGATCCTGGCAATTTTGTTTTGAGTGGTAATTGAGGTATTGAAAAAGAAGATTTGAGATTTGGAGGCATTGACCGAGGTGCCAAAGGCATCCGCGAAAGTATCAAGGATGGATTTGTAGGTGATAGCTTCTTGGACTGAAGGGTGCCCGAATAGCATGTTGTCATCGACAAATTGTTGATGGGTGGTGGCCAGTAAGCCATGCACTGAGATGCCTCGGAGTTGCTGGGATTAGAGAGCTTGCTTGATAAGATGGCCTAGACCTTCGAACATTAAAACAAAGAGAAAAGGAGAGAGAGGATCACCTTTAAAGATACCTCGAGATGGGGAGAATGGGCGAGAATGGATGCCATTGACCAAAATAGAGAAGAAGGAGGAGGAAATTAAACTCATGACCCATCTGATCCAGGTAGGGCAGAAGCCATAGGCTGCTAGCATTTGATGAATGTAGCTCCAGCTTAGCTTGTCAAATGCTTTAGATAAGTCAATTTTCAGAAGAATACCTGCCTTTTTGGTTTGTTTCAAGGAGTGGATGATCTCATGCGTAAGAATGATTCCATAAAGGATCTGGCGGCCTTCCACGTATCCAGTTTGTTCCAGTGAGATGAGAAGAGGAAGCAACGGCTTAAGTTTGTTGGCAATCATCTTGGAAATAACTTTGTAAATGACATTGCAAAGGGCGATTGGTCGGAACTTTTCAGGAGTAGCGGCATGATCTTCTTTGGGTATGAGAGCAATGAAAGTGGCATTGAGGGAGGGAAGCAGCTAGTGCATTGTGCGGGACTCCTCGACAAGTTGCCATATATCATTCTTTATGAGGTCCCAGAAGTGATGGAAGAAGTTGGAGGTGAAGCCGTCTGGACCTGGTGCCTTGCCGTCTTTACATTGTGCTACTGCTTGTTCCACTTCCTGAAGAGAGACAGGACGAAGTAACATTTGATTATGATCTTCTTTTATTAGTTTGGGAATGTGTTGCAGGACTTTGGTAATTGCTGGCTGTCTATTAGCTTGGCTCTCTTGAAGCACTAATTTGAAGTGGGTTAAGAGTTATTTTTCTATATCCTGATGCTCTTCCAGTATTTCTCTGCTATGAATTTGTAGAAAACTGATCTTGTTGTGCACTCTTCGTTGTATGGTGGAGCGGTGGAAAAACTTGGTGTTCCTTTCCCCTTCTTTTAGCCATATTATTCTAGATTTTTGCTTCTAGAGTATCTCTTCTTGTTGCTGTCATTCATCTAGTTCTTTGAGGAGACTCTGTTCCTGTGAAGCTAGCATCTCAATATGGCCCTCTTGGATGATGCATTGTTGAAGCTCCGCCATATTGCTCTCGAGGATATTTTGTTGCTGGAATATGTTCCTGAAGGTGGAGTGATTCCACCTTTTGATGTGAGTTTTGAGGTCCTTGAGGTGTTGCTGAAATTGGAACATCTTGGAGCTTGCCGGTGGTGAAAAATCTTGCCAGGCTTAGGTGACCATCTCCTTGAAACCCGGGTGGGTAAGCCAGAAGGCTTCAAAACGGAAGGGTCTTTTAGTAGCATCGCCTGGCCTTGTCCATTGAAGAGAAATAGGCTAGTGATCGGACC
The DNA here is from genome assembly GCA_034641835.2 of Pinus albicaulis. NCBI lineage: Eukaryota > Viridiplantae > Streptophyta > Pinopsida > Pinales > Pinaceae > Pinus > Pinus albicaulis. The sequence goes on from CM076571.1 coordinate 328,500,425, forward strand.
CTGAGAGAGGCAGGATAGAGGCCTGAAAATATCCTCCAACGTGAATGGCGTTGTCAGATAGGAGGAAGCAATCCAGCTTAGAGGCTATTTGCTGTGAGCTAGAGCGCTTGTTGTTCCAAGTATGAGTACCATTGGAGAAGGGAAGATCTATCAGCCAATTCTTTTGAATAAAGCTTTTAAAATGGATGCAATTCGAATCTAATTTGGTACACCCTCCTCTTTTCTCTTCAAATTTAGTGATCATGTTGAAATCCCCGCCCATGATCCAAAGGGGATTATTCCTGTTGGAGTTGAGCATTTCTATCGTATTAAGTAGAGCTATTTTCCATGTGGAGACTTGAGGAAAATGGACATTGGTGAGGTGCCCATGTATGCTGGTCCCAAGTATATGGAAGGCAACTTGGATTAAGTTATGCACTGCATGTGCATCAGTGATTGAGACCACCTGCGGATCCCAGGCTATGGCTAATCCCTCTTAGGCTCCAGAAGCATCAAAAGCAATGGAATGGCATCTTGGCCAGGCTTCGGAGAGAATGGGGCCTAGGGTATTGCTATTGCATTTGGTTTCTTGTATGAAGAAAACCTATGGTCTTTCCGTTTGAACCATGTTTTTGATCATTCTTTACTTTGAGGGGCTATTTAATCCCCTTATATTCCAATAGGTGAGCTTCATTGAGAACTAATTTCAAGTGGCTGATAGAACTTGGTGAGTTTGGGGTACCTACCAAATTCCATGAGCATCTCCCCGATAAGGATGGTCCTTTGCAAATCTATTTTCCTGCCTCTTTTTTTAGAATCCTTGAAGAGTTTTTTTCCTTCCCATTGACTGCCTAGTTGAATACCCAAGGATCTTTGGTGATGTTGAGCACGTGAGAGGCCTACCTCTATACTTTCAATCTGTTTGTCCGATATTTTATCATAATCTTTTTTCCTGCAAGCCTGTTCCAGAACAAAAATGTCTAACTCTCCGATGTCAATACCTTCTGGTTCCTCTTCCATGTGACTAACCTAGATGCCTTCAGCCCCTGAGCCATCGACATCCATGTTGTTAGGCTGGCAGATAACGAGATCCGATACTGTGTTGGCTTTGGGTGGCAAAAGGAAAGATTCAGGGGGAGGCTTTGAATGCGAATGGGGAATCGGTGAGTTCGTGCTAGAAATTGAGGCCGAAGGGGTCGAGGGCTTAGCATTCTTATTGGGGATCTCAGAATCAGGTTGAGAGTGCTTTGCAAGAATTTAGAAGCTATTGCTGGTGGAGGGAATGTCAGAAGCTTGGGTGGGAGGTTTGGCTGCAGTAGTGGGGGATTTCTTGTGATGGCATTTGTGGTTTTGGACTTTGGTGAAGCCTTCTTCATTTGAGTTGGCAGAGGGAGCATTGGGTTTGTTGGAGGGTGGATTGAGAGGGCAATCTCGGAATAAGTGGCCATGAGCATGGCATTTTCGGTAGCGGAATGAAACATGTTCATAATCAATAGATTGCAGCCATTCAAAGTCATCATGGAAAAGACTTACCGAGTCTGGAAGTGCTTTTGCTAGATGCATGTAGACGCATATTCTGGCATATGAGGTGTATCGCCTGAGCTTGGTCTCCTCTGCTATCTTTATGAATTCTCCAAGTCCATTGCCAATTTCCCTTAAAGATTCCTCATCCTAGTATTCCAGGGGTAAGGAATACAACCGGATCCAGATCGGTGCCCAACTAAAATCCTCTTGATCAGGATTAAATCGTTCAACCCAATGGTGGAAGTAGAGTCCGGACGAGTTGAAAAAGTATGGACCTCCATCTAAGATGCGATTTCTGTCTTCAATACAATTGAAGATGGCATTGAAGAAGCCTTTAGGCCCTAGTTGTAGCGTAACATGTCCTTTTGGTTTCCATTTGGAGCTAATCCAACCATGCAGGGCTTTTTCAGTAGTCCTGAAGCCAACAAATTTTCCAATGAGTGCATGGTCCTTCATGTACTGAATTTGAGCATTGATGCGGTGCTTGGAAGGTTGATCTTAGGGCGTTCTGTAGCTATTGGCCTGCATGTGGCAGAGGTCATTTTGGGCTGAGTCATTTTGTCAAGAGAATCTGTGATTTTGTCTTGTTCCGCCTCTTATGCATTGCCAGGAGTTTGGTTATCAACGGCAGAGGCCGTCGGCCCTTTGACATGAGATGGCTTCTGCGTATTGACAGAGGGCTTCTGCGCTGTGTCATAAGACGAGATCTGTGTCGTGGCAGAGTTGAAAAAGGTGTGAGCGCTTGTGGGGGAGGGCGTATCATCCCCCCCTGTGGAGAGTCCATTGAATGTGGATCAGCGGCTATGAGGAGATGCAGCCAAGCAGAAGCAGAAAGCGTTAGTGAGAGCCTCCAAACCAGAGCGTCGCCATCGAAGGAAAACCTTAAACCCTAGCTCAGAGTTTTCTCCTGAGATCCCAACCTCTCTCATTTTAACTCAATATGTGTCATTAGTATCAAAGCAATGTTATATATATATATATATATATATATATATATATATATATATATATATATATATATATATTCTCTATCCCACAGGCATGTTTGAAGCCGTGACGATTGACCATGTTTACATTTGGAGAAGTAATCGTGACCATTAGAAACAATATCTTCACCCTCAGTAAACTTGAAATCTGAAGGGAAAACTGTATGAAAACTATAATTGGTAGAGTAAGAAGTTGTATATGGTGTTTTTCTCTACGAATTTATGGGATTTATTTGAAAATAGTTACCCATTTCCACTTGATCATGCCTAAGTGGAACCAGGTTTAAAATAATTGGTCGAAAGAAAATGAAAACATGCTTTTCTGTATTGAATATGCCATGTACATGAGTCAACTTTCTTAAAAATTGTGTCAACAACTATGTTAGAATTTAGGGAATTTTACGAAGTGCATTTCAAGTAAAAAACAAGGGAAGTTGCACGACAACAAGTCTCTACCTTGAGAAGTGAGGATTAAGAAATGATTGAGCATCACCATGGATCTTTTAGATTTTATACATGTTCACTTGTAAATTCAGAGCACCATTTCTTTTCAACAAGATTACTAGAAACCTCAAAAAATATTTCTAAGTGTTAAATGCCAGCTTTATTGTAGATCTTGTGTTGGTTACCAAAGTTCTACAAGGTCCTGAGATTGAAATATTTTCGTTCTAGTGGTATTACAACTGTATCCTAAGCTTTTAGACTTCGGACTCAAAGGAACAATGAGTATTGGTATTACAATTGTATCCTAATATTTTAGAATTTAGACTCAAAGGAACAATGAGTACATTTGTAGCTTATTTGGTTAGTATTGGAAAAATAGGTAATTGTTGGATCTGCACCCTGCAATTAGAAACAACCCTTTCCCAAAAAAAAGGGTTAGTATTAGAGAAACCAGGAACTGTTTGATTTGCGACTTGCAATTAGAAACAACCCTCTCAAAAAAAAAAAAACCTATTGTTAAAGAAATTGAGATGTCTAAGTTTATGAATTGAATACGAGTGTTTGTAGATATCTCAAGTGTACATGGTGTGATTCACATTTGTGATTTATAACGTCTAGTTTGAAGAATAAAGAAAGTGTGTTTATGTACACGAAACATTTGAGTAGTTTATTAAATAAAAACAAAATGAACTCTGTGAAATACGAGATTAATCTGCTGTTGTTGGAATGTTGTTTCCACTTTTCTTACTTTGGTTTGGGGAAGCTCACACCTCCTCACCATTTTTGAGGAGGTTATCACCAGCCAATTACCAAACGAGGAGTAAGAGTGTTTTCAAGGACTTTTTACCTTATAACCCGAAGACAAAAAAGTGTACTTTTTACCTTATAATCCGAAGACAAGAAAGTGTTATGACTAAATGTTGGAGCAATTCTCAAGTGAATAATAGCTTTTGAGTAAACCAGATTTCTGAAGCTTGAACTTCTAATTTCAAGCAATTATTGAAAAAGAAGAGGGTAGTAGCAAGTAGGTAATTTTTAATTTGTAGTATAGTATAAAAGAAACATAATTGAATGCGTTGGAAAACTAGATTTGTATGGTTTTTTATCATAGCTGAATGATTTTAAGAAGAAATGGATGTGATTATTGTGGAAAAGTAAATTTATTGTCTTTTCTTTTAGCTCCTCATTTATCAGTTTTTGGAAAAAGAAGATAATGTTGTGGAAAATACTAGATTACGACTTCTAGCCTAGACAATTATGCTATGGAAAAATAAAATAAAAAAGTGGGTTCCAAGAGTACAATGGAAAAGAGTGGAATATATGATCTAGATATTCTATGAATAATTGGAGGTTGCGTAAGAAGCATTTTAGACATATAACCAGTAACTAGAGAATTTGAGACAACAAAATTGAGTACTGCAAAGGCGACAATTTACAAGATTTAGGATTTAATTCGAAGTCTGTGGCAGATTAATGAAAATGTTCAGATTCATTGCGGCATCCAAACATTTCATATTTAAAGAGGCAAGTAGATGAAATTTATAAACAAATTGTTTACTGGAGTACATGAATTGGATTGCAAATCATAATTGAAATTGTTCATGGATCGCAGGAAATATTAACACCAACTCACTTGGAAATTGTTATGGAGTATGCGTCTGGGGGAGAGCTCTTTCCTATGCAATATTCAATTTACTGGCTACAATTTTCTCAGGAAACCTCCAGTTATTATTAATAAAATCTACATATAATATTGTTATATTAAAAGTGTGAAAAAGTCAAATAAACTAGAGAAATGTTGTTGATCTATTTTGTGAACAAACTGGAGACTAAATATCAAAACTCCAAGAAAAATCAATTATAGGGTCTTTCATCAAATATTATCTGAGTGATCTTCAAACATATCTTGTGAACACACTAGATACTAAATCTCAAATATTACAACAAAATCAATTATAGGGGATTTCATAAAGATTACTTCAGTTTGAATGGAATGTGGAAAAATGGCCACATGAACGTTAAGAAATGATATCTTCTCCCTAAAGATTACCTCAGTATGAATCAAATATGAAAAAATGGCGACAAGAACATCAAGAAAGCCATGAATATCTTCTCTCTAGTCTCCCAAGTGTTGCAACTAAAGAAAATGTGAAAATTTGCAGACTTATTTGAGGCTTATGGAGTATCCTTTGCTCCATATTACTCAAAATTTAGTACCTTAATGTTAATTATAAGCACCTTAATGTTAATTTAGTACCTTCCTCCGGTTTCTCACTCACATCTTTCATGATTTCGTAGCTCTTTAGCATTGCACCCAACTTGATTGTACTTCCGTGCTCTTGTACATATTATTCTCCTTTTCTATATATTTTTTCGTTAATAGAACCAGTGTTTTTCAAAGAAAAGAGGTGGATGCAATGCAATTTCCTTGGGAAATTTTCACTATTCATGCATTATTCAAAACAATCGATTCGTCAAGACTTTGTTTTCTCTTCCTTGGTCACAGTTTCCTCTCTTAAGAGGCTAGAGTTTTTTATCAGGAGCTCAAATTTTAGCTCAAAAATCAAATTCCTCAGAATGACACGAAACCTAAACGATCAAGTAGTGCTTGCCATTCTGAATTCGGTGCACTTCGTTTCAAGAAAAATGGTTTTCGTATGCTCCCGGAAATGAGTTCTATTCGCTTTGCTAAATAGGAAAAATTATAAAAAAGTAACAGTCAAATGCCTAGTCAACAGTCTGTACTACTGAAGTGGCATCCTGACTATGCAAGTTAATTTTTTTGGCATTTTCTCTAGCGAATGGTAAGCTGGCAAGTGGCAGCATGGAATTGGTCGAATTTCTGGATGATGTGGCGAAATTCCATTGGTTAATTTTGGGCCAACCGGGTGAGGACACGTGGTGTAGCCTGGGGCCGTCACATGCCCCCCACAGGTTGAAAGGCGGCTTAAAATGTTTTGGTCAAGTCCAGGTGGAGGCGCCAGGGTTTGACCCCGCGACCTCCCGCCACACAATGCCACGCCTTATCGTCCTGCCTGCAGGTTGGTTCTTAACATTCATAGCTATCCACATATATTTAAATTAACCATTGTATAATGGCAGGGGAAGGTAGGGGCTAGCCCCCAGTCCATAAGACCACCATATGTGACCACTGGCGGAACTCGAAAACTAATTCAGATTTAAAGACTTAAACCACGATTAATTAACATTAGATCCTTCTTAGCGCCTAATCCAGATTTTAATTGCGGATTAATTTGAGCGCGGGTTTAGCGCTTAACTGAGATTAATTAGTGCTAAAACTCCCACTTAGCATTAATGATGAATTAATATAGCGGACCCCGAAATTCGGCAGAGACTGCCAGTTTAGTTGCAGTTAGCTAGTTTAGGGCCTGAAATAGTGGGGAAAATGTAAATAGTCATAATATTTGAAGTTTCAACCAATTCAGGTGAAGAACGAGGCTAGATTACCATTATTGATCTTTTTGGACTCAATGGTGTAGGTTTCAAAAGCAATGGAGCACTTCTAGATGGAATTTTTCCAGCTTGAAGTTTAAGGATGCCAAGGGCCACTAGAGGGTTAGGCCATATCTGTAATAAAAATAAATATATAAAACTAGAATTTACTTATTCAAAGAACTCATCACTAAAGGAAGACTATATTTAAGGTTATATAAAGGAATTAATTTTCAAAAAAAACTAAAATAAATATATTATTGAGGATTTCTTAAAATATTAAGGAATCATTATTAAAGCTGGAAGGTAAATAAAAGGAAAGAGAGGTTATTAAAGGTTTAAGTATTGGAAAAGTGGAAAAGAAGATAAATCATTATATTCTAAAGATTTTATTTAAAAAAGGAATATATACATATATAAAATAATTTGAGCCTCTTTTAAAAGAGAATATTAGTGAAGGATTCATTACCAAAGATTGAAGGAATAATAGTAAAGGATATTGGAAAGAATAATTAAGCTTGAGGGTTTATTAAAAGGAAATAATAATATTTTATTATAAATATTAGGAAGGGTCACCCTTAAAAACCCCGAAGTTATCTGACAAAATGGCATCCAAAACAAAACTGAAGGTTGGAAGATTTCCAAAAAATTATAGTATCTGTGTCGATGGACTAATTGAAATCAAAGGGTCACTTGTAGTAAAAGAGGTTCTCATACCTATCGATTTTACTCGAAAGAATAATTATGTTAGTACCGAATGTTCTAACCAATTAGTGATCCACGAATCAAATATAACTGAAACAAATTCATTTCCCCCAAATGAAAAACAATATGACATAGGGAATTTACACCTAAGTATTGGGGAGTATTCCTTTGTCTCGCAATTTACTGTTAAAACCTTATTTTGTAATGATAGTGATATAATTATAGGTTTGCTTTGGATGGAATCACTAGGGTCATTCATCCTTAATATGAAAAAGAAGTTTTTGACATTTCCTTACAAAAAGAAAAACAATAGTTACAAGGTGTTACGGTGAAGCCGAATTCACTAACACTAGAAGACATATTAGATATCACAAAAGTAGTTCTTCCATAAAGTAAAAAAGCAATACAATATTTGCAAAGAGAAGTTGATAAACTCACAACTAAAAAGAATAAAGAAGTTGCTCGCCTCAAGTACCACAATGATAAATTATTAACGCAAATTAGGAAGTTGAAGAAAGACAAGAAGTCGTTGGAAAAAAAGGTGCAACAACTTGTTGAAAATGAAGCATTGAAATCTTCAAATCTAGAAGTCCAAATTAAAGAAACAGATATTGATCCAGTAAATATCACAACTCAGGAAGAAGAGTTACAGAAGATACAAACTTAGATGTTGCAATTCAGACAAGGAACATTCTAAGTGAAGATTTTGTAACCAACTCAATAACATCCTCGCCAGGCAAAAATCAAAGAAGTCAAACCAAAAAAGTTCCCTATCGACATCCAAATCATAGGAGCAGACAAATCAACCAAGCTACGTACTCAAAATAGAAACAACAGGCTAATGTTTTGAAGAAGTCTAATGTCAGTATAGTCCAATCATGTGATAACAAGTCGTCACAAGTTGCTAGTCATCGTAAGATTTCACAGAAGATTGATTTAGGATGGTCCGACCCATTCTCCATGCGACAATTTTGTTTGTCACTTAGAGAATCACATCAACTTGTATCGACAAGGATGACTGCCCCAAGACGAGAAGATGTTTGTAGCAGGAAAATAAATCGAGGCCTTTAATTGAAAAGCTTTGAGGACAAATCTTTTTGAGGGGAAGGAAATGTAATGAATAAAATAATGTAAATAGTGATTAATTAGTTAATTAGTAATTAGGTTGAAAGTCCGTGTCTGATAAGACATGACCTTTTTTGAAGAGGCACCTGCGTAGGTATATAAGTAGGCCTCATTTGTAACATTCAATATATATCTCATATCTCATTCTTCATACTATCTAATATAATATTTGTATCCTCATGAATATTTTCATATTCCAAGTGTTCTGGAGTATTTAACTTGAGAAGGAAATTTGTTCGCTTCAATATCTACTTCACCTGAAGACCAATTGAAGAGAAATAAGATGCCAGATAACCATTCTTGGCCATTCTAAGTTCATTCAAACAAGTTTCAGAATTATTTGAGCACTTTTGGATGGGTTTCTAGCAAAGTGAAGCCTATGGGTGTTATGGACAACCAGCATGTTGAACTAGTTATTGGAGGATTTTGAGATGGAGATGATCTTGTAGGGGTCCTCCAGCCTCCATATGTTTGTAGAAACAACCTTTGCAGTAGTGTTGTAGCTGTTTCTCATCTTTTCTCTTTATGTGTTTCAGAGAAAAACATTGTTTATGTACTTGCAGTGTTTTAGTACATGTTGATGCTCTTTCAAATTGGAGTAAGGGATATTGATGTAAGATGCCCATGTGTTGCTGATATTTGCATGCTTGATTGTAGGTCAGCAAGTGCAAGGTAAAAGAAACTTTGTAGGAGTTGTTTCTTTGGAGGATAAACTTACCATTTTATTTCAACACTTTGATGTACTCTTCATATTGAAACCTTGAGCATAATGAGAATGAATCATGCCTTTAGAGCTGATTCAATTAGATGTAGCCTAGGAGGGGTGAAATCCTTCAACAATGGATTGTGTATTTTTGTTTGATGCATCTTTCTATTCAGTGTTTGATTCATTTTTTAAAATTTGTTCTTGGAATTACCGTAAGAAAAACACTTAAAAGACACTCTTGGAAAAACCTATTGTTCAGTACAAATATTATGCACATAAGAAGCAAGAATATTTATATTCCGAAGGGGAAATTAGCAAGGAATTCACTAATACACCTCTATTCAGATTAGTTTGTATTAGAGCTACAAGTTTATTTTTAGCTTGTGTTGCTTTGTGAAAAGAGGGTTTGACTATTTACAAGGTGAAAATGATTACAAGGTTGAAAGTCTAGAGAGGAGAAGGAAAACTTGTTGGTGAAGATTCCCAAGTTGGAACAAGGAGAAGGAGGCCAGAGTTACTACAATATCCACCTCAATTTTCACCTCTAGATATTCCTGAGGCTTCAGAGTCTACAAGATTGACAAAAGATGAAAGCTTCAGAAAGGCTTTTCGCGACATGTCAGGGATGGTGAATGTCCTCTATGAGGATAGGAATTCACAACTTCAAGGTGAAGGCTCTAGACCTTCAAGAGGATAAGGTTCCCCAAAAAAGGAAGTAGCCTTTGAAAGACACATCAGAGGCGGTGGACCCAAGCTCTTGGAAATAATGGGCAGCGAAAAGAAACTCCAAGAGCTAGAGGAGAAACTTTTGGCTCTTCAAATGGAGAACATGGAATTGATAATATTGTTGGAAAAGGCTAAAGAGGAGAAGAAGAACATGTGTTTTGTAATGCAACAAGTGCTCGATGAGAAAATTGCAGAAATATCTACTCCCGTACTAGCGAAGGAAACCTCTAAAGTTAAGCAAGTATGTGGTCATGGTGCAAATGGCGATGTTGCATGTGATTTTTGCAAACTTCTTCAAAACACACACAACATGCTAGTGAATAAAAGTGTATGGCTTGAGTCATCTACAAGTTGGCCTTCATCATCATCATCAGAGGGTGAGGATGTGAATGGTAAGCTTAAAGATGTTATTCATATTTCCAATACTACTTCTTCTATCCATGTACAAAATAATACCTTCGCAGCATTTGAGCAACATACCAAGGTCATAGGTATGAGGTTGCTCTCCAAGATGGGCTACGAAGGTGGAGGACTTGGAATAAATGGTCAAGGAATTACCAATCCTATTTTGGTTGAGGAAAGGCCAAAATACATGGGGTTGGGTTATGGTCACCATGAGTATGGAGAGTGCTCTAAAAACATTGAACCACATCAAGCCTCCGAGAAGGATATTCCATCACCAGGAGAATGTTGTCGTAGTAGTAGTACTAAAGACAGGTATAAATCTCAAGAGGATTATGAAAAGCATGGTGATTTTGATTATTTATTGCAGAAAATTCCTTGTACTTTTGGTGAATATTTTTACCATTGTGTGGCTACGTGTGAGAAATGCATGGTAATGGTTAAGAGGATGGACCAAATTTGGATGGACCAAATTTTGGACACCAAGAATATCGACTCCCTTTCACAAGAGAAAACTTATATGTCTATGAACAAGAAGAAGTTTTGTTGTGTTCATTGCCAAGTGCATGGACATGATATTGAACGTTGTTGGAAGCTGCATCCAGAACTTCGTTCGACAAAAGGTAGCAAAAATGGTTCTTCACAATCCTAAGTGACCTCCTCAAGACAAGATGGTGCAAAAAACAACCCAGAATCCTAGGAGAGGCAAGATTGGGTAGAATTCTTGTAGAGTTATTTTGAAAGTTTTGTAATTACTTGTTGTCATTACCTTTCAAAGGTACTTTTGTAAAGTGAACATTAATGTCACTATGTTCAGCAAGTAGATGTTGTTTTCTTTGATGTAATTTTTTTGGCTTGATAGTCCACATGTTTATGGACTTTGTGAATGTACAAATTGTTGTTCAGAAATTGTCTACTAGTTGTCTCATATTCACCGATGCAAGTATTCGTGTTGAAACTTGTGAATGAATCTTGTTGTTAAGATTATTTAAAGATAACTATGTTTTGTAGGCAAAGCCAAACATCATGAAAATTTTTGTAGCAAAGTACTTATATGTACAAGCTCAGTTTGAAGACGCCAAAGCAAGTTGATTTGTTTCTGATCTCTAGGATGGGGTAAAGCTTGTCTTCAAGAGTGAAGCTTCAAGATGAAGTGTTTTTTGCAGTCGTGTAAAGATGAGTTTTAAGAGAATATTCAAATTCCACTCACTAGTGTTTATTATGAAGTTACAGTGATAAGAATTATGGCTCAATTCTTAACAAGACAACAGGTCTTCATGAAGAAGATAAGTGAAGTGCCCTGATTGGGGCTTGAAGAGCACCAATTGAATTTTTTACATAGAAATTGAGTCTTGGGATATTTCTGAGTTCTAACTTCTTCAATTTGATAGCTGAAAGTGTTATTTTGGAGACGAAAATATTTAACTGGGGAGGTATGATCAAGAGCTCAACTTTTAGCTCAAAACACAAAGTCCTCGGAATGACATGAAACCTAAACGACCACGTAGTGCTCACCATTTTGAATCTGACACACTCCGTGTTGATCATTTCAGCCCCCATTAAGATTCTCGGCTAGTAACTCTGCTTTAACATATTAAATCCCCTCTCATGGCCTAAGAAAATCATTTTCCCATATATCGTTCCTCGCCTTCAAAGTTAAATTTCATTGTAAAAAAGGCCGAAAAATGAGAATATTGAAAGCCTCGCCCTTTGGTCCGAGCCCCTTTAGTTTATTATCCACGTGACCCAGGCTCAGGACCGGGCGCTAATCCTATAGGCGCTAAACTCATAAGGATATTAGGCTTAGCTATAACCATTGATCTGTATAGATCAAACGGCATCCGCAGCACTCCACTGTATCCGTGGCCCCCTCTGTGCATCACCCAAATTGCACCTCGGCCGTTCATTCTCACGCACATCCGACGGTCCGCAAACAGCCTGCCCTGGTGGTCCCCGCGCCCGCACCCATCGCAAAAACCGGTTTTATTCATCACACCGCTTATCTAGGGATGGCGGTATTTCTCAAAATGCAACAATTCCATAAAACGCCTGCCACGCGTCTCGGTGTACGTTTCTAATACCTCCCTCCATCGCGCGTTAATGTTCAATCCAGGATGCGCAGCGAAATTAACTTGAACCGTCAGATCTACAAGCCTTCATCTAATGGCCATCACACATCGAAGATGCGTGTCAATTAACTAAAGCTCCCGTACCCCCCTGGCCCACTTTTAATTACCCCTTAGCACAATTTAAGCCGTTAATCATGTTTTAAGATTCGACATCCCAAATCGTTTGTTTATCCAGCTGTTGCCCTGGCCCACCTCCACGTCATTCGTTCCACGTGTTCACCGCGTCCTTCCTCCACCATTCATATATTCTATTCATACGTTGTATTTTAACGTTTTATGTTATAAACCTCCGCTAGTTCATTTTTCACTGTTCCGCTGCATTTTTCACTGCCACCCCTCATACTTCCGCCATTTCACCATGCTACGTCACTGCACAATTGCCTCCATTGCATCACCGTCCCCCATGCATTTGTTTTCTTCACAACTTTGTGGGCTTTTGTAGGTTTATGGTGATGGAGAACTATCTTAATTTACAGCCTCCATTACAGAAGCTGATTACAATCCAAAGGACCGTTTATCTGATGTAGAATTATGGAGCAAGCATCCAGGAAGATATGCCGATAAGACTTTCATTAAAGAAGCGGGATAAAAATCTGTCGAACCCTCTGGAGTCATTCAGAGCAAAGATTTTTGCAGATGGAGATATTAATTGAGCAGCAGCGAAGTATCAGTAAATTCAGCATTAAAGATCTTGGATTCGAATTCAAAGTTGGAAGACAGAGGGTACAAAGCATAAAAAACAATACCCTCCAGGTTTTACTTCAGCAGGATTTTCCTATCTGGAAGGACAGAATGTTTATTCGAATTTATCCCTGCACCATGTCCTTGAAGAAGATTTTCATCCCCAGCTCATTTATTTCAGGAAGCCGACATAGAGTGCATACAGTACAGATAATATTACCTATTCATTCAGTAGTATGGGCGCGAATGTTTCCGCCATTTTGTTTTAATGAGATAATTAAATTTTCATCACCTACCTTGGTCTAGAGTCTTCAGTTTCCCTTATAAAAGCGGAGAAGAAAGACATTAGAGAGGTTCCAGATTTTTATCAGAGAATTGTGCAGTGAAGGGCATTTTTTGTATACATTTTGTAAAAACTCTTGTATGAAAGCTCAAAGCTCGTAGGGTTTCAGTGAGGAGGAGTTCTATCTATTTTAGAGGATTCTGGTCTTTGATATTCCACAGTATGTAATCTTCTCTACTGTGTTTAATACAACATTTCATTTTATCCTTCTTCTTGTATCATGTACTAGAATGCGAGTGGCTCACTGATTTTAGGTAAGGATTTATCCTAGTTGGTACCCATACTTGGATCAGTCAAGTGCTTTAAATATGGCTCAGGCATGATATACTGTTTCATGTTCATTTCATCCATCTTTCTGCTATATTAGTTGCTTTGGGAGGGTGCTTTTAAAACGCCATTGTCATTTATGGATTCTTAGAATGATAAGCCCATATATGGTTCTATTGTGTATCTGGGTATCAGACCAAAGTCAACTAATATCTTCTCATATTTCTCTCACTGCATACACCTCCTGATATTTGATTTCTGTGGCATATTATTTGAATCGACCCTCTTTACAGTAAATTGTCTCTTAACTATCTGATGCTTTTGTGTTGGAGCTTTGCATCTTGTCTCTGCAACATTACTTTCCCTGTGGAAATTTCTGTAAGTTCTGGTCCCATTTAAATCAATTTCCTTGTTTACAAGAGATAGTAGGAGAGCCTTTCGATTGACACCCAAGTTTTATTATATGCTCCTTGCTATGATAAGATGTCCTAGGCACTGGTCTATGGAAACTCTAGGCTGTCTTTAGGAGTGACAACTTCTGTCGATAACATCTTTCTCGTGCCGTTACCGGGGAACGAAGTTAAGAAAATCATTATCCCTGGGCCTCGAAAATATTTATTCACTCTCTAATCAGGTGAGCACAGAGAGTTGAAGAGTTGTATATCTCTCACCTTGGTGACTCCACACTGTTGTTTATTTGATAAATCTATTTGTAGTTCTGGCTCCTCGAAAGCCACACCTGAGGTCAGAAAAGTCACAGCCAAAAGCACCTTCAGTATCTGACCCAGGAAAGACCAAATGACTCCGATGGTAGAAGACTCTGAACTGGTTGAGAAGATGCAGTAATCACCTTTGTAGAAACATGGATCCAAACATGGATAGGGATACAAAGCTAAATGCTTTGAATGATCAAATATATGAATTAAAGAGAATGTTTAATAAAGTGTTGAAGAGGTATATGGCTAATATGAATACAAATGATGATTATTTAGAATAGCCCACGCCTCTTCCAGAACAAGGACAAACTCAGGACCTAGATAACAAGCAATACATGTATGATGTTTTGAAACCTATGGAGGATGAAGAGGAAAGCGATCAAGAATTGCCTGAATTCGTACCTATGTCTTGTATTATGCTGGTCAGAGAATATCACAGCCTAATAGCAAAGGTAAATAGGGAATGTTGCTTGGAGGAAACGAGAGACCACATAGAAAATGTAAAATCTGATGTGGAGGAAGAAATCACTCATGGGCCTTGCAGTCTAGTCGAGTATCATCAGGTTCATGAGGACTGGCCTGAATTAGAGAGATATGAAGAAACATCAGAAGATCCCCAAGAATCCCCTGCAAGCACAACTGAGGATATTCTGGAGGAGGTACAAGAAGATAACCTACCTCCAAATCAACTAGTACGAGAAAAAGAAAGCTGCTGCTCTTCTGCACAAAGGAACACAAAAAAATTATCTCCTTTGATGGAAGAAGAGGTTGACCAGATATTAAATCAGCAGCTTGCCTCAGAAATTTTCTATGGAACACCCACTCTTGCCCATTCGTCTTATGAGTTTGATTGTACAGATCCAGAAGACTCCTCTGTGGATTAGGACGAAGAAGGACCTGTTGAGAATCTGACAGGTTTGATTGGTGACATTGCTTACCATTATGACTTTCCTAGTTATGATTTATTTGATGATGATTGTTTCCAGAGAGAAGCTGAGTCTGCAGAACCATCATCAGTAGACCCATGGGAGGAAAGCCAGGGCTAACAATCCCAGAATAGTAATGAAACCAGTCAGCCTATCTATGATACGGATGGGGAGAGATATGATAGTATAATAGCAGATGAATATTCCTTGAATCCTCATTCTACTTTACCACAGATCATCAGTGAGACTGGAAACCAGCAGCTTTCCTTTTCAGAAGATGAGGAGATAAGCAAAGAGGAAATTCCTGAGCAGATTGAAATTAAGGGGCCTTCTCCTGAAAATGAAGAAGATATGAAACATACCCCTGCTCAAGAATACATAGATCTTTTCATGGAGCTCAGCTCATCAGAGTAGAATATATCAGAGCTCCAAGAGGACAACACTGTCATATATGATGAGTCATCCAGTTCGGAAAATGAAGAAAATGAAGGAGATTCTCTTCCTCAAGAGAGTCTTGTTATTGATCTAGTGGAAGAAGAAGAAATCCTGGATGAAGCCTGCCTGCCAGATATTCATAACCAGGTATCATTTCATGATCCTTACGATCATTTCCTGAACACATTTGAAAAAGGATCTAGGGTATTTTTGAGCAGCATGTTGCAAACAGAAAGGAAGTTTTTCAAAGTTGCCATCATGGAACAAAAAGAAGAGATACCACTGCCTTTAGAAATACAAGAAGAAGGTGATCAGGCTTTCAAGAGCCATATTGAAGATGCGGTGGAAAATGCAGAAATCAAAGCTGCCCAAGATGAAGACAACCTACCAATCACGGAAGGCCTAAAAGAAGAGTTGGTACATCATGTGTTCATTGATCCTGTGGCAGAATATATGGGGGCCCTGATTTGCTCAAATTATCCAGCATTGATCTTTCGCCAGGGCCAGATTCATCAGGAGAGGCCACCACTGATGGTGACCATAGTTTTGAAGAACCACATGCAGAGCACCCTGTGGTTACCTCTGATAGGCAATCAGTGCTCATATCCTTTTTTTCTACTGCTTGACTGGCTGCATTGGCATTATTGTATCACCTAAAAGTGCAAGAGGTTTCCAAGTAAAGTAGGGTAGGTAGGAAAAGATAAATAAAGCTCATCCTATGAGCACGTAGTTAGTTGTTTTAATTTCTGCAAAGTCCAGCGAGCCAGATAGTCTAATCCTGGCTTGGCTATTTCTAGTTTCCGTTTTTGATCTTTGCTTAAATAAGGTGGGTGCTGTAATGAATTATCGAGTGAAGAGTGAAAAGTGCTGAGGAACAGAGTATGCATAGAGGATGATCATGAGGTCTGCGAGGTTCTCGACACGTCCAAGTATGAACGTGCCATCCCCAGATGGAGCCAATGTTGATCATTTCAGCCCCCATTAAGATTCTCGACCAGTAACTCTGCTTTAACATATTAAATCCCCTCTCATGGCCTAAGAAAATCATTTTCCCATATATCGTTCCTTGCCTTCAAAGTTAAATTGCATTGTAAAAAAGGCCGAAAAATGAGAATATTGAAAGCCCCGCCCTTTGGTCCGAGCCCCTTTAGTTTATTATCCACGTGACCCAGGCTCAGGACCGGGCGCTAATCCTATAGGCACTAAATGTAGAAATTTGCTGAATAATGATTAATTATCCACCGAGACTATCCTGATCACATAAAATTCAAATTTATATGCAACACATAATCTCTTCCACTCAGATCATCACACATGCGGAAATAAAACAAGCGATAGCACATCAAATCATCATACACATTAACACAGTATGTATGGGGAAAGCTTATAGCTGAAAACCCCGCAGTTATTGTGTATATTATAATGGAGAAATCATGTAACAAAATCAGTACAATACTCCTCACAAGTACTCAGTACTTTCTCATAAAGTTACACACAAACTAGCTTGGTTTTGAACAGGTTACTGGTTCAAAACTCACCACTAATTGCCTTGCCTCTATTGCGCAATCATGGCTTGTCTAAATAGAGATCCAAGGTTCGAATCTCCTTGGCTTGACAGTGCAATCATCATGGGAAATTCCTCCAAGTGTGGTGCAAATCTCATGCACAACTGATGTCGCCACTGATAACTAACTCCACCCTTTCATCTACCTCTTTCACTGGTCTCCACTGAACTGTCCATGCACTGTAGTGAACTGATGTGTTCTTGAGTTGAATAATGAGTTACTAATTAATGAATTAAATAATATTTAATTCACTCCACTCATTACTAGTTGATTAGCCAGTTAAACTAATCTCAACTAGTTCAACTAAGTTAAACCGAACACAACTCCACCAACTGTCTCATCAACTCCACCAAAATTCTGCCACTGAAGTCCTAACTGAAGTCAACCATGCATGTGCTCACCAAACCCTGGGCTGAAGTGCACTGCCGCATGCATGAGCCACTTCTGTAGCTCGAACTGAAGTGCTCCAAGAGAGTAAACCGTTGTTTAGAGTCCAAATATTATTAAGGGTAAATAATATTTGACTTCCATATTTTTAGGAGAGGCAGTCTAAAAATAGCCTTCGACCTCTTCGACCTAAAAAATAGAGTCTCATCTATTTTTACCAACATGACTAATGCTCCAAGAATCTCAAACTGGAATCCCCGAACCATGCTCCATATGTCTAAAAATAGACATAGTCTAAAAATAGACTTTGCGCCAGAATTTGCCTGCGGGCCCACTTAGTGAAGGCGACTTCATTTCACTAAGCTCCATCATCTTGCTGCATTTTCAACACTAAACTCATAGGGATATTAGGCTCAGCTATAACTGTTAATCTGTATAGATCAAACGACATCCGCAGCACTCCACTGTGTCCGTGGCCCCCTCTGTGCATCACCCAAATTGCACCTCGGCCGTTCATTCTCCCGCACATCCGACGGTCCGCAAACAGCCTGCCCTGGTGGTCCCCGCGCCCGCACCCATCGCAAAAACTGGTTGTATTCATCGAACCTCTTATCTAGGGCTGGCGGTATTTCTCAAAATGCAGCGATTCCATACATCGCTTGCCACGCATCCCGGTGTACGTTTCTAATACCGCCCTCCATCGCGCGTTAATGTTTGATCCAGGACGTGCAACGAAATTAACTTGAACCGTCAGATCTACAAGCCTTCATCTAACAACCATCGCACTCCGAAGATGCGCGTCAATTAACTAAAGCTCCCGTACCCCCCTGGCCCACTTTTAATTACCCCTTAGCACAGTTTAAGCCGTTAATCATGTTTTAAGATTCGACGTCCCAAATCGTTTGTTTATCCAGCTGTTGCCCTGGCCCACCTCCACGTCATTTTTTCCACGTGTTCACCACGTCCTTCCTCCACCATTCATATATTCTATTCATACGTTGTATTTTAACGTTTTATGTTATAAACCTCTGCCAGTTCATTTTTCAATGTTCCGCTGCATTTTTCACCGCCACCCCTCATACTTCTGCCATTTCACCATGCTGTGTCACTGCACAGTTGCCTCCATTGCATGGCCGTCCCCCATGCATTTGTTTTCTTCACAACTTTGTGGGCTTTTGCAGGTTTATGGCGATGGAGAACTATCTTAATTTATAGCCTCCATTACAGAAGCTGAGTACAATCCAAAGGACCGTTTATCTGATGCAGAATTATGGAGTGAGCATCCGGGAAGATATGCCGATAAGACTTTCATTAAAGAAGCGGGATAAAAATCTGTCGAACCCTCTGGAGCCATTCAGAGAAAAGCTTTTTGCAGATGGAGATATTAATTGAGTAGCAGCGAAGTATCAGTAAATTCAGCATTAAAGATCTTGGATTCGAATTCAAAGTTGGAAGATAGAGGGTACAAAGCACAAAAAACAATACCCTCCAGGTTTTACTTTAGCAGGATTTTCCTATCTGGAAGGACAAAATGTTTATTCGAATTTATCCCTGCACCATGTCCTTGAAGAAGATTTTCATCCCTAGCTCATTTATTTCGGGAAGCCGGCATAGAGTGCATACAGTACAGATAATATTACCTAGTCATTCAGCAGTATGGGCGTGAATGTTTCCACCATTTTGTTTTAATGAGATAATTAAATTTTCATCACCTACCTTTTGGTCTAGAGTCTTCGGTTTCCCTTATAAAAGCGGAGAAGAAAGACATTAGAGGGGTTCTAGATTTTTATCAGAGAATTGTGCAGTGAAGGGCATTTTTTGTATACATTTTGTAAAAACTCTTGTATGAAAGCTCAGAGCCCGTAGGGTTTCAGTGAGGAGGAGTTCTATCTGTTTTAGAGGATTCTAGTCTTTGATATTCCACAGTATGTAATCTTCTCTAATGTGTTTAATACAACATTTCATTTTATCCTTCTTCAACATGTACCTGAATGCAGCATGTCTATCTAGTAAGGATTTATCCTAGTTGATACCCATACTTGGATCAGTCAAGCGCTTTAAATATGGCTCAGGCATGATATACTGTTTCATGTTCATTTCATCCATCTTTCGGCTATATTAGTTGCTTTGAGAGGGTGCTTTTGCACCATTGAACATGTAAGGATTTATAATGGATAAGCCTAATATGTGGGTATGTGGTTCCGTTGTGTATCTAGGTATCGAATGTAAGTCAACTAATATTCTCATATTTATCTCAACGTACACACTCGATATTTTGATTTTTGTGGCATATTACTTGAATCGGCCCTCTTTACAAAGAAATTGTCTCTAACCGTCCGATGCTTTTTGTGTCGAGCTTGCATCTAGGCAGCCACAACAATACTGGGAGTTTCTTCGTGTTTCAGTCCCATCTCTTAAAATCAATTTCCTTGTTTACAAGAGATAGCAGGAGAGCCTTTGGATTGACACCCAAGTTTTATTATATGCTCCTTGCTATGATAAGATGTCCTAGGCACTGGTCTATGGCAAATCTAGGCTGTCTCTAGGAGTGACAACTTCTGTCGAAAACACTCCGTTTCATGAAAAATGGTCTCCTTATGCTCCCGGAAATGATTTATGTTCGCTTTGCTAAACAAGAAAAATTTATAAAAAAATGACAGTTAGATGCCCAGTCAACAGACCATACTACTGACGTGGCATGATGACTGTGTAGGGTCTTTTTTTTGGAATTTTCTTCGGTGAATGGTAAGCTGTCAAGTGGCAGCATTGGAGTGGTCGAATTTCTAGATGATGTGGTGAAATTCTATTGGTTAATTTCAGGCCAATCGGGTGAGGACACGTGGTGCAGCCTAGGGCCGCCACATGCTCCCCCAAGGTTGAAAGGCGATGTAAAATTTTATGGTCAAGTCTGGGTGGATGCACTGGGGTCCAACCCCGCGACCTCCGGCCAGACAGCGCCACGCCTTACCGGCCCGCTTGCAGTTTGGTTCTTAACATTCATAGGTGTCCACATATATTTAAATTAACCATTGTATAATGGTGGGGGAAGGTAGGGGCCAACCCCGAAGGGCCAGCCCCCAGTCCATAAGACCACCATACGTGACCATCGACGAAGCTCCAAAACAAATGCAGAGTTAAAGAATTAAACCATGATTAATTAACATTAGATCCTGCTTAATGACTAATCCATATTTTAATTGTAGATTAATTTAAGTGCGGGTTTAGCGCTTAACTGTGCTTAATTAGTGCTAAAACTCCCACTTAGAATTAATCATGGATTAATATAGCATACCCCCAAATTCGGCAGATATTGCCAGTTTAGTTGCAGTTAGCTGGTTTAGGGCCTGAAATATTGGGGAAAATGTAAATGGTCATAAATTTTGAAGTTTTCGACCAATTCAGGTGAAAAAAGAGGCTAGATGACACTAAAATAAAAAAAAATATTCTTTTATTTGAAAAAAGCACAAATAAAAAAATTAGTCTTTTATTTGAAAAAATGTGACACATGCCACCTAAGTTTAAAATCTAATTTAATAAATAGTTATGGGCAAGTGGAGTGAAAGGTGTTCCTAATTGGCATGTGAGTGTTACATGGGAATTGAATAGATAAGCACTTGATTTTTTTCCGAATGAAAAGCATTGATTGCTTTCCTCTTCCTTTTGATATTTCCAGTTTGATAAAGCACTGGTTCCAACGACATAGTCAATATCTTAGCCAGATCAAGAGACAGAGACGAGAAGATTGACCTACCTTCATAAGAGAGCAAGTGTTCAATGATAGATACAAGAGCCAGGGAAGTACAACTATGAACTATTAAGTAAATGGAAATCCCACAAGGTTATTTCAAGATTTTACAGAATTTTAGATCTATCTTACAGGGATGCGCTTTGTCTCGATTATATGTAATAAAAAAACCAAAGCCCTTGAAGGAACATGGAGATTGAGACAAGAGTAAAATCAAGAGAAGCGTATCAGTGAACCAAATGGAGCATACAACGAGGTGTTGAATGAATTCGTTCCTTGATGTTTGTTTGTCAAATATCATTCCTTGTTGTTTTTCAGGTGACGCAAATTTACCAGATTTCCACCTTTTGTTTGTTGGTTTGAATTTCTAAGTTTGAATTTTCTCTTTAGAGATATTTATGGTTAGAAAAAATATTTAGGGGATCTATGCCCCACTGTAAGACCGTAACTTGTATAAATGACATGCATGTCAACCCTAAGCAAACCTAACCTACTCACAGGGATGTAAGGAATGAGACCTAAAATGAGAGCAACCTACAAATACTTGGATAAATAGAAACCATCCTAAGCACACATTCAATTTCCTCAAATTTTCTGTTGCAGTTTGCTTTATTTTTCTATCCTCTCTAGCTTCTATATGGATTAATTTCTTTCCAAATGGGAAGAGAAGAACATAGTAGGAATTCTTCCAAAGATATGAATAGGGTTGGGTTAAGCTTCCTGTTAAGACATGAATGTGTTAGGCTGCCGATTAAGGAACGTAACTGCCCGTTAAACCATGGTTAAGACATAGATGGGTTAGGTTTCCCATTAAGATAGGTAACTGTATTCGGTAAGACCAAATTTGGGAGTTAGAGTGTGGGTTTTTTGTATTAACTCTCTGAACACAGAAAAACATAGACCAATGAGGAGTTATTTGTTGAAGTATTGAGACAATACACTTTAGTTCATCCTTAACCTTTATCTCCTACCTTACCTGCTTTCCAGTTATGATATTTAAGTTAGGGTTCAATCCAGGTAGTTTACTGCCTTGACGAAGATACCCTAAAAACTGCTTGCTGCTTCCCAGCCTTTCATTAATATCGCTTGCAATGCAACATAAAATGGACATAGTTAAAGCACATATAATGGATGCATTTTTAGTTGAGTTTTTGAGTAAATTCACCATGAAGTTGCGGCTCCAAATTTACACTTAACATGTTCACCATCATTCTGTTGTCTACATGTATCATAATAGAATCAGGTACAAGAATAGAAGTAGGTACATGCATATATATATGTAGAAGCAAGTACAAGAATAGAACTATGTGGAAGTAGTTAAGTAGGAATTTTTAAAGGAACCAAGCACACACAGGTATTCCTTGCCCTCCCATGTTGGACCAGTGATTCTTCCTTTGCCCAAATATTTTAGTAGATTTATAAAGTTTCAACAAGACGATATGAGATGTATGGTGGCCAAATTTCCACTCCATCAACGGTGCATTGCCACATTGTCTACATGCACATGACCACTCCATCAATAGCTGACTAGCCACTCCATCAATAAATGGCTATCGAAGGGAAGAAGAAAGAAAGGATGTTTGTAATTATAAAAAGTAAACATTTAATACTAATGAAATAATTTTAGCATTACTTAACATTAGTTTCACTTAAAACTATCATTAAAAATATAATTCAAGGTTATAGCCTCCCCATCTCGAGATGAGGCCAAGAATACCACAAATATTTTTATTGGTCATCAGAAATTAATCCATAAATTTTATACGCTGCGAAAATTTCAACTGCTTAAAACTTAGGTTATTTTTCATATGGATTAGCGCAGATTAATGCTAACAGGACCTTTTCAATTATAATAGTCCCAACCGCCCGACGACAGGGACTGATAAACAAAGAAGTTAAAATAATCGGACTTCACATGATAAGCAGATATTTTGAGAATATTCTAATGCAAGAAATCAAAATATATAAATTCATTATTTACCTATGTTGTTGCAATTGTAAATCCAGTGAAGTCTTGTGGAGAAATGTAATAAAAAAAATTAAAATTGTAACTCGAAGTTTTGATTCGATAATGTAGATGAAATTGAATAATATAAGAGTTTACTAATGTTTTTCATTGAGAAGTTAATGGGTTACTTCAAATTCATGAACAACAAGTAAATAGATATACATATCAGAATTCTCTTAATGTTTTATTTCAATTAAAAGTTAGCATTCATGATATAAAAGACTAGATAATTATCATAATTCTCTTGAACTTGTATTTTAATTATAAGCAAGCATTCATGAAATAAAGGACATGAGAAATGAGTATTTTTCTCAAGGTGAATTTTCGTTAAATAGAGAGTAAGGGAGAGAGAGATTTAGAGGAAAATCATGAAGAAGTTTCGGAAGAAGCAAAGGCAAAAGGAGCACCAACAATTATAACGAAGGTAATAAATATTTTAATAAATCATATATTCAATGTCAAAATTGTAGAAAATATGGACAAAGATTATGAGTTTGATTATAGGATTAAAAGATCCAAAATTAATAAGTAGAGAGCTAATTTTGTAGATGATTACATTTGAAGTGCAGGAATCTTTGTTTTTCACTTGTAATGTGGGCGGCTAAGAAATCTTGAAAAGGAGTTTGGTTTCTAATCAATGGTTGTAACAATCATATAGCAAGGAATACAAAGACATTATCCACATTAGATGAATATGTGTAGCCCAAAGGTGAAGAATGGGAATGCAACAAATGCTCATATGATGGGTAAAGGCAACATTTCAATTGACAAGACAAAGCAATGTGAAAACCTATTATGGATAAAGAATGGATAAGGGCTATGGAAGATCCAAGGTCTTCATCACTTATCCAATATTCTATTAGAAATCAAACAATCCACCATAAAATTTTGAATGTCACTTTCAAGTCCTTCCCAAAACAAAACCTACTTGGTTGTGTGATAATTTTTCAAAAATATCTCATGTCCACCTGGTGTATCACTAAGCCCTATAGTCCTCAAACATGCCAAACTTGCAAGGAGTGTAGCAATTACTAAAACACACACTT
Source organism: Pinus albicaulis (assembly GCA_034641835.2). Classification (NCBI taxonomy): domain Eukaryota; kingdom Viridiplantae; phylum Streptophyta; class Pinopsida; order Pinales; family Pinaceae; genus Pinus; species Pinus albicaulis. The sequence goes on from CM076571.1 coordinate 328,524,723, forward strand.
AAACACACATAAACTTTAAATTTTATAAAAAAAGACAAAGCAATGAAATGAAAATAAACAAGAAAAATAGTTGCAAAGTAGCTATTCCATGTTGTTGGAGGGACTAGTTAACTCGATCAACTATCCCAATCGAGTGTACATACCAACGAATGTACTGTAAATCGACCAACTCTCTAGTCGAGTCTAGTGACCAAGTTAGTCTGGTTAAGTCGGTTGAGATAATTAAATTGCTGTAATTATCTATTCAAGATATATTAAATATGTATGTTCTCGATTCTATGTATTAGCCAAATTGATGTTTAAGGATATATTAATACAAGTGTTGCTTTGTTGGTTCTCTACTACTTGTGTGCCACTTTAATCTTTCATTTATTGTACATGATTATGTAGTTTACTTGATGTCCCAACTGGTATCTAATGCATACTTTTCACTAGGACACAGCATTATTTTCATTGCTCCTAGTTTTAAGACAAATTTACAACCTTAACGAGAATTGTAACCTTAAAATGAGAACTCTAGAAAAAAAACCTTGTTTTTGCACCAAAAAAATGCAAAAACACCCCAAAAATGAAAAGTGTTGATGTTGCATCAACTTTTTGTTTTTGGAATAAATTTTTAATATTTTTTAAGCAATGGCAATGAAAACCATTTTTTTTTTTGAACAAAAAACATAGAAAAACACCCTAAAAATGAAAAGTGTTGATGTTGCATCAACATTGTTTTCACGAGTTAAAATTCCAACATTATTTGGCAATGGTGTTAAAATATCATGACTACAAAAAACCTTAAATTTCCAACAATTTTTAGCCATGACATTAAAGTTAAAATATCACAACTCTGAAAAACCTTAAAAACAATTTTCTGCCATGATGTTAGAGATAAAATTGATCACGACTCCAAAAAAACCTTAAAATTCTAACTATTTTCAACTACAACATTAAAAATAAAATATCATGACTCCAAAAAATCTTAAATTTTGACATTTTCCAACCATGGAACTAAAACCAAGTATCATGACTATGAAAAACCTTAAGCTTTCAATATATTTCCACCATGGCATTATGAACCAAATATTATGACTATTTTTTTTTTTTTAAATGAACACCTAAATCAAAGAGTCATTACAACAAGAGTAATTTTTATTTTAAAGGCTAAAAGTATAACTCTTTTGAAATATTAGCCTAACACAACTTGTCCCATTGCAATGAAAACTTAAAAATTAACTGTCAATATGAAGTATTCCCTTTCTAGTGGAGCATTAAAATTGCAACATTTTTTTAAACTATGGTCTATCAAATCATAATAGTAAATAATATCATGACAATATCACCATATAATTTAAAATTCAACATTAATTCCTATATTTTATTAATTTTTATCAAAATATCAATACTAAGTTTATTGAATGAAACATAAATTATTTCTCAAAGTTATTTCTTCATTGAGGGATATTTGAAACAAATGACTTCTTCATAATTAAAACATATAATCCAAAAAACATAGAAAATACTTATAACTTTGAATGTAAGATCATACGCAGTTTAAAATGTTTATTTCAAGTTACCGTGGAAATACTATTAACATAAAATATCTTTGGAAATCATTCATATTCACTCATAATTTTGGCACACTATCCTAATCTCTTCTATTGAAATCCTCGCTTAGAGAAAATCCTTCATTGTCATCATCCATTCTTTTGAAATCCTCATTGGGAGGAAATTCATTATCAACGTTATGCTTTTAAAGTTCTCACTTGGAGGAAATCCATCATTGTCATTTGTGCTTTTGAAATATTTGCTAATTTTTGGGTGTGTGTTATATTATTTCCACGACTAGCCCCATGCGCAAAGCGGGGGGTAAGAGAGGGGGGTGGGGGGGTGGGGCGCGTGACAACCCCCCTTCGTTGCACCGGGCACAACAAGGGGTCACAGGGAGGGGCGCAACCCCCCTTGTCGCGGTGTTTGTAGGGGGGCGGTAGCCCCCCTACACAGGGTCCAGGCAGCGCCCCAAGAATTTTTTTTTTGAACCCTATATTAGGTGGGTGGACCTACCTATGGTTTTGTGCATGGGTCTTACACATGGTTTTTGGAATGATGGTTTTCTATCCATGGTATTTTGTAGATCCGGTCAAGGGAACTATGGTTATGCTCTAATCTAGGGTTAATGGACTGAGGTTTATGAATGTTTGACATATATATATATATATATATATATATATATATATATATATATATATATATATATATTGTAAAATTGAAAGGAATATAATGGAAAATCAATCTGGTAGTCTCGGTTTTGGGATCCAGTGAAAAATATCCGTGTATATGTGTTTCATGTTAATGTTCTTGCCATTGTTTATTTTTTGTTTTTTTAACAATTCGTTTTTAGGTAATTTATGTACAGGGTTAAAACCTACACTAAAAAAAAATCCATCATCGACATTGCTGCTTTTGAAATCATCACTCTGAGAAAATTCATCATCGCCATCAGTGTTTTAGAAATTCTTACTCAAATGAAATCCTTCACTATCCCCATCTGTTCCATTGAAATTCTCATTCAGAGTAAATCATTCATCATCCTCACATATTCCTTTGAAATTTTCACTTGGAGGAAATCCATTATCATTGTTTGTGCTTTTGAAATCCTCAATTAGAGGAAATTCATCATCACCATATATAATTTTGAAATCTTCGCTTGGAGGAATTCATCATCATCATCATGAGTGTCTCTGAAATCTTAACTTGAAGAAAATGCATTATCCTCATTTATGCCTCTAAAATTCTCATTTGGAATAAATTATTTATTCCTCCCTCCCTCCCTTCGTTAGTAGTGTCTTTATAATCCTTAGGATTAGAAATTTATTAATTAATATGATCAATATAATCACTTATACTTTCATCAAACTCCTTACTAAGTGAAAAATTTGACTCTCTATTCATAATGAAAGCATTCCTCTTATCTTCATCAATACACAAAAAGTTGTTATGAGAACAAGATGTTGATGCTACAAAAATAGAAACTTCACTATCACATGAATCTATGACATTTCATAAAAGATGTTGAATGATACAAATGTTTTCTCCCAATGATTATTTATAAGTCAGAAAAATGAAAAATTCCCTCTAAAGTTTCTCCCCATAAATTTTTCCCAAAAAATTCATTTGAAAAATTTTCCACCAAAATTTATTCCAAAACATTCTACTAAAATTTTTCTGTAAAAACTTCAACCCTACTTTCTACTCAAATTTTCCTTTAATACTTTTCTTCAAAACTGAAATAAAACTTTTGTTTTAATTATTTAACATTAACTAGGTAATTGAGTTAATTTTCTCAATTTCTATTTTATTTTTTTATCCCCATTTAGCAAAAGTTAATTTAAACCTATAATCTTAGCTATATATTTATTTTCCTTAATTTAAATTTTAATCTCAGGTCCAACATAATAATTCCTTAATCTTCAATATATGTTAGATTTCATCATTTGTATTCCGAGCATCACATCAAATATTGTGGAGAATTTGTTAAAAACTTTGTTGTGATTTATGGAGGAGCTACAAATTCATCTACAAGACATTCAACATGACACTTTTGCATTTAAAAGCTTAGGTGAGAATTTTGCATTTAAAAGGTTAGCTTTCTTTTTATTTTTAGTAAATATTTTGTTTCATTGACTATTTTTTATTTATTTTTCCCAAATATATATATATATGGGGTAAAAACCACAAAAGTATTTCATATTTATAAGATTTTTAAGAAAAAAAACACAAAAAAACCATACTTATAGGATTTTTAGGAGGAAAAAAAACCAATATTTTTTAAGACTTTGAAATGGGAAAATAATTTTTATTTTTATTTAAATATGTTTTTGAAACTTTTTCTTATACCTTTGGAAAAATATCTTGAACTAAAAATGTATTTATACTTATCATATATATCTATATATATAAACCCAAAAAAATCAAAATTTGAAAAATATATAAATTAAAACAAAACAAATATATATACAAAAATTAATAAATAAAAACAAAGAAAAAAAATCAAATCCACGGCCCTTTGGCCCCCAAAATGGTGGAGTGTGATTCTCGAATGGTGCAAAAGGGTCATGACATGACCAGAGCATCGATGATCCACCTCGCCGCTCTGGCTGTGTTGCGGCTCTTTACCTCCCAACACGATACCTTAATTATTTTTATAATATATATATATATATATATATATATATATATATATTTTTTTTTTTTTTTTCAAGGAAAAATTCGTAATTTTATTAATGAAAACAAATGTACATGTTGCATCAGATGGCAATTGTTCCACAATTAGCCAAAAATGGAATTCAAAGTTACAAATAAGAGAGCATAAATATACATATGAGGAGAAATTTAAGTTTTTCTCCCTTTCTTCTTTTCAACCTTTCGCCATGCGCCATGTGATGACGAGACGATGACAAGGGTTAGTTGGTTTTCCTCTGTTAGTACTCCATTGTCCTTGTCTGAATCCGAGGTATCTCATAAGTGCATTTTCTTTCCCCCGATGTCTGAAGCCCTTGGTTCCTTTGCCGGTTGATCCAAAGTTTTTAGTTCAATAGGATCTTGCATTCCATTTCCTTGTGCCCAAGGATCGGTTGTTGTCTGTTTGTTTCCATTTGGGATGGCATCATCCTCTGGTCCACGTGGGGGAATTTCAGCGCTTTGGTTGCTTTCCCTATCTTTTTTTTTTTTTATCTTTTTGCATCAGGGCATGTGTTTTGTAAATGAGTAGTCTTCCTGCAGATTCTGCATCTGAAGGCATTGTTTTCATAATCTAAGTGTTACACCAATTTTTGTTGTTTATGTACCAATTGTATGATTTCTGGTAATCCTTTGCTGAGATCCACTTCCACGCAGATACGAGTGAAAGTGTATATTCTCTCCTCCATTTGTTGCGTATCTGTTTTGAGGTATCTCCCAATGATGTTCCCACTACCTTCTAAAACACATTCGTTCCAAAAATGAAGCAGAAGCTTGTATAGCCGGACTCAAACCAACATTCTAGTTACAACCATAGTATTTGCATCAAAATTTGAAAACCAAGGTGTAATGAAGAGTCCGGTATATCCCCAAAACCATGGTCCATCCCTGAGGATAATGTCTTTGGCTTCCGAACATGGAAACTTGACTATGAAGAAACATTTGGAACAAAGATGAATTTCGAAATCCATAGTCTAGTTTGTGAAAATTCAATGAAAGAGCTCCATTGGTTTGAGCCAAAAGCAGTTAAATCTGCATATGATTGCTTGTGATTCATATGAGGTGCGATGTTTGTCAATCTCTGGAATGTCTACGTTCAGTTTTAGTGTGTGGTTCAATTGCTCTACTATGTAAGGGCTAGGGGTGTTGTCAGTTGGTTCTGTTGGTGCAGCTTTTTCCTTGTAAGATGTTCTTGTATGAGGGGCCTCGTTTGGGGAGTTCTTGTTTTGAGGTGATGCCCCTGCTTGTGCTCCCATGGCCATAAGATTTTCCTTGTTATGTTGTTCCTCCTCTCAGTCTCAGGTTGAGATTAATGGTAGACCCAGTGCATATGGAGTATTCTTTGATTGAGAAGGAATCTTGTATATATTTTCCTCCACATATTATGGGTTGCATATAAATTAGGTATCCTAAAGTTTGCCTCATGTTCTATTTCATATTTTTTACCCTCTCTGTATCTTGAACCCATAATAAAATACTCTTCCCCACAGGGGGTTTAAAGAAATTTTGAAAGAGGGTAGGGGTTACCTGATTTCCAATGCATGTTGCCCTTTTGTTGGCTCCTGTAAAAACCTATTCTGGATGCCTCACTATTATTCGATGGTAGCCTTGATTCGATGGCAGATGAAGGACAATAATTGCATGTAGCAAGGCATCCGTTTTTGTCATGAGGCATCATTTGCTGCATGATCTTCTGCCTATATGACCCTAAGCAAACAACATCTCATAATCGAGCGATACTGAGGTGTGGCCCAATCCTAGCTCTGTTCCAGCCTGTACCGATGGGCATTTGGGGGTCCATATCCTCATAACCGATCCAGGATTTATGAATTTTTTTCTTGCTGGATGTCTTGCCTCCGACGAGCGTCCCGGTCGAATCTCCTTTAATCGAGAGTCTTTTCTCTGTACAACCCATTTCCCTCCGATTGTAGGTTCCCATTGTCTGGCGTTGAGTGTTTGTGTTGATACCATACGAGGGTCGGGGTGCATTAGATCAATGCGGAACCCATGGCCGTAACAGGTGGGAGGGGGTCAAGTGTCCGCGGATGAGGATTCTGGGACCCCTAGGTTCCATTTGCCGCTTTGGACCAGTGAGTAGTCTTCGCTCAGGCATCGCCCGCTCTTGGGGCCAAATACCTCCAAACCAACATAATGTCTCCCTTCATTTGCGTGCTTGTGTGATGCCGCCGCAAGGTTGCCAGGAAACCCAAACCTATGAACTCTAACTCCTTTGGTCTCCATCGCTCCTTTATATATATATAATTTTTTTTAATTAAAATAAAAAAATGTTAATTTTAATTTTTTAAATTTGAATCATATTGTATTTGTTATAATTTTAATTTTTAATCATATTAATTTTTTTTAATGTTGCTTTGAAATTATATTATTAAACATTTTGAATTATTAAACTTTTGTAATGTTATTTTATTTTTATTTTATGATGTTTTGAATTTGTATTATTAATTATTTAATTTATTTAAGTTAAAGTTATTGGTTTTTTTTACATATATATATATATATATATCTTTTGTTTTATTTTTTAATTTATTTTTGGTATATTATATTTTAATTTTTAATTTATATTTTTTATAATGTTTTAGACATTATAATATTTTTTTGTTATTTTTTTAATAACTAAAATATTTAATTTTGTTTAATTCAATGTATAGCTTTTTTTTATATGAGTATAATTTTCTATTATATATATATATATATATATATGAAAATGGAATTAAAAAATTTATCTGTAAATAATTTTGGATTAATGGCAACGATTATATCTAAAGCAAATGAGTGAAGAATGTTAAAGCAAATGAGTGAAGAATGTTAAAGAATGGAAGATGGCACCATATGAAAATAAAATAGACTTTTCATAGTATATTAAATATAGATGAAGCAACTAAGGGGGAAAATTATTTTTATATTGTGTTGAGGTTTGATTTGGTGGAAATTATGAGGTAGTTTGTAAGGTATGAGATATATATTTCATGCTTGATATAAATATTTTTTATGTTTTTTTAAAACTTCAATATTTTCTTTTTCCTTTTTTTTATGTGTTTATATTAATTTACTTAATTATTTCTATTGTATTTTATTATTAGATACAACATTAACATGTTGCCTACAAAAGGAAGAAATTGTATAGTCATTAAAAAAAACAGGCTACAATACAATTTTATTTAACAAATAAATAATGTTATTACACCAAATGCAATGCAAAAAATTAGTTTGAGAAAATAAGATTTTAATAAATCACATGTACTAAAAAAGCAAAAAACCTCAGCCACCATCAGATAAAATGATTGGAAAGAAATACTTAAACATATCTATAAACCTCAAAGATTTTGGAAAAAAATGACCAACAAAGAAGAAAAATGGCCAAACTGTAACACATAATACTATGAAATTTTGTATACACTGTTTTTCTCTACGAATTTATGAGATTTATTTGAAAATAGTTACTCACACTTGATAAGCCTACGTGGAAATAGGTTTAAAATATTGGTCGAAAGAAAATCAAAACATGCTTTTCTGTATTCAATATGCCATGTATGAGACAACAACTATGTTAGAATTTAGGGAATTTTACGAAATGCATATCAATTAACACCTAAACAAATAAGTTAAAATAATTGGACTTCACATGATAAGGAGATATTTTGAGAATATGCTAATGGAAGAAATCAATATAAATAAAATCATTATTTACTTATGTTATTGTAATTGTAAATCCATTCAAGTTTTGTGGAGAAATCTAATATTTTTTTTTTTAAATGGTAACTCCAAGTTTTGATTTGATTGTGCGGATGCAATTGAATAATCTAAGAATTTACTGATGTTTTTCATTGAGAAGTTAATGGGTCACTTTAAATTCAAGAGCAACGAGTAAATAAATATACATATCACAATTTTCTTAAAGTTGTATTTCAGTTAGAATTTATGATATAAAAGACTAGATAACATATTACAATTCTCTTGAACTTGTATTTTAATTATAAGAAAGTATTTATGAAATAAAGGATATGAGTAGTTTTTGCAAGGTGAATTTTCCTCAAAGAGAGAGTAAGGGAGAGAAAGATTTCGACGTATATCATGAAAAAGTTTCGGAAGAAGTAAAAGTAAATTATGAGCAACAACAATTTTGATTAAGGTAATAAATAATTTTAATAAATCATATATTCAATGTCATTATTGTAGAAAATATGGACAAGGACTATGAGTTTGATTATAAGATTAAAAGATAATTAGAGAGCTAATTTTGTAGAAATAGCATTTGAAGTGGGAGAATCTTTTTTTTTCACTTGTAATGTGGGTGGCTAAGAAATTTTAAAAAGGAGTTTGGTTTGGTTTCTAATCAGTGGTTGTAACAATCATATAACAAGGAATAAACATATATTATCCATATTGGATGAATATGTGTAGTCCAAAAGTAAAGCATAGAAACACAACAAATGTTCCTATGATGGGTAAAGACATAATCTCAATTGACAAGGCAAGGTGAAAACCTATTATGGATAAAGAATGGAGAAGGGCTATGGAAGATCCAAGGTCTTGATCACTTACCCCATATTCTATTAGAAATCGAACTATCCACCATAAACTTTTGAATGTCACTTTCCAGCCCTTCCCAAAACAAAACCTACTTGGTTGTGTGCCATATTTTTTCAAAAATATGCCATGTCCACTTGGTGTATCACTAAGCCCTATAGTCCTCAGAAATTTCTATATAACCAAACTTCCAAGGAGTGTAGAAATTATTAAAACAAACACTTAAACGCAGATAAGGGTCAAATGTTATAAAACAAAACAAAGCAATGAAATGAAAATAAACAAGAATAATAATTGCAAAGTAGCTAGTCCATGTTGTTGGAGGGGCTAGTCGACTTAGTTCACTATCCTAATCGAGTGAACATACCAACGAATGTATTGTAAGTCGACCGAATCTCTAGTCGATTCCACTGACCAAGTCAGTCTGGTGAAGTTGGTTGAGATAATTAAATTGTTGTAACTATCTATTCAAGAAATAAATATGTATGTACTTGATTCTATGTATTAACCAAATAGATTTTTGAGGATATATTAATACCTGTGTTTCTTTGTTGGTTCTCTACTACTTGTGTGTCTCTTTAAACTTTCATTTATTGTACATGATTATGTATTTTACTTGATGTCCCTACTAGTAACTAATGCATACTATTACAACATTACTTTCATTACACGTAGTGTTAAAACAAAGTTACCAAATTAATGAGAAATGTAACCTTAAAACGAGAACTCTAAGCCAAAAAAACCCCTATTTTTGCACAAAAAAACATGCAAAAACACCCCAAAAATGAAAAGTGTTGATGTTGCATCAATGTTTTTTTTTTGAGTAAAATTTTAACATTTTTAAAGCAATGGTAGTGATCGAGTTAAAATTCCAACATTATTTAGCAATGACCTTAAAGTTAAAATATTATGAATCCAAAAAACCTTAAATTTCCAACAACTTTTAGCCATGATGTTAAAGTTAAAATATCACGACTCTGAAAAACCTTAAAACAATTTCCTGCCACAATGTTAGAGATAAAATAGATTACGACTCCGAAAAAACCTTAAAATTCAAACTGTTTTCAACTACAACATTAGAGATAAAATATCACAACTCCAAAAAACCTTAAATTTTGGTATTTTCTGACCATGGAATTAAAACCAAATATCATGACTACCAAAAACCTTAAGTTTTCAATATATTTGCACCATGGCATTATGAACAAAATATTATGAATAAAAAAGGCTTTAAAAATGACCACCTAAATCAAAGAGCCATTATAACAAGAGTAATTTTTATTTTAAAGGCTAAAAGTATAACTCTTTTGAAATCTTAGTCTAACACAACTTGTCCCATTGCAATGAAAACTTAAAAATCAACCATCAATTTGAAGTATTCCCTTTTTATTGGATGATTAAAATTGCAACATTTTTTTAACTATGGCCTATCAAATCATAACAATAAATAATATCATGACAATATCACCATATAATTTTAAAACTCAACGTTAATTCCTAATATTTTATTAATTTTAATCAAAATATCAATACTAAGTTGATTGAATGAAACATAAATTATTTCTCGAAGTTATTGTTTCATTTAGGATATTCAAAACAAATGATTTCTTCGTAATTAAAACATATAATCCAAAAAGCATAGAAAATACTTATAACTTTAAATGTAAGACCACATGCAAGTCAAAATATTTATTTCAAGTTACCATGCAAATATAATTTACATAAAATTTCTTAGCAAATAATTCATATTCACTCATAGGTTTTGGCACACCATCCTCATCTCTTCCATTGAAATCCTCGCTCTGAGAAAATCCTTCATTGTTATCATACGTGCTTTTGAAATCCTCACTTGGAGGAAATCCATCATTGTCATATGTGCTTTTGAAATATTTGCTAAGTGTTGGGGGTGTGTTATATTATTTCCACGACTAGCCCCACGCGCAAAGAAGGGAGTAAAAGGTGGGGTGACAACCCCCCCTTTGTTGCACTAGACACATCAAGGGGGTCATAGGGGGGATGTAGCCCCCCCTGTCAGGGTGTCCCCCTACACAGGGTCTGGGTAGCGCCCCAGGAACTTTTTTTGAACCCTATATGAGGAGGGTGAACCTACCTATGGTTTTGTGCATGATTTTTACACATGGTTTTGGGAATGATGGTTTTCTTTCCATGGCAGTTTGTAGATTCGGTCAAGGGAACTAAAATTATGCTCTAATCCAGGGTTAATGGATTGAGGTTTATGAATGCTTCGACATGTATATATATGTATTGTAACATTGAAAGGAATATAATGAAAAATCAATCTGGTATTCCCAGTTTTGGGATCCAGGGGGAAATCTTTGTGTATATGTGTTTCATGTTATTGTTCTCGCCATTGTTTATTTTCAATTTTTTAAAGGATTTTTTTGCAGGTAATTTCTGTACAAGGTGAAAACCTAAACTAATAAGAAATCCATCATCGACATTGGTGCTTTTTAAATCATCACTATGAGAAAATTCATTTTTCCATCAGTGTTTTTGAAATTTTACTCAAATGAAATCCTTCATTATCCCTATATGTTCCATTCAAATCCTTGTTTAGAATAAATAATTCATCATCCTCACATATTCCTTTGAAATTTTCACTTGGAGGAAATCCATTATCATTGTTTGTGCTTTTCAAAACCTCAATCAAAGGAAATTTATCATCACCATCTATACTTTTGAAATCTTTGCTTGGAGGAATTCATCATCATCATGAGTGTATATGAAATCCTAACTCGAAGAAAATGCATTATCCTCATTTGTGCCTCTAAAATTCTCATTTGGAAGAAATTATTCATCCTCCCTTTCGTTAATAGTGGCTTTATAATCCTTAGGATTAGAAATTTCTTGATTAATATGATTAATATGATCAATATCATTACTTATACTTTCATCAAACTTCTTACTAAGTGAAAAATTTGACTCTATTCATAATGAAAGTATTCCTTTTATATTCATCCATACAAATAAATTTGGTATAAGAACAAGATGTTGATGCTACAGAAATAGAAATTTCACTATCACATGAATCCATGATATTTCATAAAAGAAGTTGAATGATACAAATGTTTTCTCCCAATGATTATTTATAAGTCAAGAAAATATAAAATTTCCCTCCAAAGTTTCTCCCCAAAAAATTTTCCCAAAAAATTTATTTGAAATTTTTTCCAAGACATTCTACTAAAATTTTTCTTTAAAAACTTCAACCCTACTTTCTACTCAAATTTTCCTTTAATACTTTCCTTCAAAAATGAAATAAAACTTTTATTTTAATTATTTAACATTAACTAGGTAATTGAGTTAATTTTTGTAGTTTGTATTTTATTTTTTTATCCCCATTTAACAAAATTTACTTTAAACCTATAATCTTAACTATATATTTATTTTCTATAATTTTAATTTTAATCTCACATCCAACCTAACCTAAAGTTATTCCACAATCTTAACTATATATTAGATTTCATCTTTTTTTATTCCAAACATCACATCAAATCTTTGGAGAATTTGATAAAAAATTTGTTGTGATTTACGGAAGAGCTACAAAGTCATCCACAAGACATTGAACATGAGACTTTTGCATTTAAAATATTAGCTTTCTTTTTATTTTTACCATTTAAAAAGGAAATTGAGTAAATATTTTGTTTCATTCTATTTTTGTATTTTTACTGAAAAATTAACTTTTTTTACTATTTTATTTTTTTTCCCATAGAAATATATATAGGTAAAAACCACAAAAGTATTTCACATTTAAGATTTTTAAGGAAAAAGCACAAAAAACCCCATACTTGTAAGTCTTCTAAGAGGAAACAAAAACCAATATTTTTTAGGACTTTGAAATGGGAAAATCATTTTATTTTTAGTTTTTATTTAATTCTGTTTTTGAAACGTTTTTTTATATTTTTGGAAAAATATCTGAAACTAAAAAAGATCTATCATTTTCTTATCATTTTTATTTTCTATTATATATATATATATATAAAACAAACATATAAACAAAATTTAATAAATAAAAACAAGAAAAAAACCAAATTCATGACTCTTTGGCCCCTAAAACGGTGGAGGGTGATTCTCGAATAACAAAACTTAATAAATAAAAACAAGAAAAAAACCAAATTCATGACTTTTTGGTCCCTAAAACGGTGGAGGGTGATTCCCGAATCTTCTCCCTGTGTTGGGGGCCAAAGGGCCACTACATGACCAGAGCACTTGTGAACCACCCCACCGTTTTGGCTGTGTTGTGGCTCTTTGCCGCCAAACAAGACACCATATATATATATATATATATATATATATATTTTAAAGTGTTTTAATTTTTTCTCGTTTTTAAATTTGAATATTTTTTATTTGTTATAATTTTTATTTTAATCATTTAATTTTTTCATTTTTATTCTCTAATATTAACTTTTTTTTAATGTTGCTTTGAAATTATATTATTAAACATTTTGAATTATTGAATTTTTGTAAGGTTTATTTTATCTTTATTTTATTTTATGTTGTTTTGAATTTGTAGTAATTTTTTATTTAATTTATTTAAGTTAATGTTTTTGTATTTTTATTTTTACAATTTTATATTTATAGGTTAAATATTTGTTTTATTTTTAATTTTTTTGGTATATTATATTTAATTTTTTTATTTATATTTTTATAATGTTTTGTTTTAGACGTTATAATATTTTTTTGTTTTTTTCTTAATTACTAAAATTTTAACTTTGTTTAAATTCCACGTATAATTGTTTTTTAATATAATATGAGTATTATATATATATATATATATATATATATATATATATATATATATATATATATATATAAAAAGAAGGTATCTATAAATATTTTTGGATTAATGACAAAAGTTACATCTAAAGCAACTCGATCCTCTATGAATGTTACTCAACAAAACCAAACTATCCCCTATTATAATTTTCAATCAACTAACCCATCAAATAAGTGAAGACTGTTAGAGAATGGAAGATGGCATGAAAATAAAATAGACTTTTCATGGTATATTAAATATAGATGAAGCAATGAAGGGGGACAAATATTTCTATATTGTGATGAGGTTCGATATGATGGAAATTATGAGGTGGTTAGTAAGGTATGAGATATATATTTGATGAGTGATACAAATATTTTTTAATGTTTTTTTAAAACTTCAATATTTTCTTTTTTTCTTTTTATGTTATTATATTAATTTACTTAATTATTTATTTTTTATTTGATGATTAGATACAACATTAGCATGTTGCTTACAAAAAGGAAGAAATTGCATAGCCATTGAAAAAGACTCGCTACAATGCAATTTTATTCAACAAAGAAATAATGTTATTAAAGTTCTTCGAGATGCAATGCAAGAAGTTAGTTTGAGAAAAAAGGATTTTAATGAATCACGTGTGCAAAAAGGGCAAGGGAACTTCAACCACCATTAGATGGAATGATTGGAAAGAGATACTTTGGGATATTTGTAGACATCAAATATCCACCAGGGGAGGAAAATGGCCAAACTAAAACACATAATACTATGGAAGAAGAAAATAATGAAGCTCTAGAAGATGATTAACATGGATTATCTCATATTGTTGATTACATTTAAGTTATGCTTGAAAATCAAGCTCAATTTTGAGAACTATTCCGTAGTTATACTTGTAATATTTTGACTTTGATATTTTAGGATAAGAATAAGTATTTAATTATTGTTGTTATATGTTTAATAATTTTATTATTTGATGTTAACTATAATTTTTATGTGAATCGCTATTTAAAAAAAAAAAACTTTGAAAATTATTATTTTTGACATAAATTTCATAAAAATGATAATTTTTTAAGCAATTTTTTTGCTCAAATTTTCCCATAAAATTCATTTATTTGACATGTCATTTTTAGTTAAAAGGTTTCAAAATGTATATTTTTTTCTATTATATCTATATTTAAAAAATATATTTGTTTGTCAAATGTTTAAAATTATTGTTTTCTTAGTGACAACTATTTGATATACATTGAAATATATATATATATATATAATCCTAACTCTATAATATTGACTTTTTTTTAAACTATGAAAAAAAACGAAGGTTTTATTTCAAAAAAATGAAAAAAAAAAAACACAAACCTGAAAAACACTTAAAAAACAAACATCTCAGAGAAGAAGAAGAAGAAGAATACTTTAAAAATTGTTAAATAACCAACATTTAAAAAATAATTATACATACTAAATACATAAGAAAAATTAAAGTGTAAAAAATAAGTCCCTCCAAAAAAAGGAGTTGATGTTGCATCAACATTATTCAAAATCACTATGAAAATCACTAACATTTAAAATAAAAAGGGGATACTTAATATAGAAGAAATTTTAAAGTGTCAAAAATATGCTAAAAAAAAAGGTTAATGTTGCATCAATGTAACATCTTCCTCCGACATTTACCCATGTTAACCGATCCGCTGGGGTAAACATGTGACGAGAGGCTACTATGATCTCATTCAACTCCCCATGAACAATTAAGGAAGTGGAACCAACATAGCACAACCAATCTGACCTTCTACACATGCTACATAACCCTCAGGAGCCATCCAACCCTTCCAGGTGATCAACCCCTGAGACAACCTGCTGATTTACTATATTAAAGACTCAGTCGCTCCCATGACATGGGCATGCATGTGTCTGGGACCCTCTAGTCACTCCCACAGTAAGGGCATGTCTGCGACTGGGGACTTTTCTAGGTAGTTCTATGCTAGCGACCCTGGATTTTGTGCCGCTTTTTCAGGGCTAGGATTGATGCCACTGCCCAGAACTCCATGAAAATTCCATAAATGAAAAGTAACATAGAAAAAATGATATAAATTCAAATACTTGAACAAGGACTTGACTAGACCCCTAATAGCTAGGACAAACATTTCGTCAAACATGTCACTAATACGCATTCTACAGGTTAAAACAACATATCTGAGCATAAGGGTCTCATACTTATATGAGAACTGCTAAGAAGCATTGATGTCTCATCACATTAATTGCATTACCATCTATTAGGTCATATATTCATTTTTCATTCATTTACAAATCAGAACATGATGAGCACCATACATCATCACTGTCATAAAACATACTCATAACTAGCATATAAACAAAACAATTAATAAGGATACAACATCCATAAATTCCACATATGAACTAATACATTTTCACATAAAATACCAAGGAAAGGAACTCTTTTTAATGAATGCAAAATTAAACTAAGTTTGGGACTTCCACATTACCAAATCTCTCTTCAGCCAACCACCCCCATGCCATATTCTAAGCATGAATGTGAGACTCGAAACCAAAAATCAACCAAGGATTCCCGAGGCTACACCACCTCATCCCCATCACTAGAACCAGGCTTAACCAAAATCCTCACTGGATCACTAGGCCATAAACAAGAATGGATGCCATCATATTTCTCCACCTACACCGTGAGGAATTTTCCTATTTCCTAGTCTATAGGATTTACCGCAATCCATAGTCTGACCTAGGGATCACTAGGCTATATGATGCAGGAGCATCGGAATTAGCCAGCAATGTGGAGATTTGTCCACATGTTGTGGCTAAACAGAGTGAAATTCATTGACTGTTTGGTCAAATTTAGTTTTACTGAGGAGGTTGGACTTCTCAAATAGTTAGTTATTGTAATAAATAAGAGATTGTCTTATTTGGATTTAGAGATAAGATTTGTTAATACAGGTGTAACCGAGAGTTAAGAGATAGAAGATTTCTGTTAAGATCTTTAGGAAAAAAGAGGAGATTGCTGTTAGCTATTATTAGAAGAATTAATGAAAATAATAAACAGGAAAAAAATGTGATGAGCGAGTAGAATTAGAAGGCTTGGAGTGGAGCGAGAGCTCAGAGTCATGTTGGACTGTGTTTTGTGTGTGACAGTGGTTATTTTCCTGTGTAATTGGGAAAATGCCGAGACTCTATCTTTTTCTATATTATGAATAAAATTACTGTTATATCCATCATTGTATGACGAGTCTAAAAGATTGATACGTTTGTTTTTCCTTTGAAATTGCTTGAAAGGGCTGTGATCTGTGTTTATTTTAATCTGTGAGAATTTCAGTATTAAGGCAAACTCGACATAGT
Organism: Pinus albicaulis; assembly: GCA_034641835.2. Taxonomy (NCBI): domain Eukaryota; kingdom Viridiplantae; phylum Streptophyta; class Pinopsida; order Pinales; family Pinaceae; genus Pinus; species Pinus albicaulis. Next base: position 328,541,629 of record CM076571.1, read on the forward strand.
TAAGTCCGCAGATACAAAAGTCATTAACACAGAAATTGTGAAGTAAATCCTTATCAGAACCTTGGAATGGAATTAAAAGATATATTGTTTGATTGCATGAGTGATTAGGTCCGTGTAACTTATCGCATCAGAGTGAGGAGACACTTCCATATCACACCATATACCAAAGAAAACGGACGCGAAGTGTTATAAACTGGTTTGGAATGAGTTCGGGTTCGGAGGATATCGCCGAGACTACAGGAAGCGACATTAAATCTTAGCGATCTCCGATCTCCAATAACTATCGCATCAGAGTTCTGAAGGCGGTAACAATTGGAAGTGATATTAGTCACAGCAATTTGCGATCACCGATTGATATCACATCGGCGCAGATTGAATGTGGAGCGCATTGGAGTTGCAAAAGTGTAGTGATATCGCATTGGAGTGTGGTGGATGCCAAATTTTGTAGCACATTGCAAATCTCCGATTTGCGAATTGAATTAATTCGTCAGATCAACTAGATCCGAGGTAGCAGCAATATATATATATATATATATATATATATATATATATATATATATATAAAATCTGTTGGAAAACAGTGTTCAACGATGTTTAAAATGGGTTTAAAAGGTATATCGGGATCGGATAGATAAAAGGGTTTTGGTTCCAATAGAACAAGAGTTGAGAGAAGAGTTAAAAAGGTCCATTGTGGATTAAGATTTAAATCCACTGCTACCGCTGCGTCAAATTTTGGTATCAAAGCAGAAGAAAGGGGTATTTACAGCGAAAATGCCACCAAGAAGAGGAATTGGTCAAGGGAGACCAGAACCAAATGCAGTTCTATTGAAAGAAGTGCGAAATTTGCGTGCACGAATGGAGACAATGGAGACAACCCAAAGAAGAGCACCTGATGATGGAGTTGAGAGTTCTTCAAAAGAATCTGATGCGGATGTGGAAGGAGAAGAAGACAATGAAAATGTCAAATTCATCAAGATGCTAGAAAAAGTTGGTAGCAAACCCAAGATGGAGATTCCTATGTATGAAGGGAGTTTGAATGCGGAGGAGCTTATGGATTGGATCAGATCCATAGATCAGTACTTTGATTATGAAGAGGTTGAGGAGAATAAGAGGGTGAAGTTTGCAGTCACTAGACTGAAGGGTCATGCAGCCATCTGGTGGAACGAGGTACAGACATCAAGAACGAGGAAAGGGAAATCTAAGATCAAGCAATGGGATAAAATGGTAAGTAAACTGAAAGCCAAGTTTTTGCCTAAAGACTATCATTTGAATCTTTTTAAGAAAATGCAAAATCTGAAGCAGAAAGGAATGTATGTTAAGGAGTATAGAGAATAATTTTATAGATTGAGTATCAGAACAAGGCATGTAGAAGATTATTTGGAGAAATTAGCTAGATATGTAAACAGGATAAGATATGAAATACAAGATGAGATTAGCTTGTTAAGTCTAAAAACTGTTGAGGATGCCTATCAAGCAAGTTTGAAAGCAGAGGAGAAAATATTGAGGAAACAAAATCAAAGGAACAGAGGAAAGAGCTCAGCGAGAGGTAGAGGAGCTGCTAGATCTAGAGGAACACAACATCAGCATGAAGCAGGAAGTTCAAGTGGTAGATCACCACAGACGGGTGAATCTAGTAGAGGAAGATTCGCGCCTAGAGGAAGAGGACGAGGAAGAGATGTTAGGTTTTATACCTGTGGAGAATGGGGACACATGTCAAGGGATTGTCCTCATAAAAAATTAGCAAGCCAGAGGGGTACAAATGTGGCTGAGGCAGAGCTAGAACCACCTCGACTTGTGGAGAAATAGGAACCACCTGAAGAAGGTGAATCACTGCTGCTTAGAAGAACTTTTCTTAGATCAGAAAAAGAGACTAGAGAACCTGCACAAAGGAAAAACTTGTTCAGAACTACATGCAAATCAAAGGGTAAGTGCTGTAAGGTTATAATTGACAGTGGGAGTACTGACAATCTTGTGTCCACAGAGATGGTAGAAAAGCTTGGGTTAACAAGGACAACGCATCCTGCACCTTATAAAGTATCTTGGCTACAGAAGGGTCATCAAGTCATCGTGACAGAGCAATGTAATGTGGAAATGCAGATCGACATATACAAAGACGTGATCCTATGTGACATAATGTCCATGGATGTATGTCATGTGTTATTGGGGAGACCATGGAAATTTGACCGGAAAGTGATTCACGATGGGAGAAGGAACACATACACCATAGAGAAGGACAGAATTAAACACACGTTGCTGCTAGTGAAGAACGATGTTGATAAAGGACTGCCTGAAAATAATATTATGCTGATAAGTGGCAAAGAACTGCTACAGGAGGTCGATAAAAGCAAGGAGGTGCATTTCGCTATCGTAGGGAGGCCCAAGGTAATCTTAACCTCCACAAATTTAAACGATTTGCTTGAAGAAATTCAAGTTGTGTTAAATAATTTCATGGATATCATTGTGGATGAATTACCAAATGAATTACTATCAATTAGAAGTGTGAGCCACCATATCGACTTAATACCAGGAGCAAGTCTACCTAATAAAGCTGCGTATAGACTAACTCCCCAGGAAAACGCAGAGATTGCAAGGCAAGTACAGGAGCTGATGAACAAGGGGCTGATTCGAGAAAGTTTGAGCCCGTGTGCTGTGCCAACGGTACTTAGTCTGAATAAGGGAGGAGAATGGCGCATGTGCACCGATTCCAGAGCTATCAACAAGATAAAAGTCAGGTACAGATTTCCTTTGCCCAGAATGGATGATTTAATGGACTGTTTAAGTGGATCCAGGTACTTTACTAAGATAGATTTGAAAAGCGGGTATCACCAGATCAAAATTCGGGAAGGCGATGAATGGAAAACGACTTTCAAAACCAATAGTGGATTGTATGAGTGGTTAGTGATGCCTTTTGGGCTCACTAATGCACCCAGTACATTCATGAGACTAATGAACGAGGTCTTGAAAGAGTATACAGGTAAATTTGTCGTTGTTTACCTTGATGATATTGTGGTTTTTAGCAAAAGTAAAGAGGAGCATTTGGAACATCTGAAGTTAGTCTTGAAAACTCTACAGAAAGAAAAACTACTAATCAATTTGAAGAAATGTAGTTTCATGAAAGAAGAGCTGGTGTACTTAGGATTTGTGATTTCCAAAGAAGGCTTGAAAATGGATCTGGAGAAGGTACAAGCAATCAGGAACTGGCCTACTCCCAGAAATGTATTTGAGGTAAGAAGTTTTCATGGACTTGCTAGTTTTTACCGAAAATTTATAAAAGGGTTTAGTCAAGTTTGTGCACCAATCCTTGAGACGATCAAAAAGGTCAACCAGCCATTTCAATGGACAGAAGCAGCTGACAAGAACTTTAATCTGCTGAAAAAGAAGATAACAAAAAAGCCAATTCTAGCATTGCCTAATTTCGAGAAAGTCTTTCAAGTAGAAACCGATGCAAGTGGAGAAGCAGTTGGTGCGGTACTGAGTTAAGAGCAAAGACCGATAGCATATTTCAGGGAGAAATTAAATGATGTGAAAAAGAGATATTCTTCCTATGACAAGGAGTTTTACGCTATTGTGTAGGCATTGAAAAAGTGGAGGCATTACTTACTGCCAAAGGAATTCATCTTATATTCAGACAATCATGCTTTGCAGTTTATTAACAATCACCAAAGCTAAATCAGAAGCATGCCAAATGGGTGGAATTTCTGCAAAGTTTCACTTTTGTAATAAAACATAAAAGTGGTAAGTCTAATAAAGTAGCAGATGCATTGAGCAGGGTAATTTTTCTTTTGCAAGAGTTTAAAGTGGGTGTTGTAGGTTTTGATGAAATGATAGAAATGTAAAAGGATGATGAGGATTTTAGAGACATCTACGCAACAGTTCAGAATCCGGTGAGCCATAACAGAAGTCAATGGATGGACTACATTATTCAAGGAGGCCTGTTATTTAAAAGCAACAAGTTATGTATTCCTAAATGTTCCATGAGAGAGAACATAATTAAGGAAAAGCACAGTGGAGGGTTGTCTGGTCATTTTGGAAAAGATAAAACCTTCGCTCAGGTGAATGCTTTTTATTACTGGCCTAAAATGCAAACTGAAGTTAAAAATATGCCAAAGGAAGGAGTCAGAATACAGGTCTATATCATCCATTTCCCATACCAGATCGACCATGGGATGTAGTGAGTATGGACTTTGTTCTGGGTTTACCAAAAACTCAGAGAGGAAATGATTCTATTTATGTTGTAGTAGATAGATTTTCTAAAATGGCACATTTTATTGCTTGTAAGAAAACTCATGATGCAACATACATAGCAAATTTATTCTTTTCAGAGATTTTAGGATTGCATGGTTTACCTGTAAGTATTGTATCAGATCGAGATACTAAATTTGTAGGGCATTTCTGGAGGACACTTTGGAAGAAACTGGGGACTAAACTCAGTTTTAGTTCAACATACCATCCTCGGACAGATGGACAAACTGAAGTAGTGAACAGGAGCTTGGGGAATATACTAAGGATTTTGGTACATTAGAATCCCAAACAGTGGGATTTAGCATTAGCTCAAGCTGAATTCACTTACAATGATACACCAAACAGAAGCACTGGAATGAGTCCATTTCAGATTGTCTTTGGAATGCATCCGAGAGAAGTATATGAGCTTAGATACTTGGGAAAATAGGAATCCAAGAGTGCAAGTGCTGAAGATTTTGTTGAACAAATGCAGAAGCTACAGGAAGAAGTCAAAGGTAAATTGTAGGAAAGCAGCAATAGATATAAGCAAAGAACAGATCTGAAAAGAAGAGAAAAAGAGTTTCAAGTAGGAGATTTAGTCATGGCATATTTGAGGAAAGAAACATTTCCTACAAAAACTTATAACAAACTGAAAATGAAAAAAATAGGACCTTGTAAAATCAGAAGGAAATTTTCAGCCAATGCATATGAGATTGAGTTGTCGGAAGGAATCGGAATATCCCCCATTTTTAATGTTGCACACTTATATCCATTCAGAGAGGCAGAGACCGAATTGCAGAATGAAGTTACAGGTGATGAAGTTCAAACTGTAGATTGGAGGAACATATACCAAAAGCATCCAAGAAAGAAGTTGAAGCTATCTTGGATCAAAGAATATCCAAGAAAACTCAAGGGCAAACATATTTCCAGTATCTTCTCAAGTGGAAGGAGCAGCCAATGGAAGATTCCAGTTGGTTAACAGCAGCTAAACTACAGAAATATGGAATAAGTCCTGACAGTTTGAAGAACAAATCTTTTCTTCCTCGGGAGTCTGATGCAGGAGCATCGGAATTAGCCAGCAATGTGGAGATTTGTCCACATGTTGTGGCTAAACAGAGTGAAATTCATTGACTGTTTGGTCAAATTTAGTTTTACTGAGGAGGTTGGACTTCTCAAATAGTTATTTATTGTAATAAATAAGAGATTGTCTTATTTAGATTTAGAGATAAGATTTGTTAATACAGGTGTAACCGAGAGTTAAGTGATAGAAGATTTCTGTTAAGATCTTTAGGAAAAAATAGGAGATTGTTGTTAGCGATTATTAGAAGAATTAATGAAAATAATAAACAGGAAAAAAATGTGATGAGCGAGTAGAATTAGAAGGCTTGGAGTGGAGCAAGAGCTCAGAGTCGTGGTGGACTGTGTTTTGTGTGTGACAGTGGTTATTTTCCTGTGTAATTGGGAAAATGCCGAGACTCTGTCTTTTTCTATATTATGAATAAAAATTAATGTTATATCCATCACTGTATGATGATTCTAAAAGATTGATGCGTTTGTTTTTACTTTGAAATTGCTTGAAAGGGATGTGATCTGTGTTTATTTTAATCTGTGATAATTGCAGTATTAAGGCAAACTCGACATAGTTAAGTCCGCGGATACAAAAGTCATTAACACAAAAATTGTGAAGTAAATCCTTATCGGAACCTTGGAACAGAATTAAAAGATATATTGTTTGATTGCATGAGTGATCGGGTCCGTGTAACTTATCGCATCGGAGCAAGGAGAGGCTTCCATATCACACCATATAGCAAAGAAACCGGACGCGAAGTGTTATAAACTAGTTTGGAATGAGTTTAGGTCCGGAGGATATCGTCGAGACTATGGGAAGCGACATTGAATCTTAGTGATCTCCGATCTCCGATAACTATCGCATCAGAGTTCTGAAGGCGGTAACAATTGGCAGTGATATTAGTCACAGCGATTTGCGATCGCCGATTGAATGTGGAGCGCATTGGAGTTGCGAAAGTGTAGTGATATCGCATCGGAGCGTGGTGGATGCCAAAATTTGTAGCACATTGCAAATCTCCGATTTGCGAATTGAATTAATTCGTTAGATCAACCAGATCCGAGGTAGCGGCAATATATATATAATCTATTGGAAAACAGTGTTCAACGCCATTTAAAATGGGTTTAAAAGGTATATTGGGATCAGATAGATAAAAGAGTTTTTGATCTATAAAAGGGTTTCGGTTCCAATAGAACAAGAGTTGAGAGAAGAGTTAAAAAGGTCCATTGTGGATTTAGATTTAAATCCACTGCTAACGCTGCATCACTATAATTGACACACCACCCTCCAGGCTTTACCGTATATCCCGACATTCATAGACCAAGGATTCCTAGGCCTGATCAAGGGAAACCACCTCTAGGATTTATCGTATGTCTTGGCATTCAATGGTCAAGGATTCCTAGGCCTACCGAGGCACATAATACCTGGATTTACTACAACCCACAGTCTGGTTCAAGGGTTAGTAGGTTAGTAGTTTTACTAAAATCCATAGTTTATTTTAGGGATCACTAGGCCATGCGTTATTTCATTCAAATATCCCCCTCACTCAGTTTTGAATCCATCTAGAAATCCAACTTAACCAAAGCATGAGAACCCCATTGTTATCACTGGAAAATCGTACAAGAAAATGTGACATTATTTAATGTCAGGAAGAAGGATTTACATGGTTGAGAGACATTAGAGAATCTAAAAGTATTTAAAAATATCTAAGGTCCGAGGAAAAATCAAATTGCGTACAAGAAGAATTATCCAAATATGTTTTTTCACACAAAATCCTTTGATAAACGCGCCCTTGTGCACCTTTTTACCTAAAAAGCGCGTAATGCTGGGAGTGGCAGAAGTCACTTTCGGGACCACAAGGCACACTCCAGGACATTGATTCCACACTTGAAGCCACCTAAGGGAAACCACCCAAGCCTCCTTAGGACATCAAGGGAGCACATAATGGAATCACCGTCCTCTCTTGGGTCACTATACACAATGTACCAAGGGAGGGAAGGAGGATTTGAACTCTCCTATAAAAGGCCACCAAGAGATGAACAACTGGAGAACACATTTTTATGCTGGCCAAAATTGCCCCAAGAAATACAAGCAATGTGTGATCTAGAGCAGAGATATAGGGGACTCAATTGTTGGCCATCCAACAACTCCAGTCCACCATAGTAGAGAGAAGGGGACTTTGTGCCAAGGAAGCTCGAAAGTAAAGAAATCCTTGCATTGGGACTTAGAACCCCAAGTTCTAAGGGCCCTTTGGCAAGTGGGTTAAAGTTTCATCTTTATTCCTACCAGCACTCAATAAGAGGGGACGTAAGCACCACCGTTTGGATTATTGAATTTGTTTGACTCTATTTAGAGCTTTTGTGTTATTTGATTTATTTTAGTTTATTTTTTATGTTTGAATATGCATGCTATTTCTCTATCTAGTATGTTTATGTTCTAGCATGTTCCACTAACTTGCTTGAATCCATATATTTTCTGCCTGTGAACAATAAATTAAGAGGGAAAACCACACCTGTTAAGTTGGTGTGATTTCGTACATACGTGCACCAAACACACTAACACAGGATTGGCGACTCCACTAAATTTTATTTCCAAGTTTATGTGGTTGTGCCATTTTGCAAAGACCTCCATCTTTGCTATGGAGTTAGGCTATAATTCCCCCCTTTTCTCTCCTTCATTCCCTAGTTTATCCCAAGTGACAGACTAAAATAGAAGAGCTCCAAAAAAATATAATGCAGGAGTTTGCGTGCATTTCTCACAAACAGGTGCACCCCAAGGCACACGTTTAGAGCTGACCTGCACGTAGACATCAAGCATGTTTTAGCCTTTTGCGTGCAAAAAACAGAATGAGAATTTTCTCCAATATTTCCATCTTTTCCTGCTTGTAAAAGTGTCTGACAACCCATAATACATCTGCCAGCACTGGTTGAGGTGCCCCGCAGCTTGCTAAAGCTGACTCTTAGCTTCTTTTGGTAGGCTTGGTGTTAGTTTTAGTTCAAGTTGATTTTTTCAAAGTTACCACATAGTATAAGTAGGAGGAAAATTAACTTGCATTCTGAAATAATCTATGTTTTGAAAATTTAGGTACCAAGACACCTAGATAATTATCCAAAGTGGCCCAAGTCCATGCATGCTTAGCTAGTTCTTTTTCTAGTGTAAAATTCATTAGTTTAGTTCAATTTTTGCACTAGAATATCGGTACCAAGATCGAATTGTCAATAGAAGAGCAAGTAATCTCTGTTTCCTTTTCACCCTCTGGTGATCCTAGGCAAGCATATGAACATAGATTAACTAGGAAAAATAGAAAGTGTCCCATATCCGTGCATGTTTTTCAAAAGGTCAAAGAGTATTAGTGCTAAAGATTGAGAAGAAAATTAAACATAAGGAAAGTGGGTAATTCAAATTATAAATTTAAACCACTAGATTATAAATCCATGCAAAACCTCAAAGAAAATCCTATTTGTTTCATTCATCCTTCAATAATCTTCAACAAAGAAGAAATTTCACATTTTCAGTGAGAAAACAAGAAAATTTCAGGGACGCCGTGCGTTTGAGACTGTCGCTGCATGTTTGAGGGAGACACTACGTGTTTGAGGGAAGTCACTACACATTTTCCTGAATTTCACAGACCATTTCACTTGGACGCTGCGCATTTGGAACTAGTCGTTGCGCGTTTTCCATAATCACTGCGCGTTTGCTCAGGAAGACAAAAAAACTTCTTACAACCTCCTACTTCATCAGAAAATGCCAGATATCCGCAGGGGTTTTCTTCAAAGCTCCATTAGTCATGTGTTTGCTTCACTTGGAGTGAAAGAGGCCATGCATAAAGGTAAGGAAAAGGTAATAGAGCCAAACATTGATGATGAGGAGAGAAAACATTAAACAGAGCAAGAGTTTTAGTTGATTGAATTAAGTGAAGGAGATGAAGACAAAATCACCAATGTAGCAATCAAAGGCAAAGAGGAAAATATTAGTGAACTTGAAACTAAACTTGAAAGGGCTAAGTATGTGGTTGAGTTCCTTGAACAAGAAAACTAACAGCTGAAGACTAAGCAGGCCATCAATGAGGTGAAGTGTATCAAAGCACAAAGAGAGGCAGAAAAGGCTAAAGCCTTGCTTGAGGAAACATTGGAAAGGTTTGGTGAACCTGATTATGAGGAGGATCAGCCTCCAAGACAGAGACCAAGGACTAGAGGGCTGAAAATAGCTCTAGCCCTTGAGAGACAAAGGGAAGCTGACCTAGCAGACCAGCTCACACCAAATGAACAACTTGCCATAGAAATTAGCAATGACAGAGAACCATGGATTGATACATACAATCTAAATTTGGAGAAGTTTCTAGAGAAGGCCACAAGGACAATGAGTTGTTGAGGACAAGGGTCAAACTTCATGCACGGAAAGAGAGAATTGCATTGGCCAAGCTCAAAAGAGCCAATGCTAAAATTGAAGATTTGACAAAGCAAGGAGAGAAAGAGAAGTTAAATATAATTGCTGAGGTGTCACTCCATGCCCCAAGAACTTGATGAGAAAGTAACCTCACCATTTTGATAAAATTTTGGCACTTTTTGCAATTTTGTTCATTTTTGTGTTTTTGAGTATTTTTGCACATAGAAAATTTTCCAAAGGAGCAACGACCTGGATGCTACGCTCTTTTTTGGGGCCTCAAAATGAAAAATGGCCACCACCAGCATGTTCATAATTATTAGGACATCAACCCTAGCAAGTTTCCGAGCTTTTGGAGGAGAACTGGTCCATCAAAAGTGCCAAAAACCATCAAATTTTCATGTTTCTACCTCCAAATCTGCATGGTCGCTGTGCGTTTACCAATATTGGGAAAATAGTTTTTTGACAGGGCAAATGAGCACCATTTTGAAAGATGGAGGTATTTTTGGAAACTAGACTCAAAGGGATTTCCAATGAGCTATCATGGAGATGATTTGGACACTGGGAAGGAACTCAAAACCAGCCTTGAACAAAGGTATATTTTTCTGCCTGGATGCTGCGTGTTTGACAGGGAAATTGCATTTTACACAGTCTTCAACAATTTTTTGAGTTTCACTCAAGTTTGACTTTTTACCTTTTGAAATGAGAAATTACTTATGTAAATGGTCAAGATGAATGTAAATATCATGTTTTTACTTTTATCTAGGGTAGATACATTAGGTAAGTTAATCAATTGAGGTGTATTGAATCAATTCATTAGAGATAGGAATGAGTCACTTTTCTCATCCTATACTATAGCTATCAGTTCAAATTTTTTTGTAATATCTCCGTCAGTTCATGGATTCAATCCTTGAGGATGTGTGGAGGTGGTTTTGAGGCCTATTTAGCTCAGATCTTCAGATGAATTAAGAATCGGTCAAGTGTGGGTTTCTGAATATTTTGTAGCTGACTCATCTCTTCCCAAAGGGTTATTGTACCAATTTCCAATCGAAAAAATGAACCGGTAATAAAGAAAATTCTTTACAGGATTCATGTGATGAGCCATATCAGTGAAGTATAATTTTAATGTTTCATGTTCTTTTCTTAAATATTCCATAAAATTTAATGTGTTCTAATTTTGAATGTTATAACTGGAATTTTACTGTAGAATTTTTTTAATTACACTCTTTTTTGAACTGTTGTACATTTCTATGTTTACTTCTGATATCCGGTTTAGAGAATTCTTAATTTCCCTCTGATTCCGATTGACCTTCTTCACCTTCCTTCATTATCTGGTTTAAGGAATTCTTAATTTCTCCTTGATCTCGATTGAAAAACCACTTCACCATTCAGCCTTAAGATCTATTATTGATCATTTATCTTGCCCTGTAACACTTTCCTTATTATTTGATTTGGTTATGTTTCAAAGCACATTGAATCCATATCCCAATGGAAATTTGATAAGCACCTATTCATCTAAATCATTAATTCCACCTACCTACCAAAACCAATAAAAAACCAACCCAATCAAACATAAATAACTAGCCTAAAATCTATCAAAAAACAAAGTTAAATCATTAAGAGAGAGCTCTCTCTGAGTATTAGGAAAGTTAGATCCTAATCTCCAAATGTGGATGATAGTTACCTCTGATATTTATTTTAAACACCTAGAACAACCCTTGGGAAATTTTAGATTTATAACATATTGGCGACTCCACTCGGGAAATCAGTCCTAAGTTAAATAAATCTTAAAGGAAACAAGTTTACTCAATTTTTCACCTTAAGGTTTTTGAAAAGGTTGTTTGAATTTATCATTTAAATTTAAAAATTTGGCTTCTAAAAGAACATATTATACCAGGGCTCATCCTGATCCACAACCTGCTACAATTTTTGATGATCCTGACAGAAGTTTAAGAAAACCTAAAAAGGTAGAAAGTCTAGGAAGTAGTAATCGGTTAATCAAAGAAAATTCAGTTCCTAAGGAGTTATCAAGCATACATTATACTCACTTTGATTTATCATTTGAGCATTCTTTATTTCGAACCAAATCTGAAAAATAAATATTTGATATTGTAATAGGCCCCAATTTTATTCAATTTATTGAAGCAAAGAAGGAAACTATACAACCCGATTTAGATCAACAGGTTCTAGACACTTTTGACAAGTTTGAAGTTTTGACCTCAATTTTAATAAAGGACATAGACGAAGCCTATTTTCAACAATCAGTTGAATTAGCTTCCCTAACTGTTGCTACCCCTAAGCGTTCTATAGTATCTTCAGAAACTGTAAATACAACTTTATTTAGTACCACCTCATCTATAATATCCACCACAGTTCATTCCACAGAATAATTCATACCTAAACTTCCTCTCCATCCTAAAGTCTCAAGCTCATCTTCAAACTTTTCAAGATCATCTTCAAGCGTTCCAAGTTCATCTTCAAGCACCACTAATTTACCTCCAAATCAAGCTAGAATCTTAGCCATGGCAGCAAGATATGGCCCTTTGGTCTTACAGGCCCCTTTACATGGCATGCCACAAGATTACCAGAGTAAACTTTTTTAGTTTGATGGTACTGGTCAATATACTTCTCAACAATATGTAAATAAAATGACTGATTATTTCGATTTTCATGAAGTTGATGAGGCTGATGTACAAATGAGATTATTTGCTCAAACATTAGCAAGAGATGTTAAAAAATGGTTTAAATCTTTACCTGCTAACCATATTGCTGATTTAGCTGCTTTCCACCAATTGTTTATTAATAGATGGGAAAGAAAGAAAAACCATTTACAGATATTATTTGAATATGAGAACATTATAAGAGCTCCTAATGAATCTGTTTCGGATTACTGTACTAGGTTTAACAACATTTACAATTATAGATTTGAGGCTTCTGCGATGAGTGTTTTGTGTAGAGAAGTTTTCCGGTTTAATCGCATCCATTCTTGTTGATTTCGACGTTTCGAACCCAGATCAATGAGGTTCATCATGGATCTTTTCCTGATGATAAACCTCATTGGTTGGGTTCGAAACGTCGAAATCAACAAGAATGGATGCGATTAAACATTTACAATGCAATTCCAACGAATATCAAACCTCCACCAGACTTAGCCCTAATTAAATTTCTAGATGGTTTTGACACTAATATGTCCTACCAATTAAGAGAAAGAAACCCTGACACTTTAGAATAGATTCAGAGTAATGTAGTTAGTATAGAAGCTAACTTATTAGCTAAAAGAGTTAGGATGACGAATGAAAGGAAAGTGACCAGTAAGGAAGAACCATCCACTTCAGATGTTAAAATGATTACTTTAGCTAAAAGTGTAGAAAGTCTAATGGACATATTAGAAAACATGGGAAAGAAAACCTCAGTGGGAAAATTAACAAGGTCCCCAAATTAGAAATCCCAATTTTAGGAAAAATCCTAATACTAGTAAACAAAGAGAAGTATTACCCGATCAACAAATTAGACCACCTTTCCAGGAAAATTATGTTGAAAGTTCACAACAAAATGAAGAAGACCAGGACACCCAGATAAACTTGATGGGAGTAAACAATGAAAATATTGTTTTTCTTACCCAAGAAGAAAAATAATTATACATGTTACAACAATTACAGTTAGAATCTGGAGAGTCCTTTGACTACAAACAAGGCTATGAATTTGCTATCTACGAAGCTCATAAACAATGTAGTCCTAGAAGAAAAAAGAACACATAAGTTTCTACTAAGAAATCAGTCCAAACCCAAACTAAGAAAACAATAGAATCTCCTGTGACCAAAACTCTGCAAATTCTCCCTAGAGAAACTTAGAATACTTCCAGCCCAAAGATTGTAGAAGTCTCATCAAATGCTACTCAAAATTCAACTGCTACACAAACTATTCCAGACAAGAAAATTGAAAATAAAACAGTTAACACACAAATTGAATTACCAACTGTTGATTAAAAAAGACAAAAACACACAAAACACAATTGGTAAAGATAAAATCATTCAATTAGGCAAAACTCAAATACCATTCAATATTCAAATTGAGATAGCTAGATTGAAAATATCAGTTCCTTTAACAGAGCTGGTGAAAAATGATTCATACAAGGCACACATCACTGAAACACTAAACATAGGTGAAGGTGAAGATGCTATTAACCTCAATGATGATCAACCTAAGTTATTATTTTGTCCTGAAGTCAATGGAAAACATCAACAAGGGGGTGTCCCTCCATTATACATTAGCCTAAACATTCATGATAAAATCTTACACAATGCTATGTTGGATTCAGGAGCATCACATAACTTAATACCTAAAGTAGTTGTTACACCATTTTTTTGGTCATCTAACCTATTATCATTAGATGGACCCAAGTACACCATATAAGACCAATTTTACTCTAAGTAAAATTTCTTTCACTATCAAAATAACTTAGTAAACCACCTTTATTAAGTTGTTTATGGTCTAAATAGGAAACCCCATGAGGAAATATTAAATAAATCTACATTTGTTTGATTTTCCTCAAGGAATAATTAGTTAAACGTCAGTTTAATTAATATTCATGGTTATATTTAACCCAAAACAAGGAAATTAATTAGATAATTCATTATTTATCTTATTATTTTCTAAGAATAATCATTTAAACCTTATTTAAATAATATTCTTTGTTAAATATGACTAAATCACCCTTAAATAATTAAATAAATCATTATTTATTTAATTATTACTCAACCTCATCCTTAAAATGATAAATAAATCATTTATTTATTTATTATTTACAAATAAAGAGATTTGACCCAAGTCAAATTCCTTTTCCCTCCAACAAATATAATAAAATATTCCATAAAAGTTGGATCTTGATTTGGTTAATAATATTTTAATTATGCACCAATATCTAGACTAACTCAATATTTTGTTATAAATAGAAGAGTTTTCCCATTCATTTACCAACTTTTGTTGCCTAAATATCACTCTGGATTTATATTTTTGGTCTGACTATTGATCCACCATCATAGTCATATTTTGCTACCATTTTTGTCTGGGTTTTCTACACATCAAGAGAGAGGATTTTTAGATCTGAAGTGTTGAGGAATTACAAGAACCCATCCCATTGAGGAGAACTGGTAACACCCTTCCGTGTTTTCCTCCGAGGTGCCATTAATACAAAATTCATTCAACATATTCTTGTCTTGTCTATTGGATACATGGAGTAAATTCTGTTTTTTCTACTGTTTAATGTCTTCAAATGCATAGATCTAGATTTTTGCAGCATTTATCTTGATCACCTAACTGCAGATTTGAGGATATTGGCAGCCATATTTGTTGTTAGGGTTGTTTTTTATGCACATATAAAGTGGTATTTTTTTGTACACTTGGAATTAAGATTCATACTAACAACTGACGACTCCACATGGGTTTACGATTACGACCTCTATCGTTTTTCTAATCCTTGCATATCCAGCTGCTTCAAACCCTAGGATTTCTCTTCAGCCTCTTCTTTTTGCTTTTATTGATGTTGTTTTTAACCTATAACACCCTAAAACGATAAAAATTCTAACTTCCGTGTGTTCTCGGACCTATTGTGCAGGTGACAGACATCAGCCGCAGCTTAGACGACAATTTTTTTCTGAAATCTGCCGCCGAGAGTGTCGGAAGTGAAAGTCACACCTTTTGGCCCAAAAACTATGACCTGGACCCTCAAGACGCACCTTTCAGCCCAGAAACTACGACCTCTGCTGAAAATAGGTAAAAAACTGTGACCCAGACGTTTTGCAGGAATTTTTCTAAATTTTTATGGGTTTGTCTGAGCCTCTGTTCAGGGTTGTCTGACCTCCGTCTCCACCTGTTTTGGACCTGTACTTGTTATATTTTGCTCAAATAAGTGGGAACCTAGCCCTCTAGGGCTTTAATACTCTCCACCTCTTGTGGAAGAGTTTTTTCTGTTGCAGGTTGTCTGAAATTTCAGAGTCTTTAGCCATTTTTCAGATCTGATACCTCACCTTTAGATCTGCTTCAGATTGGCTAATTATCCATCCAGATCACCTCATTTATATTTGTTTGGGTTTTCCTCTAGGGTTCACTCTGTTTCCCTCCAGGAGATAGCCTTTCGCCACCTCTTTTACAACAAATTTTCCTCTGATTTGTTGCTATTTTCTACACCACTTTCCAGCAGATTTTGTCCTTTAGATCCCTGTCCCTCTTGACCTTAGATCTATTGGATTTTTTAGTGTGTTTTGACTATTTTTTTACTCACCTACGAACTAGTTGTTGGGAGGCCCACCTCCTTGGGTTTATATTATTGCATTATTAGCTGTTTATTTTCTATTTTTGCAGGCTTATATACTGTCATTTGCAGGTTTGTTTGCAGCTATAAAGCACACTTTTTTTTTTCTCTACAAACGTTTGGGTTTAAAAATTAAAATTTACACACTTCACACACACACCTTAAGCGAAAAAAGGTTTGGTTAACACCGCCAAGCAAAGACTGTAAAACATTGAAATCAATTGATCTTGCACCTCTCTACCCTTGTTTCGACATTGTAATCAGTTGATCCTGCACCTCCCTGCCCTTGTCGGTATCTTTTTCCTTTGTGCTGTGTTTGTGTCATCATTGTTGTGCCACTAAGGCATTTATCTTGAAGACTTCTTTTCCTGCATCCTCAGTTTCCAGTAGGAAGAATTACTCCTCAGCGTAGGATTCAAGTTAGTCCTCCACTGAGTCCGCACTCCGACTCTTCTTCTGGTCCATTGGGTTCTCCTTCTCGTTCCGTCGTCGGTTCTCCCCTTATCACCTTCACCATGTCTGGTGTAGGACCTAATGCTGGTGGTAACCCCAACCCTCACACTGGGAATACCACTAGTGGGACCGCAACGAACACTACCTCGGCTGCGCCCTTGCTCCCCTTCATGGTAGGCCTTAGCCTTCCCGATTTTGACCAGTTGAAAAATGACCCTATACACCATGGTGCTAGTTGACCTACTATGTTGACGAAGCTCCCTTATGACATCCCAAAGTTTGAAGGTCTTGCTGAAGAAGATCCTACAAATCATGTTCGATCTATCCACATGTGGTGTTCGTCTAACTCCATTACCGATGACTCTGTCTGTCTTTGGTTGTTCCAATGTATGCTTACAGGTGAAGCTTCTAAGTGGTATGTTGATCAGGCCCCTTCCTTTCATACCACCTTTGCAACTATTGCTCGATCTTTTCTATCTTACTTCCAGCTTCCCCTTTGTTATGACACTGGTACCAAACTCTTGATTTCTTTCCGTCAATCATCTGCGACCCACCTATCTGACCATGTCCATGAATGGCAGAGAAGAAAGAGCCTATGTTGAGCTCCTACCTTTGAAGACCATGTCTACATGGATTGGTTCCTTAGATATCTTTTTCCATTTATCTGGAAAGGTGTCGCATCGCACTTTCCTCAAACCGAAGAAGCTGCTCTCCAAATTGCGTTAAAATATGACCTGATATACGCTCAGTCGGGTTATGTTTATACCGTTATACTTGATTTTCCCAGACCTGGTGGTGCCAACGCACTAGGGGCATCTCACACAGCCAATGGTATTGTTGGAGCTCTCTCTAATCCATACGCTCAACCTCCCATGGGCTATGGATTTCCTCGGGGGGGGGGGGCAACACCTCCTGCACTTTCCCCCCTCCCGGTAGCACGTATCCAGGATATGACATGCCTCATATTTTTTCCCAACCTCCTGTTTACCACACTGTTACCTAACCTCCTTATTATCCGTATCCATAGCCTGGTGCTCTAGCTCCTCCAACATTAGCACTGCCTCCTCCCTTGCCTTCTCAACCCCTACAATAGCAGCCACCGCTCCCTTAAGGGTAGGTGTATGCACAGCAGTGCGTGACTAATCCTCCTCCCTCCAAAAAGAAGAGGAAAGGCACTCAAAATCAGTCTGCTCCTGGTAATCCTGGACCTAATCCTCAAAATAATGCTCCTAACACTACTAACCAGCAACAGAGCACCCAGCCCAAGCAGGACAGACCTGTTCACACGAACAAGCCTTGTTTTTGTTGTGGTGTTTATGGACATTACACACATGATTGTCCTCTTTTACCACAGATGCGGCAACTGTGGGAGTCTCAAGAAACATTGCGAGGAAAACAAGCCTCCCCTTCCGTCCCTCCCAGTGCTGCACCTAGTCAACCAGCTGTGCTTACTGATCCTTTCCCTTAGCAAGGATTTGTGGCTACCCAACCACTTGAAGGTCAGGTGACCACCCAACCTCTTCCATATGGTACCTCCGATTACCAGATTCTCATGATGAACTCTGATCAACCTCTAAATGTAGACATCAATCTTCAGACTCAGTCCTGTTAGTACAACAAACCTCCCGCTATGTTTGTCCCCGAGCCGCCTCCTTCGTTCTCTACAGAGCCTCTTTTGATACCTAACAGTCCCTTACAGATTGCTCAGCCTAAGGCGGAGGTTCATACCAAGATCCCTAAGGGACCACTCTGTCGAAATGCTGCTTCTGGCAAAGCTGCCCATTTGTATAACATAGTAGATGATTTGGCACAATCCTACTGCCATTTCAACGTTGGAACTCCTCTAGTCATGCCCTTCACAACGACAATCTCTACTATTTTCCATGGGTGCTGTAGATCCTTCCAACGATCGATTGATTTTCTTTGATGTTGACCAATCAGAACATCCTCCTCTCCTTGCTTCCGTTGCCTTCCAAGTCTCAGTCAAGGTCTCGAATGCCAACGTTTCCCGGTGCATTATTGATGAAGGGGCATCCACCTGTGTGATATCTGCTTCAGTTTGGAAGCAATTCAGATCACCTGAGTTGGCTCCTTCCACGATCACTCTCCGAGCGTGAGATGTCCATGCCTCCTAGCCTATTGGCTTATTCCGTAATTGTCCTATTACTCTTGCGGGCAAGACTGCCCCCTTAGATTATAACATTATATTGGGTCATAGCTACACTTATGCGATGCCTGGTGTCCCTTCTGCAGTCCACCGCAATATTTTATTCCCTCATAACGGAAATATAGTCACCATTGACCAGTTGACATATTACAAACTGAAGTCTCAGACCTCCCCTGAGTCCACTATGTCTTCGGTGGCAAACAAGCAAACTGTCGATCCTTTGACCAGTGTCTCACCCGTAGTCTACAAAGATTCCTCATTGCTTGGTACTTTCCCTAGTCTTCCTCCTCCTATCTCTGATCCCAGCTCATCGAATTTTTGCATGATGCAATTGTCTTAGGCTACTCTCAAGCGGCCCGCCTCGGCTAGTCAGCAGCCTCCTTGCCCTCCGCAACCTACTCTTAGCCCTTCGATTTAGAATTCTGTACCTCCTCCTCCTGGCCCTTCAGCTGGTATCCATGAACCTCTCTACCCTCCTCGAACGGTTCCTCCAGGCCTTAACCATTTAGGAGCCGTCCCGCCTGGCCATTACCCCTTCAGTCAGATACCGTTCTTAGCTCCCCCACCAGGAGTTTATACGACACCTGTCATGGCCACCCTCTCTCTTCCTAACTTGACCCTTGGGATTACTGTATGGTACCTTGATCCTCCAACCACTACCCTGCCTGGTCAACCCAAACCTTATCTTGCTTTGACCCTGGTTCAACCAGTCCCTATGACTTCTCCTGCTATTACAGTGCCTCAGCCACCTCAACAAGAACCACCTCCTCTTGCGACTGCTTCGAGTAAGAAGGGAAAAGTTCGCAAGAGGGCCTCAAAGGACAAGGACTCCTCGACTGACCCTGCACCTTATCCACCTCCAAAGCCCTATGCTTTGTGTGATGTCGTCGGTCATGCCACCGATACCTGTCCTCAGTTGCCCCGCATCATGCCCATGGTTAAAATCAAATTCCTTGAATCTACGATCCCTGAAACACCTGCTTCTTCCTCGACTGTAACCAAGAACACCAAGACTATTCACACCAACCAACCTTGTGTTTTGTGTGATCTCCATGGCCATTAATCTCATCATTGTCCCCGCCTTATGCATTATCGTGCCTCTTTAGAGGTAGTTCGGGAGTATGAGATTGAACATAACCAATCCGCTTCTCCCATACTTGCACAGTACGCTGCAGGCCAAACTGAGGATTTACCCGCTCCTATTTAAATTTACCCTCCTGACGTCGAGATGACGCATCATGTAGCAACCATCCTCTACCTATCATCATCCATGAGAGCCTCGACAGAAGCTCCCTCTGAATCTTCTCCTGTTTTTTCGCTTGACCTCCCTTCAGCGATCACCCTGGGCTCAACATAAGTAGATCCCTTATCTGCTTGTTCTTACGTCATCCCCCGTGACGATGCACATGTGAGCCTTTCTTCTCATGATGATGAGTCAGGTGGCTTTTCCACGTCATGTGGTCTCCCTTCCTCCAGTCACTTCTCCTTCTGTTGTGATGATGACATCATGGAAGCCATGTCCACCCCTGACTTCATCTTTCCCACCTATAAACGGGATGGCACCATCCATGCCTATGATGTATTTCGCGGCCTGAGCATAAGCTACACCTCCGGTAGCTCCCACACTTTACCTCACCGTCGGCATG
Organism: Pinus albicaulis; assembly: GCA_034641835.2. NCBI lineage: Eukaryota > Viridiplantae > Streptophyta > Pinopsida > Pinales > Pinaceae > Pinus > Pinus albicaulis. The sequence goes on from CM076571.1 coordinate 328,561,875, forward strand.
TGAGTAGTAGACATCCTACCCAGATCACTCCCTCCCATGGAGTGCGTTCGATTTCTACTTTGCGCTCAGGTTGCCAACATTGTTCATCCCCCTTGCATTCACTTGTTCTCAAGAACGGTGTATGCATTGGTACTGCTACCAATAATCAAGTTGAATATGATGTAGTGTGGGGATTATTAGCCGATTCCCTTTCACATCATATCCTCCACCTTCATGTTCGTTTAGATTCCTTGCTTCTTGTCATGCAATTGAATGATGTCTATCGTGTGCATAATCCTAACCTTTTTAGAATATATTTACGAGTGAAACTTTTGATGCGTGAATTTGAAATCATTACATTCATTCATGTACCTAGAGCACAAAATCACTATGTAGATAGAATTGCGAACCATATTCTAGATTGGCATTTAGCCCATGCATTTAACAGAAGACTATAACATAAAAATAACAAAACGATGCATATCCATAATATGCATCGTATAAAATGTTTTAGAGTCCATCCACTCTAATACATATGACATGCTCATAGCATGTTGAAAAACTCAAAACTGGGGGCACCACCTGCCCCTACACACTCATCACTATCTGGAGGATCCCAAGCCAATGGCTCTACTCCCGTAGCTCGTAGATCATGCATACCTTGTCCGACCATTTCCATGCGTCGCATGACCCCTCGCCACTCAAAGGGTAGACCAATACATGGCTATATGTACTGGTCATATAAGTCTTGCCAGCCACGCTATGAAAAAACGGTCAGAAGCCTCTCACATCTATGACGGATGTCCTCCAGGAGGGTTGTTTCATCCTCATTTTTCTGTGCCCTCGGTCCACTAGGTCCTGCGGTCCCCGATACTGAAGGTCATCCCATATACCCGGCCGGTTTTACCGGTGCTGTATCTGCATATCAAAAGTGAAAGAATCAGTACCACATATAATATTATAGAACTTTACATGCACATAAAATATTAGTAATTTGTCACTTACCATCGGGCCCCCATATTCGACCAGGCGGTAGTGGAAAATCTGGGTCCACACAATAACTCATCCCACTATAGGGATTGTCGTCTATATACAGTGGCATCTGATCCCAATGAACAAAAAATCAGGTTGGAACACCCATCCAACTGCCCAACTCCTCCTCTACATATTAGTCTCCCCCACCGACGCATCCTAGGCTCTCTCGGGCCCCCATCTTGGAGCTGTATGCGATGTCGAAGTGTCGTGATCTTCTCAAAGAAGAAAGAGCACAAAACTGTACCATATGCACAATCATGGTTCACTTGCCGCTTTCATAGAGACAACCGTTGTTTCAACGATGACATCATGATTTGGGCCCACCCATAGTAGGTACCACTCAAAACACTCTCCAAAAGCATCATCTGCCCTCCAGTGATGTGGTGGAGTGCTTGGTTGCCCAAGATCTGTAGCACCACTGTGGCCATAGCACGAGTCTCTAACCTATCCAAATCCCCGATGGGTATTCAAGTCCCCTTGACTTGGAGATCTGGTCGACAATGGCGCTCTACAAACTCTATAATATTCTGCCCCTATGGTAATAGTGGCTGAGTATTCCCTACCATCCAAAGTGGTGGGAGACCAGTTAAGAAATATATATCCTGGGTCATCAAATCGATCCGATGCCCCTGCACTATAAAGACCTCATGGTCTGGATCCCAATAGCTGACAATACGGGCCAATAAGGGCTCTCCAGCTCTTATCAAAGGGTTCTCCACAAACTTCAAAACCCCAAACCTGGCCAATGCACTGCGAACACCTTGATCCTCCCGGATCTCCGACCGTAATGCGCCCATGTCTCTCTCTCTCTCTAGTTGATCCATAATTCTGCCATATCTACACAAAACCATCATATTTGTCAGTGTACAGATAGGAAAGAATATATCTCATCATAAAAACCTAGTGCTCAGTGAAAAAACAACACAGAAAAACCCCTCCCTAACAAGTCACACTTTTTAGGCCCAAACCTGGGGTAGGTCTCAATTTTTTTCTCAAAACCTGCTACCCAAGTCACACTTTTTGCCCCAAAAAGTGCGACCCGGTCGTGAAGAGGAGAAAGGGTCTATTCCTGAGCCATGGGGACCTAATATGAACTTTCAATCCAGTGAAAAGAAAGAGTAGGGTTAGGCCTCTTACATGAAACTGACGGATCTCGATTCTAATAGTTGGTTTGTCCTCTACGATCACCGCAAGATTTAGGGCCTTCTCTCCTCTCTACATTCACCACAGCTCCACATGAAAATGAGTGAATTTGGAGGGAAAATGCCTTATTAAAAGAGAAACCCCTTATTTTTCTTTCGCCCGCTGTGGCCAAACCGTAGCTCAGTTTTCCAAATCATCTGTACCGTTGGAAAGCTCTCACCGAGCCCTCAAATGGGTATCTATTAGTTTTTCGTAGTTTGATACTTCACCGGGACACATTTTGTCTGAGAAGTGTCACTTCACCACTCCTCAAAATATATTTTCTTCACTGGCCACACTTGTACTTGGGGGCACCCCTTTTTCTTCATACTTGTCCATCATGTACTCATGTTTTTATGGTCCCCTGTAATGTTCCCATTTTAGCAAATAGCTAAATGGAACATTAAAATTTTTCTTTTATCATATTGCAGCTAAATAAATGGGTAAGGAGGCCCATATTTATTGAAAACATGAATAACATCCCTCACATGTGGAAAGGGATAGACATAAGAACTTGATTTTTCACCCGCAAGTGTGAAAACGGGCAAATTCATGAAGACAAGGTCAGGTTTAACCAAGTCAACAACACTGCCGTAGGAGGAGTGGCTTACTTTAGAAGACAGCGCAGTGTGAATGAGGAAGAGGATATTTGGTGGAGGAAACCCTAATGGATGGGGCCCATGGAGAGAGAGCTTTCAATTGTTTAAAAGGAGGGCAAGGAAACCATTGTTTCTCATGCTATGATTATTCATCTCATTGACTATTCAGAAAATTGTGCATTCTCTGCTGTTTAGCAAGAATTTCCAGGGAATTCCTGTTTAGGATTCCTTCTACTTCTTCAGTAGCTCTTGAAGGATTTTTCTTCATTCTCCATATCTCTTGGCTCAAGCCCAAAGCTTCTCCTTTTAGTTACTACATTATTTTTGCTCAAGTATAACACAGTGTTGCTGGGGTGTTGCAGTGGAGGACACCATATACCATTTCCTTGGCTCATCTGTCAGAGGAGGGAGCTTATATTCCTCTGGGAGGTTAGTGAGGGAGATCCAAGAGCATATTTTAGATCATTAGCATCAGGCCAAGGATTTCTCTTCACCAAAAGCACAGTCCATTCTCTAGACTGCGTTATTTCTGAGTGTGTTTGCAGTGGAGACTTGATTCACATGTTTGGAGGGTGAGATCTTAGGTGAGAGGATCAACCTTTCACTCTAGAGATCCATTGGAGGAGATCTTGTCATTGATTGTAGCATCTTCAATCTTCTCCATTTGTTTCCAGTTCTTTAGTTGCTGCAGCTACCCAACAACTCCGACATTTCTGCAGATTTTCCATTTTGTGTATATTTCAGCCAATCCCTTTGAGGATTGTGTATTTTATGTTTTCAGGGGTTTAGATCTTGCTCCCCCTTCTTTATTTGAGCCATTATTATCACATCTATGTATTATTGACATTTTGCAGCAATTCCTCCTTGAGGATTGCACAGTCAAAGACGGGGCCTTTTTATATATCAGTGTTTCTCCATATTTCATGTACATGTTTCATTGAGGCTGCATTGCCTAGCTTGAGAGATCATTTCCTCAAGATATTGTATACATTTTTTGTTGATATAATATAATGTAATGGTTATGGGGATCTTCCGGCATTTTTTTTTAATGCATTCATTGCTATTTCCAGCTCATGTTTATGATTTTCTGAGCTCCACATTGGTAATATCTTGAGATATTCCCAATAGTGTAGCTGTTCCTAATTTGGAACATTACAATGGAATCAAAGCATGATCTCTGGCTCAGCCTGTGAGTCTTAGCCAAAGATGACCAGAATGTTGAAGAAGATGAGTTTACTCTCATCTATTTTCAGATCCAGAGAGAATCTCTCCAAGGAGGTGAGAGGATCAGCCTTTCACTCTAGAGATCCATTGGAGGAGATATTGTCATTAATTGTAGCATCTTCAATATTCTCCATTTTTTTCCAGTTCTTTAGTTGCTGCAGCTACCCAACAAATCTGACATTTCTGCAAATTTTCCATTTTGTGTATATTTCAGCCAATCCCTTTGAGGATTGTGTATTGTATGTTTTCATGGGTTTAGATCTTGCTCCCCCTTCTTTATTTGAGCCATTATTATCACATCTATGTATTATTGACATTTTGTAGCAATTCCTCCTCGAGGATTGCGCAGTCAAAGCCGGGGCCTCTTTTATATATCAGTGTTTCTCCATATTTCATGTGCATGTTTCATTGAGGCTGCATTGCCTAGCTTGAGATATCATTTCCTCAAGATCTTGTATACATTTTTTGTCGATATAATATAATGTAATGGTTATGGGGATCTTCCGGCATTTTTTTTTAATGCATTCACTGCTATTTCCAGCTCATGTTTATGATTTGCTGAGCTCCACATTGGTAATATCTTGAGATATTCCCAATAGTGTAGTTGTTCCTAATTTGGAACATTACAATGGAATCAAAGCATGATCTCTGGCTCAGCCTGTGAGTCTTAGCCAAAGATGATCAGAATGTTGAAGAAGATGGGTTTACTCTCATCTATTTTCAGATCCAGAGAGAATCTCTCCAAGGAGGTCAAGAAGAATGAAGAAGGAGAAGTGGAAGGACCATGCACTTCCTATTCTCACAGAAGAGAAGGCATGAAACATGAAGAACGCTTGGAATTAGAAATTATAAGTGAGTATCTGGCTGAATACTGAGAAAACCCTAGAACTCTAGCTTTGCCACAATTTATTCAGCAGAAATAAGAAAGAAGACCCCACAGCTTCGGGATGATGAGAGGCAATATATTTCTATTGTCAACATTTGATGGATCACTCACATGTGCAAGAGAGGTTTGGGTGAAGAAACTAGAGGATTTCTTCCTGCTACATCCTGTAGTAGATAGAGAGGCTATAGAAATTACAGTGCTACACCTTGAAGGTGAAGCAAAGAATTGGTGGATCAACCATCTAAGCCATACAACGGTTTCTACTCTTGTTGAGTTTTATCAAAGATTGATCGGGGGGTTTGGAAAAAGGAGGGAGGAGCCCTCACCACTAGTTAATGAGGCATGTACCAGTGCTATTGAGACCATGGAGGAGCAGCCCTAATCTTCAACAGTTTGGGAGGCCAACACTTATGAGGAGGAAACTCTTGCAACCTTGCAAGGATCTTCCAAGTTTCACCAAAGTATGATTGAATCTCCATCTCTTGTCATTTCAGCAAACACTTTGGATGGGTCTATATCATTGCATGTAGTTGATCCAGAGTAGAAGAATAGCACTGTGCTGAGCAATGATGGAGAAATGAGGAATCATTCCTCATGTGAGCATTCAGAAAGCAGCTTCATTCAGGAAGCCATGAAGGAAGCCTTGAAAAGGGGTAGACATCTGGAGATAAGAAACTCTTTCTCCTCTCTATATGACACTCTCTCAATGAGAATGCCATAGCTCAAAGAGAGACTTCTACTTGTAGCAGATCCAAGGCATCTTTGGTTTTGAAAGGACATGCATGAGGAGGAGATCTCCCAGAGAGATTTCAGTAGAGGTGCACTCCCACACTTCATGGAGTGCAATATTATTCATCAGTTTGAGGAGGTTCTTCCCTTCTTTCAGGAGCAGATAGTAGATGGAGGAGATATTAGGATGGATAACATCTCTCATGACTGTGTTGGACATTCCTTGAGCCATGCACATCATGATGGGAGGTTTTTTCCTACCACCTATTTGGATCCCCATAGGATCAAATTGATCCTAGGGAAGATTGCATTTCAAGATCCCATGAAATGCGACAATATGATTTGGGATGATGGTAGCCCTCATGGGAGGAGTACCAAGATGAAGGATGGAAGAAGGCATCCACAATTGGTTGAGTGGATGTGGATGGTGAGCAAGGAGCAGGTGAGCTACTTGCAGATTTATGATACCGGGCAGCAAGAGGATTGGCTGTGCTGGTTATTCTTGAAGGAGTTTGGCCATCATTTGGCATACATTCTTTCCAAGGGTATGATGATGGAGAAGATGTGGCAGGATGCTGGCATCATGGAGCAGCGGAGAGTATGGGTGCATAGTGATGATGCAACATTCATATCATTCACTATGTCTTCATCACATGTATTGCATGATGAGAGCATGAAGAAGCAACAAAGAAAATTGTTGCTGGGGTCATTCTCTGGAGAGAAAGGGCAGATTTGCTCTCATTTCTTGTATGATGTTGCAGGAGTAGGAGATGGCACTATCATGGTGCAAAGGGGATACTCCTTGACCTTTTATGATCAGGAATTACTTCCACCTTGGGAGAGATTCCATCTTTGCAGCAACATTGTTGGAGGATTTCCCATCTGTGTTGAGGAAGTTGAGGACAAAAACACTATGTTACCTAGAGATTATCTAGTGCCTCATGCAGAGGAAGGAGGATCTCTTGCTCTGGATAGAGGGATTCTTGCATATTTTCAGGGAAGTCCCAAGGATCTCATGGATGGAGATCAAGGCACAATTCATGTTGTATCTGTGCCATTGTTGAGGAGGTGTAAAACCAGGGAGACACAAGGTGGAAATAGGGAGAAGACCCAACATCATGAGATGAGGAGTACACATCCCTATTCAGTTCTGGAGGTTGATGCACCTAGGGAGGTGATTGGATTGCATAGTGGAAGCATGGACAAATTTTTTCATTTATATATGCAGTCACCACTTGATGATGATGTCTCACTGCATGGAGACATTTTACCTGGGAGACCACTGGATCAACAGATGATGAGATATGCTTCACAGGTTGAGGCACCATTCATTGATTTCAGAGGAGTGGAGACCTTGGGGGATAGCTTCACAACGCTGAGATTCTTGAGAAGACTCAAGGAGGAGAGAACATTTCTCTCAACATAATTTGTACCCAATCTTATTTCAGATTCTGTGCTATGGCAGAAACAAAAGGGGAAGGATAGTAGCCTTCCAAATTGCATCTTTGGTATGGGAGATGTCAAAGAAGGAGATGACCATATGACAGATATCCTTCATGAGGAACCATCAATGCTGTCACTATGGAAGATAGATCCATGTTGGAGCTCCAGGTTGTTGATGGAGTATTCCCAGGATCATCTTGCTTGCATGATATTGACAGATCAACATATGAAGAGATGCATATATCAGGTGCAGATGGAAGAGATACATAACTCTTTGGAGGAGTTAGCACAACCACCTCTTTTCTCTTTGAGGATGAGAGGAGACTCATTTTTGAGCCACTCCATTTGCATGAGAAAAGCTTATGGTGAGGGTATATTTTATTTGCATGATGATTTATGTATTCATCCCTTAATCATATTTGTACAGGATGTTGCTCCAAGGAGGAGCATTCTACAGAGATGGATCTCTCTATGAATGAGTTTATAGATGTGATCTTTAAAGCCTGAAATGTGATATTAGGCTAGTTATGAAGAGCATGGGTTTGTTTTGTTTGTTTTGGTTGGGAAAAGACATGATGAAGGCGAAGGCAGTTCATAATAAAGGGTGAAGATGCATGCAAATGAAGGAATGATTCGGCTGATAGAAAGGGCAAAAAACAGCTTAACCCATTGGGATTTGGAGTCATAGGAGGATTTTAATTAGACAACAAGTTTCAAGAAGGATCCATGGGGCAAGTCACTTATGTCAAAGGATCTCTTAAGTTTATTGTATGGAATGAAACAGATAGGAAATGGAGAACTCAAATGAAGAACAATGAATAGCCTGAGATCAAGTAAGTGCTTTAAAACTATCTTGCTTTGGCATGTACTTAGAGAAACAAAAAACAAAAGTATTCTGAGATTAGGTAAGTGATTTTAAACTACCCTGCATTGAAGTACTTTCAGTTAAAAACATTTTGAAAAGAATTATAATACTTAAGATCAGATGATTGCTTCGAAACCAACCTGCTTTCAACATATTCTAAAGGGAAACACAGATAATCACCACAAAGAGAAATCTAGATAAGGAAAGTGCTTTGAAACCAACCTGATTTAATATACTCTTTCAAGAGAAATTTCAAATGAAGAAAACATAGAAAATAAAGCTTTCAATAAGAGTAGGGTACTGTTGAGAGTAAGTCCTAGCTCTATGTTTGCTGTTCCTTATCAGAGAAAGTGAAAAGAGTGAAAACATTAAAGAAAATAACAATTGACAGTGAGGAACACATCACCATTAGCACAAATCAGGATCCCATGAATCAGCAGCTTGTATTTGATGTTCAAACTAGTTACAATTAGCAAGCTCGGTGGGTCTCTACAACTTCAAACTTCTCATATCAGCTTATGTATCTTCAAATTGCACATAGGGCATCAGTAACTTCAGAGAACTATTACATGCATTCAGATGTCCCAAAACCAACGTTGTCTCATCTTCTATAGAAGTATTTATAGAAGAATGAGGGGGTGGGAGGATTTCCCAGGGGTCAAGTATCATTAATTATGTAACCAGTGCAATTCTTGGCCTTTGGGAAACTGGCAGGGCATAATGCGGGAATGTAATCATTTCTATTTCTGCTTCCTGACTCTGTTTCTACTTTTCGAGGCCTAATGATTGAAAAATATTTGCTTTTGGGCTATTCTTAATCTTTTAAAATATTTTTTCCGAAAATTAGAGATAAGATCTTTGGTTTGCATTAATTGTTCAACTGTCTTTAGGCAAACACCTCTTGTTCTGGTAGTGATTTAAAACTTCTTTGATTCCTGTGAGGCTGCAGGTGTCTTTAGGAGCTGGAGAGGGTTCAATTGGCCTCTGCTTATGGTGGTGGAGGCTTTCTCGGCTCGATAGATGTCTTTTTCTTTCCCTAAAACACCTTTAATTTACTTGAGATCTGTGTTTTAGGTCTTCAATCTCCTGTTTCTGGTGTGTTCTGTCTTCGACACTGATACTCTTTGATCGATGCTTGACTAACTGTGTTTTTTGGTGTGTATGGCTGTATAGGGATCGAATGGCATTAATGCCTCATGAATCATTGATAAAACGTGAATTTTAAACCCTGCGAATGATTTATCTGGTGAATCGAAGGCGGGAGGATCGTCACCCTCAGCCTGTGAATTTTCTTTAGCATGGCGGAAAAACCATTAAATCCTGCAAAAATACAAATTTTTTTTATAAAATATTGCATGTGTAGGTTGACTGCTTCAGAAGGCATGTGGAGGGAGCATGGCCGTTGGATGGCATCATCCAACGGTCGAGATTGATTATAGGAATTCAAAGGGAAGGCGGAAGAATAATTTAAATCTGAGCCGTCGATCGCGCAAAGATCGACGGTCGGGAGCGAGGGCAGAAAGTCAAAGTGAAGGAATCAGGGCGATGAATTGTGGACCGTCGATCTATAGATTAGATCGACGACGGAGATGCTTAAATGACCGCGCCGTTTCCATGGTTAACTGTCGGGCTTCTTCCAAGCGCGATCACCATTCGATGAGCGGCCTCAGATCAGACGGCGCACATCAATATCGCGCCGGGCCCACAGTCGAACTTTAACGTGTGATGAGCAGCAGTTTTCCAATAGTGCTCGAGGCCACGTGTCGGTCGCTGAATGGAATCGCTGCCAAACGAAAAAAACCGCCGCCCTGCAAAAGCGGTGTGATGAATCCCGTCTGGTTTTTCTTTTTAATAAAACGACAAAACACATTAAAAACCCGAAAAAATAATTTATAACAAAGGTTTAAACTTTGGGGCGGAAAAATATTTGCAATACGGTTGGGCACTCGTCTGCAGGGCCATGGGTTTATGGAAGATAATATGGCCAGGGGCTTATGCAGAGGGCCGATCGGCGTCGAACAATGCGATAAGCGCTTGGATGGCTAGCGCTTGGTTCCAACACCAAGGCGTATGTAGTGGAAACGGTTAAGGACCTAGCCCAAGGGGGCTTGAATCCATAATATAAAAAATGTGATTTTTATGAAGTTTTCAATGCTTTTCAAGGGTTTTGAGAGTTTCGATATAGTTTAAAAAAGGAGTTTTAAACTATGCAAGGTGGTTTTTTATGAAGGAGGAAATGAAACAAAGGAAAGATAGAGGAATTTTATGAAGAAAGAGGAAGCAAAATGAAGGTTAGTTCTGAGATGGAGGAAAAAGGAAAAAGGAATTTTTGCAGCAGTCTTTCTCTTTGAAATCAGTAGAATTTTGTGAGCTTTGAAATGGGAACAATAATGAACAATTTAAAATAGAGGAGATGATGTCTTCAAGAGGATTCAAGAGATAACATTGTGCATAAAAAATGTTTCTTGAAGGCTCCAACAATGTTTTGGCCACCTTTTGATAGAAAATTTTTTATAGGTGGCCAACAGTACCTACTCACCTTGCACCATATATCATTCACTTCCTCCATACATTTGAGGAGAGCAGGAAAAAAAGCAAGTGGTTGAGAGGCCACACTTTTTATCATACTATTTTGTAGTTGAGGGTCAAATTGCATTGCTTACAATTGAGGGACCATTGTCCTTCTCCCTTGCCACACATGACAGCAAGCATGGTTCTCATTATGGTTCATTATGTTGCTGTTGTCTTTGTATTTGTTGAGAGCATGATTGAGGGAATGACACATTGGTTGGATGTGTCCCTTGGGGGAGCGATCTCCCACATTATTTGCATTACATGTTCTAATGGGAGCATGAGAGGACTTGTGGCCACTACAGCAAAACACTTGTTTCCATTTGATGTGGGCCATATGATTTATTGGATTCCATATGATGATGACTTCCAACTCATCACATATGAGATGGATTGGGACAACATGTTTCATAATGCCGGAGAAGAGATCCTTGGAGGTCTAGTCTTCATTTTGCCACTTGAAGGAAACATTTTTGCAGCCCAATATCAGCATATAGTCTGCACTTATCCTAAGTGGATAGAGGATAGCATGGGGTAGGCTATTTTTTCCACCAAGATCAGATTTTCAGCCCACCTACATTTCAAGAGCCAAAGGTGGAAGATGATTGTCAGGAGTTGCCATGTTGGGGGTAACTCATTTTGTATGGATGATTGCCTGGGGGATGGAGGATCTAAATGAGGGAGATGTTCCTCAAAATATTTCTAACTCCATGCCTTGGGTGGAGATTCTTCAGTTCTATCCTTGCAGTTGCTTGAGGACAAGAAAAATTTGGGAGGGGAGGACTGCAATGTTCCCATTTTAGCACATGGCTAAATGGAACATTAAAATTTTGATTTTATCATATTGCAGCTAAATAAATGGGTAAGGAGGCCCATGTTTATTGAAAACATGAATAAAATCCCTCACATGTGGAAAGGGATAGACATAAGAACTTGATTTTTCACCCACAAGTGTGAAAAGGGGCAAATGCATGAAGACAAGGTTCGGTTTCACCAAGTCAACAACGCTGCCATAGGAGGAGTGGCTTAATTTAGAAGACAGTGCAGTGTGAATGAGGAAGAGGATATTTTTTTGAGGAAACCCTAATGGATGGGGCCCATGGAGAGAGAGCTTTCAATTGTTTAAAAGGAGGGCAAGGCAACCATTGTTTCTCATGCTATGATTATTCATCTCATTGTCTATTCAGAAAATTGTGCATTCTCTGCAATTTAGAAAGAATTTCCTGGGAATTCATATTTGGGATTCCTTCTCCTTCTGGAGTAGCACTTTAAGGATTTTTATTCATTCTCCATATCTCTTGGCTCAAGGCCAAAGCTTCTCCTTTCAGTTACTGTGTTATTTATGCTCAAGCATAATGCACTGTTGCTGGGGTGTTGTAGTGGAGGACACCATATACCATTTCCTTGTCTCATATGTCAGAGGAGGGAGCTTCTATTCTTCTAGGAGGTTAGTGAGGGAGATCCAAGAGCATATTTCAGATCATTGGCATCATGCCAAGCATTTCTCCTCACCAAAAGCACAGTCCCTTCTCTATATTGCGTTATTTTTGAGCGTGTTTGTAGTGGAGACTTGCTCCACATGTTTGGAGGGTGATATCTTAGGTGAGAGGATCAGTATTTCACTCTAGAGATCCATTGGAGGAGATCTTATCATTGATTGCAACATATTCAATCTTCTCCATTTGTTTCCATTTCTTGAGTTGCTGTAGCTACCCAACAACTTTGGCATTTCTGCATATTTGCCATTTTGTGTATATTTCAGCCAATCCCTTTAAGGATTGTGTATTGTATGTTTTTAGGGGTTGAGATCTTGCTCCCCCTTCTTTATTTCAGCCATTATTGTCACATCTATGTATTATTGACATTTTGCAACAATTCCTCCTCGAGGATTGTGCAATCATAGGTGGGGCCTCTTTTATATAGAAGTATTTCTCCATATTTCATGTACATGTTTCATTGAGGCTACATTGCCTAGCTTGAGAGATCATTTCTTAAAGATCTTGTATACATTTATTGCTACTATAATCTAATGTAATGTTTATGTGGATCTTTCGAAATTTTGGTTTTAATGCATTCACTGCTATTTCCAGCTCATGTTTATGATTTGCTGAGCTCCACATTGGTAATATATTTAGATATTCCCAATAGTGTAGTTTTTCCTAATTTGGAAATTTACAGTGGTATCAAAGCATGATATTTGGCTCAGCGTATGAGTCTTAGCCAAAGAAGATCAAAATTTTGAAGAAGATGAGTTTACTCTCATCTATTTTTAGATCCAGAGAGAACCTCTCCAAGGAAGTCAAGAAGAATGAAGAAGGAGAAGTGCAAGGACCATTCACTTCCTATTCTCATAGAAGAGAAGGCATGAAGCATGAAGAACACTTGGAATTCAAAATTCTAAGTGAGCATCTGGCTGAATACCGAGCAAACCCTAGAACTCTATCTTTGCCACAATTTATTCAGCAGAAAGAAGAAAGAAGACCCCATAGCTTCGGGATGATGAGAGGCAATAGATTTCTATTGTCAAAATTTGATGGATCACTCACATGTGTAGCAGAGATTTGGGTGAAGAAACTAGAGGCTTTCTTCCTACTACATCCTGTTGTAGACAAAGAGGCTGTAGAAATTACAGCGCTGCACCTTGAAGGTGAAGCAAAGAATTGGTGGATCAGCCATCTAAGCCATACAACGGTTTATCAAAGATTGATTGAGAGGTTTGGAAAAAGGAGGAGGAGCCCTCACCACTAGTTAATGAGGCATGTACCACTTCTTTTGAGACCATGGAGGAGCAGCCCTCATTTTCAGCAGTTTGGGAGGCCAACACTTATGAGGAGGAAACTCTTGCAGCCTTGCAAGGAGCTTCCAATTTTCACCAAGGTATGATTGAAAATCCATCTCTTGTCATTTTAGAAAAAACTTTGGATGGGTCTATATCATTGCATGCAGTTGATCCAGAGCAGTAGTATAGCACTGTGCTGAGAAATGATGGAGAAAGGAGGAATCATTCCTCATGTGAGCATTCAGAAAGTAGTTTCATTCAGGAAGCCATGAAGGAAGTAGTGAGAAGGGGTATAAATTTGGAGATAAGAAACTCCTTCTCCTCTCTAGATGAAACTCTCTCAATAAGCATGCCACAGCTCAAAGAGAGACTTCTACTTGCAGCAAATCCAAGGCCTCTTTGGTTTTGGAAGGACATGCATGAGGAGGAGATCTCTCGGAGAGATTTCAGTACAAGTGCACTCCCACACTTCATGGAGTGCAAGATTCTTCATCAGTTTGAGGAGGTTATTCCCTTCTCTCAAGAACAGATAGTAGATGGAGGACATATTCGGATGGATAACATCTCTCATGACTATGTTGGACATTCCTTGAGCCATGCTCATCATGATGGGAGGTTTTTTCCTACCACCTATTTGGATCCTCATAGGATCAAATTGATCCTCGGGAATATTTCATTTCAAGATCCCATGAAATGCGGAAATATGATTTGGGATGATGGTAGCCCTCATGGGAGGAGTACCAAGATGAAGGATGAAAGAAGGCATCCACAATTGGTTGAGTGGATGTGGATGGTGAGCAAGGAGCAGGTGAGCTACTTGCAGATTTATGATATTGGGCAGTAGGAGGCTTGGCTGCGCTGGTTATTCTTGAAGGAGTTTGGCCATCATTTGGCATACATTCTTTCCAAGGGTATGATGATGGAGAAGATGTGGCAGGATGCTGGCATCATGGAGCAGCAGAGAGTATGGGTGCATAGTGATGATGCAACATTCATATCATTCACTATGCCTTCATCACATATATTTCATGATGAGAGCATGATGAAGCAGCAAAGACAATTGTTGCTAGGGTCATTCTCTGGAGAGTAAGGGAAGATTTGCTTTCATTTCTTGTATGATGTTGCAGGATTAGGAGATGGCACTATGATGGTGCAAAGGGGATACTCCTTGACCTTTGATGATTAGGAATTACTTCCACCTTTGGAGAGATTCCATCTTTGCAGCAACATTGTTCGAGGAATGCCCATCTGTGTTGAGGAAGCTGAGGGAAACAACACTGTGCTACCTAGATATTATCTAGTGCCTCATGCAGAGGAAGGAGGAGCTCTTGCTTCGGATAGAGGTATTCTTGCATATTTTCAAGGAAGTCCCCAGGATCTCATGGATGGAGATCAAGGCACAATTCATGTTCTATCTGTGCCATTATTGAGGAGGTGTAAAACCAGGGAGACATAAGGAGGAAGTAGGGAGAAGACCAAACATCATGAGATGAGGAGTACACATCCCTATTCAGTTCTGGAGGTTGATGCACCTAGGGAGGTGATTGGATTACGTAGTGGAAGCATGGAAATATTTTTTCATTCATATATGAAGTCACCACTTGATGATGATGTCTCACTGCATGGAGACATTTTTCCTGGGAGACCACTGGATCAACAAATGACGAGATATGCTTCATAGGTTGAGGCACCATTAATTGATTTCAGAGGAGTGGAGACCTTGGAGGATAGCTTCACAGCACTGAGAGTCTTGAGAAGACTCAAGGAGGAGAGAACCTTTCTCTCAACATCATTTGTACCCACTCTCATTTCAGATTCTATGCTATGGCAGAAATAGAAGGGGAAGGATAGCAGCCTTCCAACTTGCATCTTTGGTATGGGAGATGTCAAAGAAGGAGATGACCATATGATAGATATCCTTCATGAGGAACCATCAGCGCTGTCACTATGGAAGATAGATCCATGTTGGAGCTCCGGGTTGTTGATGGAGTATTCCCAGGATCATCTTGCTTGCATGATATTGACAAATCAACATATGAAGAGATGCATAGATCAGGTGCAGATGGAGGAGATACATAAATATTTGGTGGAGTTATCACATCCACCTCTTTTCTCTTTGAGGATGAAAGGAGACTCATTTTTGAGCCACTCCATTTGCATGAGCAAAGCTTATGGTGAGGGTATAATTTATTTGCATGATGATTTGTATATTTATCACTTAACCATATTTGTACAGGATGTTGCTCCAAGGAGGAGCATTATTCTTTCTAGACCCCATGATCTACTTGAGGCCATGAGCACTATTGGTGACCACTCCATAGGAGGACTTGTGGAGGAAACGTATCTTGGAGTACCTACTCACCTTGCACCATATATCATTCACTTCCTCCATACATTTGAGGAGAGTAGGACAACAAGCAAGTGGTTGATAGGCCACACTTTTTATCATACTATTTTGTAGTTGAGGGTCAAACTGCATTGGTTATAGTTGGGGGACCATTGTCCTTCTCCCTTGCCACACATGACAGAAAGCATGGTTCTCATTGTTGAGTCTCAAATCTGCATCTTTTCCATATACTTTTCTATACCTTTTTCATCCACCTGAACCTCCCAAGTTGTCAATATCATTGTATATTAATTGAAAAAGAGCATCTAACATAGTTTTTAACTATATTTTTGTGTCTGCTGTTTGATTTAGATTTTTCTCATTTAGCTGCGGAATCTAGCCACTTTCCGCAACTGCTGCAACTTTCCGCAGCCATTTTGTGAAACTCTATGTTACAGGTGTCTACAGAAAAAATGAGCCACATGGGCAAGTCTGAAATGATGTGGACATGGATCATGTCCTATTGGCTCGAGAAAATCCATCTAAAGAGGCTGCGGTTAAAGGTGTCCAAATGGAAGTCAACTGTAGAGTCCCACGGTGACAGGACTCTGTTTCGTGTCACGTGAAGGTTCATATGGCCGTTTTTGAATTGCGGGAGACAAATCAACATCTGTACACGGCTCCATAGCCGAATTCAAACATCCACTCCTCATAGATTTACTCTTCAATACGGCCATGATACTAGATCTGTGGACGTAATGGTCTACGTGGTTTCCATCAGCATAAACTTTAGGGAATCAGTTGTATTTCCTTTGTTATAAATAACGTGTTTGTATATGCATATTAGATTAGTCTCTGTTAGTTTTTATTAGTCTGCTCTGTAATTTAATTACGCTGCCTTTGTGCCGTAATACCACCTTTCTGTTATGACTGCATTTTAATATAAGAAGACTCTGTTTTCAAACGTAATTCGTACTTGAAGATTGTTGCCAAGGCTGGTGTAGAGGGCCCCTGCACTTGCCAAGGTTCTGTGCGTTATTGTATAGTTCTTGTTTTATTTCTTTAAAGCTCATTGTGCCATAATCCATTCACATGTTTATACATTGCATCTTTCATGGTATATATGCTTCATTTCTGTTTATAATCTTTCATGCTTTCCATTTTACTTCTATCTTTCATGTTTTATGTTATTGATCACTGATCAGTGTTCTTGTTTCAGGTTATAAATAGGCAGCCCGGGCATTTGCATAAATTTTTGACTAATGACATGGAATTAACATTGTTCTGCTGCTAATTTTCTTTTCTTAGTTTCTGTTTAATTTCAGTACTGCTTTGTTCATTTCAGTTTTGCTCATTTGCTTCAGTAGTTAGATTTAGATATATTAAATTGCTCATAACATCTTCAGTTGCCTCTGAAAGCCACAGGTGGAATGATGGTGAGGGATTGAATTATGGATGTGTAATTTGATATTAGTTTCCTTTCTGCAAGTTAGATATATTAAATTTCTCATAGCATCTTCAGTTGCCTCCGAAAGCCACAGCTGGACTGATGGTGAGGGATTGAATTATGAATGTGTGGTTTGATATTATTTTCCTTTCTCCAAGTTAGAAATATTAAATTGTGCATGACATCTTCAGTTACCTCCGAAAGCCACAGCTGGACTGATGGTGAGGGATTGAATTATGAATGTGTGGTTTGATATTAGTTTCCTTTCTGCAAGTTAGAAATATTAAATTGTGCATGACATCTTCAGTTACCTCCGAAAGCCACAGCTGGACTGATGGTGAGGGATTGAATTATGAATGTGTGGTTTGATATTAGTTTACTTTCTGCAAGTTAGATATCAGTTACTCAAGTTGTTTATGGTTACTTCCGAAAATCATAGCTGGACTAATGATGAGGGATCAGAGGACAAGTTGATGTAATTTGATTTAGATTTACTTTATTGCAGCTTTTGGATTTCTTTCCGCATAGTTTCTTTTGTGTTTATACAACAGCAAGAATAGTTTGGTTTTCATGCTCAATAGTTCATTGTTTTGATTTATTAGACTAACAGCACCTTTTCATTTCAGCAGCACATTTTCATTTCCTTTCAAGTTTTGTCATTGTATGTTTCAAATTCCTTTTTAAGTTTCAAGTTGGTAAATCATTATAGAGGATATCATTTCCTTAAACAATCATAACCATACTTGTTTTAGAATCTCCATCTCACCTTAGAAAACCAAAAACGACAAAAAGTTAAGAAATAGGTTATCTTGCACATATAGTGCGCCGCACTTCATCAGCTTACGAATCCCAGATTGATAAATTAATGTAGCAATTTAGGACACACTAAATTGACCAAACATTTTGGCACCGTTGCCGGGGAAGTGTAAATAGGTAGCCAATTTCTTAAAAAAAAAACAAAATAATAAAAGAAGGGAAAACTTGATAACTTCTTGAAGTATGCTCTCCTCTTGCACCTAGTGTGATCTAGAGGATCAGAAAAGAGAGTTATTGGTTTAGTAATTTCTTAAGTATGCTCTCTTCTTGCACCTAGTGTGACTTGGAATATCAGAAAGAGAATTATTAGCCCAACTTTTAAAAAAAAAATAAAAATAAAAAAAAATGACATGCATAGAGAAAGAGACTCTAGGGGAAGGTTTATAGCTAAAGCCAAGAGTTCGATTTTCACAACTCCATCTTCTTCAAGGCATAGACCAGATTCACCACCATCTACCCCTAGCCTTAAGATTTTTGGAATTCAAGGAGCAGCTGAATTAGAGGATTCTCCTATACCACCTACTAAATCCCATTTAGAAAACAAAGAGACTCTCTCTCATCCTCCCTTGATAGAAGAACTAGAGGACTTTAAGGACTCTAAAGAAACTATCATTGCAGAGGAAGTAATAGATGGAGGTAGAGGTAGAGGTAGAAGAGGAGGAAACAATGGAGACAACAATGGTGAAGGAAATAATGAAAGAAATAGGGAAGGAGACAACTTGTTTGGATTCCCTATAGTTGATGAGGAAACTCATACAACGATGAAAAATATCTCACCATCTGTTCTCCCTAACTTTTATGGATTGCGAAGTGAGCATCCTGAAACATTTCTGTTTGAGTTTGAAGTCGTGTGCCGAACCTATGACTATATGGAATACTCTCAAAAACTCAAACTGTTTCCTTCAACATTGAAGGGAGCTGCTTTGAAATGGTTCATGGGATTAGCCACTCAATATATTTAGGACTTGGAATGATATGAAACAAACATTTTTGGATAGATACTGACTATTGTATGCCCACCAATCACAAGGATGAGGTATTCAAAATGATGAGTGAAAATTGGAAGATTTACTGAAGATTTCAATACAACTTAAAAGAGAAAGATGAGCAACTTAGATGATGAAATCCTCGAAAGCCCCCATATTAAAAGCCATTAGATATGAATGGATAGATATATTTTAAACACATAAAAGGGATAATATTTCCTCAACTTTCACTTCGTGATATAACATAACTATGTGTCCATCTCTCAAGAGGAAAATCTAAAACAGGAAAAGGGCCTAGGAATCCTTCTCTTATTAGGGCTAACAAATATGTAACCGGGATCGTTAGCAGGGCAAGAGATTGGTAACATGCTTGATGAATTCAAAACTGATATCTTAGGGAGCTCTTAGTGAACAACTGACACCTCAAAATCCAAGGTGCCGCGTAAAGCAAAAATGTATGCTTTAGCCATCTTTTGTCCGAAATGTAGGAAGAAACATGATTTAAGGGAATGTCCCTTGGATGCAAAAGTTGTAGAAACATGTATGATTTTCTTCGCAGAATCATGAGATCATGATTGTCCTTCAATTCTCGGGACTCAAAGTCAAGCCATAAAAGACCCAAATTCAGAGAATTCTCTGCTTTGTTGCAGAAGACCTCGGGCAGACAACAAAACTCAAGGGTTTAAACAAACCATGAATCTTCAAACTCCCACCGAATTGGAATCCTTGGCAACAACCTCGGCTCCAACATCAAAATCCATATCAGCCATGGGTACAAGGGATGCAAAATCCTTATGGGAGATTTGCTCAATTTTATCAATATCCTCCATCTTTTCAAAAATCAACAAGCTCCACAACTTCCAAACCCAAATCCACAACTTTCATCGCTTACTTCCACACAACAACAACCTTCTCAACAAAATCCAAATCCTCAACCTATGCTCCCATACCAACAAAGACAAATCAATCTCCACTTCACAAATATTGCCAAATCCTAACAATAAAAATCCTCGCAATACTTACATGGTAAGGACAATTTCTACCTATGCTGATCGTTCCTCTCGACGATGTACAACTCGATCTAGTAGAGTTTTAGAAAACCTTCTATAGATATTCAAGAGCAAGATACCTCGAGGAGGATTCTTAAAGTCAATAAGGGTTCAGGAAGCATCTCTTCAAAAATTAAAACATTCAAAAAGAAAAAGAAAGTTAATCCACACGAACTCTATAGTTGAGCAACCTCGCATCTTCATCTACACCTTTCCCCGAAAGACTACAAATTGACAAGGTGGAAAAACAAATCTGTATGTTTAACGAAGTGACTTTCTAGATGAATTGAAGAATGTTTGTATCAAGATTCCTCATACAAGCCATTCGAGAGATTCCTATTCTAGCAAAACAATAAAGGAGTTGAGTTTCAAAAGACCAGGAAGGAAACTAAAAGACACAAGAAGAATCCACCGGTAGGAAAGATCAAGATATTATGATGGGAAAAAATTACCATGCGTAAGCATGTCGATCCAGAAGTCCAATTGTCAAGACACATATAAATGGGATAGAAATTCCAAACACATTGATTGACTTAGTGGGTCATATCAACATTATGAGTACGTACTATGGACCAAAGCTTAAAACTTCCTAACTCCTTTTACACCTACTTTACATCGCAACTTGCGTATCGATCAATTATTAAACTGCATAAGTATTAGAAGATATTTCGGGCTTCCTTAGATTCTCGGGAATATTCAAGAGATTTTGCTGATTTTGACTCCCAAGAGTAATCTAGGAGGGCACCCACTTATCTTAGGAAGACCTTGGCTAGCCACAAAATTGATGCTTTTATTAGTTGTATATCCGGGGACATGTATATTTCTAATGGTAATTCGACAAAGAAATTCAATTTGTGTCCTTAAAAAAAATTAAGGTAAGTGAGACAACGAATGGGTCGATGATGAGGACATTATACAACTTGTCTTTACCATTTCTCAAATCAAGGAGGATAGTCAAATTCTCAACACATTAGAAAATTTCGAGACATCTTTAATATGACTCCCACACAATTTCGCTTGGAATCTCGACATAGAATATTTATCATCAAGACAAATGTCTTCTATCACTCTATGGAAGAGTCATAGTTCTACTATTGAGATTTTTCCAGAAAAAATATCAATATCAACAAACATTTGGAAAAGTCACAACAAGAAGAACTAACCAAAATTCGCAAAAATATTCTACCGCATTTGCATGAGCATCGACATGAAGGTATCGATCCTAAGACTCGCATCCATCATATCTATATTGAGGAAAATAGTAGACTAATCGCACAACCTCAAAGAAGGATGAACCCAAATCTTAAAATAGTGAAAGAAGAGCTCCAAAAACTACTCAATGTAAACTTCATTTATCCAATTTCGTATAGCCGATGGTTTCTCCTCCGGTTATACGTACCTAAAAAGAATGGTAAATGGAGGGTATGCATCGATTACGTGGAATCGGGAACAAAGCAACTTTGAAGGATCACTTTCGCCTTTTATCGATCGTATTGCATACATTAGCAAAAGTAAAAAGTACTTTTCATTTTTGGATGGTTTTAGTACATAACCAAATTGTGTAGCACCCTTCCGAAGATCAAGATAAGACCACATTTACTTGTCCATGGGGAACTTTTGCCTACCGAAGTGCTTCCTTTGGGTTATGTAATGCGCCTCATAACATTCCAAAGAGAAGTACTAGGAATTTTTTTCCTCTGATCTAATCCATGATTGTGTAGAGGTTTATATGGATGATTTTAAAATTTATGGTAATTCATTTGAAGAGTACTTAGAAAATTTGGAAAAAGTTCTTATAAGATGTAAAAGAAACAAACCTTTCATTAAGCTATGAAAATGCTTTTATGATGTTTATCAAGGGATTGTTTGTGACACATCATATTTTAGGAGATGGGATTAAGGTTGATAACATCAAAAGTTGAAGCTATCTCCAAGTTACCTATTCCAAATTACAAAGAGATGTTGTAGCTTTCTAGGATTTCATCATTACTATAGAAGATTTGTAGGTAACCTCACTAAAATTGCATCTCCACTCTTCAAATTGCTTACGTAATCGTGAATTTAAATGGGATCCCGATTGTCAATCGCATTTTGAAACTTTGAAACAAGAATATCCGAAGCACCTATCTTGAGAGGACCAAATTGGAAACTCCCTTTCCATATTTCTACTTGATGTTTGGGATAGCGCCTCTAGGAGTCGTGTTGGGTCAAAAAGATTTAGTTCCTTATGCCATTTATTATACCAAGAAAATTTGACTCCCACAGAGTTGAATTATACCGTGACTCAAAAAATATTTTTAGCCGTTGTTCATGCAATTAATAAGTTTAGACATTATACAATGCCATAGAAACTTTATTCATACCGACCATCTCCCGTAATTAGATACTTAATGAACAAGCCCGTTACTAATGGCAGAGGACAAGATGTGGCTCTTACTTTTATGTAAGAATTCAATATTATCGTGTTGATAAACCAAAGAAAAAAAATACAGAGGCCGATTTCTTGTCTAGAATTCAATACTAAAGAAGATTCTCCCCGTAGAGGATAAGTTTCGATGAATACTTGTTTGCAAGAATTATTAAGACTCTTGGTGGCGTATATTACAATCATTTGGTTACGTGAAACTACCTCTACATTTATTTCAAGTGAAAAAACGAAAAATTATTCAAGAGAGTTCAAAATATTCATGGATTTCTAACGAATTGTTTAAAACAAAATAGACCTTGTGATCGTAAGATGTATCGTGAAGATGAAATGTTCGATATTCTTAAGGCATGTCGATGAACTATGCGCGACACTTCGTACAAAAGGATGGCCTATAAAATCATGTCTTTAGGATATTATTGGCCTTCCTCTTCAAAGATGCAAAACAATATGTCAAAAGGTGTTACTACTTCGCCAAAGAGTAGGAAACCTACCCTTTCAAATCAAAAATGCCATTGCAAACACAAAAATTATCAACTTTTCAAAATGTGCTTTAGATTTCATCGGGACCTATTAATCCACCATCTAAGCAAAAAGAAGTATATATTGGTTTGTACTCCATTATGTTACTAAATGGGTAGAAGCAAAGCATTAGTATCTCACATCGAAAATTCAGCTTGTTCATTTTATTTATGAGGATATTTTTACTAGCTTTCTTGGTGTTCCAAGAGAAATTGTGACAGATCAAGGAAGCCAATTCACATCCAACTCGTGAGAAAATTGATGGAAGAATACAAAATCAAGCACAAAAAGATCTACTCCCTTACCATCCGCAAGCAAATGGTCAAGGAGTCCACAAACAAAGTTCTTGAAAGTATCATCACCAAAATTGTTCATCTACATAAGAGATTGGGCAGAAGACTTCGAAGTCTTCAGGGCCTACAAAACTACATGGAGAAATACAACAGACATTCTCCCTATGAACTTGCTTCTTATGGAAAGAAGTCCTGGCCTCCCCATTGAGTTCCAAGTCAAGACCTTCAAGATAGCCTCCCCGCTTGGGGATGGAATTATCGTAAGCCCAAAAGCACATAGAATGGAGCACCGAATGAGCTTTCGTATGAGATCGTACAAGAGGCAATTCTAAGAACTCGATCTAGTTCAATATCAAAGAGCTAAATGGAATGAAAAGTACATCAAAGAGAAGAATTTTCAAGAAGGAGATTGGGCATTGTTATTTGGATTCCAAGTTTAAATATTTCCAAGGAAAATTTCGCACTATTGGTTTGGCCATATGAGATTGACAAGATCTTTAACAATGGAGCTGTAAGAATCAAGACCATCAAGGAATTTCAAATTCCCTCTTATCATGAATGGCCATAGATTGAAAAGTTTATCATAAGCCACTCTCAAAAGAGGATTTTGTCAAAATGTTTCAAGAAAGTTCTGAAATCAGGCTGGTACAGAAGAATTCTTCTTCTCCACCAGCCTAGCTTTTGTTGGTTTCAGTTTAAAAAAAAGAAAAAAAAAAGAAAAGAAAAAAAAAAATGGTATAAGCCTGAAAACCAATCACTGATTGGCAGTCTTATACAGAAAATATAGGGTGAAAATCAGGAACACCTGACACTATATTTTCCAAAAAAAAAATTCTCTCTTTCATCTCACAAGCCTTGTGACCACCCACTCCATTTCATTCCACTTCATTCCATTTCATTTCACTTCATTTCACCCCATTCCACTTCATTTTATCCATTTCATTCCATTCCATCAATAAAAATCTTTTTCATGACCATTTCCATGTGGTCATTTGTCATCTGTTCATTTCCATTCATCCAAGTAATAGCTGTGTCAGTTTCCGCAACTGACATCTGTTTCCGCAGCTGACTCCACTTTCCGCAGCCAGAAGCAGATTCCGCAGCTACTACTCTGTTTTCAAAAAGAATGTACAGTCAGATGTTATTTCCATAATCATGAAATAAAATGCAGGTGATAGGATAAAAAATGAAGACATGGAGCATTCAAAATAACCAATGAAGAAGCAATTGAAGATCAAGGAAAAAGGCAAAGATTCCAAAGGTATGAATAAAATTCATTTCAAATAGCATTGAAAACACATTTTTATATAGTTATGAACCATGAGCTCTATCCATTATGTGCAATGATTATTGATAATTCCGTAACCTTTCACGATCTCCATACTATCCTCTCGCATTCATTCCCAAATGGTTCCATCATTAAACCCCCGATTTTCACTCATGATCCAATATCCCACCGGTGATAATGAGACGTATTTGATTTGACCAAGGATTCTTACAGCCGCATAAATCCATAACCGTTGATTGAAATGTGTTCACATTTATTTCACAGCCACCAAATTTCAAAACGCTGCCGAATGTGTTATACTCTGTTAATTTCACAGCCGTATCTCTGTTATGCTCACAAAACCCCTTTCTATTCTGTCTCACTCCATTCCGTTCATTGTGCTCATTCCCATTCTATGATATATTCCCACAATCATTGAGCTCGTTTCTATGCATTCAGCCGTTCTATTTCCATTTGAATCCTCCACGCAGGCAAGTCTTTGAAGAGCAGAAAAAAAAAATGGGTAAATTGCTAAGAGCAGAACCGGAAGGACCGAAGTTCATGGAGGGATATCCACAAGTAAGGGATATATTGAAGAAAGCAAATTGGTTGCGGTTTATCCAGAAATTCAGAGGGTATCATAAAGAAGTGACGAAGGCATTCACAAGGTCGTTTAATGGCTTGGAAGCAGAGATTGGAGACCTTAAGTTTGCGGTCAATGAAGCATCTATAGCAACAGCCACGGAACTTCTTCAGGAGGGTGAGCGTTGGTTTAAGAATAAAAGTATCAGTGATGAAGCATGGAGAACAATCTTACGAAACCAAGGTATGGACATAACTGTTTTTAAAAGAGGAATTCCTGTGCATGTATTGAAAGAGGAATGGGCTACTTTGCTGCTAGTTGTTCAGAAATTCATTACATGTGAAGGCCATTTTGGGTCCATGTACATGTACCATACCAGGTTACTGATGAATTTTCTAGATAATCAAGCTCTCAATCTCCCATATTTTCTGTTAAATAGCTTGAAGAAAATGTCTGTGACTGTTCAGAAACATTTAGGAGATGTAGAACCTCATCTATATCACCACGGTCTTGTAAAAATTTTGATTGAAAAAGAGTTAAAGGAGAACAAAGATACATGGGAACAATTTCTAGTTAGAAATTTCTTTGAGGAACCTAAGGAAATTCCTGAAGGTAGCACAACAAGAAGGAGTAGGAGAAAAAGAATAAATGATGAAACTCAAATTACTCCTACTCAAGAAATTCCTGAAGGTAGCACAGCAAGAAGAAGTAGGAGAAAAAGAACAATTGATGAAATCCAAAATACTCCTACTACTATAATTGAAAGAACTGATAAGGAAGAGATACTGTCAAAGAGGAAGAAGAAAGAAATCAAGGGTAAGAAGCCAATAACACCAAAAGAGAGAAAAACTATTGAAGCCATACATCAAACCCCGTCTTCTGAAGAAGAAGATCATCAAGTTTTATCTAAAAGATTAGTTTATCTTCAAAGACAGTCATCTATAGCCAAGAAGACAGAGAAAGGAAAACAAAAACAAAAGGATAGTGTACCACAGCGTGTGAGAAGAAGCAGCAGACTTAAGGGGAAATTGAGGAAAACGCAAGTGAAGGGTCCTCATTTCATTGATTTAGGAGAGGAAACATCTGAACAGTCCCCAGCTGACCATAGTCCATCTCAGTCAGTTAGTGAACCTGGTTCATTTCATTCTCAGTCAGACATTGAACATAGTCCATCCCATTCTCAACAAGATGTTGATGTGAGCCCTTCTCAGCCAGATTTTGAAGATAACTCTCCTTCACGGCATTTTGGGGACAGCCCAATAAAAATGACACCTAAAATAGACCCCAAGCAGCAGGAAGTATATGACTATATAGAATCTTTGGAAAAGGCAGCTACAGGTCCCAGTACTTCGTCCATTCAGCCTCATACAGTACAGGATGATTTAGTCCAATCACTAAAACAGGAAGTCTTTGAGCTAGAGCTTTTAAATCGACACATCAAAAATGAAAATGAGACATTGAAAGAACAAGGCAAACTGGACAAAATCATCCATGATAATACTATGCTACATCTGGGAATATGGCAGAAGAAGAACAAGAAATTGAAAAGGAAATGCCAGAAGTTGAGCAGAGCACTGGTTAATATCAAATTTAGGTGCTTAATGAAGAAACCTAGAATGTTGGCAGCACCAAGGAAGAGGAGGAGAGGATTAGACGTGCTGGCTGAAGTGTCAAGGCATATGAACTAAGGAAGGAATATCAAAATTTTGGTTGCATGAGGACATGCAACACCTTCACAATGGGGGTATGTTGAGTCTCAATTCTGCATCTTTTCCATACACTTTTCTATACCTTTTTCACTCACCTGAACCTCCCAAGTTGTCAATATCATTTGCAAAAGAGCATCTAACATGGTTTTTAATTATATTTTTGTGTTTGCTATTTGATTTAGATTTTTTTCATTCAGCTACGGAATCTTGCCACTTTCCGCAGCTGCTGCAACTTTCCGTAGCTATTTTGTGAAACTCTATGCTACAGGTGTCTTCAGAGGAAACGAGCCACATGGGCAAGTTAGGAATGATGAGGACATGGTTCGTGTCCTATTGGCTTGAGCAAATCCATCCAAAGAGGCCGCGGTCAAAGGTGTCCACATGGAAGTCAACCGTAGAGTCCCACGGTGACAGGGCTCTGTTTCGTGTCACGTGGAGGTTCATATGACTGTTTCTAAGTTGCGAAGGATAAATCAACATCTGTACATGGCTCTTTAGCCAAATTCAAACATCCACTCCTCATAGATTTACTTTGCAATACGGCCATGATCCTAGATCCGTGGACGTAATGGTCTACGTGTTCTACCACCAGCATAAACATTAGGAATTAGTTATATTTCCTCTGTTATAAATCACGCGTTTGTATACGCATATAGATTAGTCTCTATTAATCTGTGTTAGCTTTGATTAGTCTGCTCTGTAATGTAATTACGCTGCACTTGTGCCGTAACATCACCATTCTGTAATGACTGCATTTTAATATAAGAAGACTCTGTTTTTAACCGAAATTCGTATTTGAGGATCGTTGCCAAGGCTGGTGTAGAGGGCCCCTGCACTTGCCAAGGTTCTGTGTATTATTGTATAGTTCTTATTTTGTTTCCTTCAAGCTCATTGTATCATAATTCATTCACATGTTTATACATTGCATCTCTCATAGCATATATGCTTCATTTCTGTTTATAGTATTTCATGTTTTCCATTTTACTTTTGTCTCTCATGTTTTATGTTATTAATCACTGATCAGTGTTCTTGTTTCAGGTTATAGATAGGCAGCCCGAGCATTTGCATAGCTTTTTGACTAATGACATGGAATTAACATTGTTCTGCTGCTAATTTGTTTTTCTTAGTTTCTGTTTCATTTCAGTATTGCTTTGTTTAATTTAGTTTTGCTTATTTGCTTCAGTAGTTAAATTTAGATATATTAAACTGCTCATAGCATCTTCAGTTGCCTCCGAAAGCCACAGCTGGACTGATGGTGAGGGATTGTATTATGAAATGTGTGGTTTGGTATTAGTTTCCTTTCTGCAAATTTAGATATATTGAACTGCTCATAGCATCTTCAGTTGCCTCCGAAAGCCACAGCTGGACTGATGGTGAGGGATTGTATTATGAAATGTGTAGTTTGGTATTAGTTTCTTTTCTGCAAATTTAGATATATTAAACTGCTCATAGCATCTTCAGTTGCCTCCGAAAGCCACAGCTAGACTGATGGTGAGGGATTGAATTATGAAATGTGTGGTTTGATATTAGTTTACTTTCTGCAAGTTAGATATCAGTTACTCAAGTTGTTTATGGTTACTTCCGAAAATCATAGCTGGACTAATGATGAGGGATCAGAAGACAAGTTGATGTAATTTGATTTAGATTTACTTCATTGCAACTTTTGAATTTCTTTCAACATAGTTTCTTTTATGTTTAGACAGCAGCAAGAATAGTTTAGTTTCATGCTCACTAGTTTACTGTTTTGATTTATTAGACTAGCAACACCTTTTCATTTCAGCAGCACATTTTCATTTCCTTTCAAGTTTTGTCATTGTAAATTTCAAATTCCTTTTTAAGTTTCAAGTTGGTAAATCATTATAGGGGATATCATTTCCTTGAACAAACATAACCATACTTGTTTTCATTTTAGAATTTCCATTTCACTTTAGAAAACCAAAAACGACAAAAAGTTAAGAAATAGGTTATCTTGCACATATAGTGCGCCGCACTTCATCAGCTTACGAATCCCGGATTGACAAATTAAATGCAAAAATTTAGGATACACTAAATTGACCAAACACAACCTATAGTAGATGTGAGAGGTTGTAGAAGTTGCGTGTTTCACCTTGAAGGTGAAGCAAATATTTGGTGGATCGGCCATCTAAGCCATGCAAGGTTTTCAACTCTTAAGCCGAGTTTTGATTCGCAGAATGATCGTAGATATTTGGAAAAAGGAGGGATGAGCCCTCACCACCAGCTGACGAGGCATGTACCAGCGTTGTTGAGACCATGGAGGAGAAGCCTTCATCTTCAAAAGTTTGGGAGGCCAACACTTATGAGGAGAAAACTCTTGCAGCCCTACAAGGAGATTCCACAATTCACCAAGGTATGATTAAAAATCCATCTCTTGTCATTTCATCAAACACTTTGGATGGGTCTGCATCATTGCATGCAGTTGACCTAGAGCAGCAGAATAGCACTGCGTTGTACAAGAGCAGTGATGGAGAAAAGAGGAACCATTCCTCTTGTGAGCACTCAAAGAGCAGCTTCATTCAAGAAGCCATGAAGGAAGTAGTGAGAAGGAGTAGACATATGGAGAAAAGAAAATCTTTCTCCTCTCTAGATGACACTCTCTCAATGAGCATGCCACAACTCAAAGAGAGAATTCTACTAGCAGCAGATCCAAGGCCTCTTTGGTTTTGGAAGGCCATGCATGAGGAGGAGATCTCACAGAGAGATTTCAATGGAGGTGCACTCCCACACATCATGGAGTGCAAGATTCTTCAACAGATTAAGGAGGATCTTCCCTTCTCACAAGAGCAGATAGAATATGAAGGACATCTTCGAATGGATAACATCTCTCATGACTGTGTTGGAAATTACTTGAGCCATGCACATCATGATGGGAGGTTTTTTCCTACCACCTATTTGAGTCCTTATAGGGTCAAACTGATCCTCGGGAAGATTGCATTTAAAGGTCCCATGAAATGCAGGAATCTAATTTGGGATGATGGTAGCCCTCATGGGAGGAGTACCAAGATGAATGATGGATGGAGACATCCACAATTGGTTGAGTGGATGATGAGCAAGGAGCTAGTGAGATACTTGCAGATTTATGATACCGGTCATCAAGAGGCTTGGCTGCGTTGGTTACTCTTG
Organism: Pinus albicaulis; assembly: GCA_034641835.2. NCBI lineage: Eukaryota > Viridiplantae > Streptophyta > Pinopsida > Pinales > Pinaceae > Pinus > Pinus albicaulis. Next base: position 328,591,731 of record CM076571.1, read on the forward strand.
AAGGAGTTTTTCCATCACTTGGCATACACTCTTTCCAAGGGTATGAGGATGAAGAAGATGTGGTAGGATGCTGGCATCATGGAGCAGCAAAGAGTATGGGTGCATAGTGATGATGCAACATTCATATTATACACTATGTCTTCATCACATATCTTGTATGATGAGAACATGAGGAAGCAACAAAAACATTTGTTGCTAAGGTTATTATTTGGAGAGCAAGAGCAGATTTGCTCTCATTTCTTGCATGATGCTGCAGGAGTGGAATATGGAACAATCATGGTGCAAAGGGGATACTCCTTTACCTTTGATGATCAGGAATTACTTCCACCTTGGGGGAGATTCCATATTTGCAGCAACATTGTTGGAGGGTTGCCCATCTATGTTGAGGAAGCTGAGGGCAACAACGTTGTGCCATATAGAGAATATCTAGTGCCTCATGCAGAGGAAGGAGGAGCTCTTGTTCCAGGTAGAGGGATTCTTTCATCCTTGCAAGGAAGTCCCCAGGATCTCATGTATGGAGATCAAGGCACAACTCATGTTTTACATGTGTCATTGTTGAGGAGGGGTGGAACCTTGGAGAAACAAGGAGAAGATAGGGAGAAGACCAAACATCATGAGATGAGGAGTACACATCCCTATTCATTTCTGGAGGTTTATGCACCTAAGAAGGTGATTGGATTGCATAGTGGAAGCATGGACAGATTTGTTCATTCACATATGCAGTCACCTCTTTACGACGATGTCTCATTACATGGAGACATTTTTCCGGGGAGACCATTGGACCAACAGAGGAGGATGGATGCTGCACATTTTGGGGCACCACTCATTGATTTCAGGAGAGTGGAAACCTTGGGAGATAACTTCACAGTGCTGAGAGTCTTAGGTAGACTCAAGGAGGAGAGAGCAATTCTCTCAACATCATTTTCACCCACTCTTATTTCAGATTCTGCGCTGTGGCAGAAGCAGTAGGGGAAGGATAACAGCCTTCCAACTTGCATCTTTTTCATGGGATATTTCAAAGGAGAAGATGACCATATGACAGATGTCCTTCATGAGGAATCATTTGCACTGTCACTATGGAGGATAGATCCATGTTGGAGCTCTGGGTTGTTGGTGGAGTATTCCCATGATCATATTGCCTGCATGATATTGATAGATCAACATATGTGGGGATGCATAGATCATGTACAAATGGAGGAGATACATAACTCTTTGGAGGAGTTAGCAAAACCACCTCTTTTCTCTTTGAGGATGAGAGGAGACTCACTTTTGAGCCACTCCATTTTCATGAGCAAGACTTATGGTAAGGGTATTGATTACTTGCATGATGATTTGTATATTCATCCCTTAACCATATATGTATAGGATGTTGCTCCAAGGAGGAGCATTCTTTTGTCTAGAACCCATGGTCTACTTGAGGCCATGAGCACCATTGGTGACCACTCCCTAGGAGGACTTGGGGAGGAAATGTATTTTGGAGGATATACTCACCTTGCACCATACATCATTCACTTTCTCCATACATTTGAGGAGAGTGGGACAACAAACAAGTGGTTGAGAGGCCACACTTTTTTTCACACTCTTTTGCAGTTGAGGGTCAAACTCCATTGGTTACAACTGAGGGACCATTGTCCTTCTCCCTTGCCACACATGACAACAAGCATGGTTCTCATTATGGCTCATTATATTGTTGTTGTCTTTATGTTTGTTGAGAGCATGATTGGGGGAATGGCACATTGGTTGGATGTGTCCCTTGGGGGAGAGATCTCCCACATTATTTGCATTGCATGTTCTAATGGGAGCATGAGAGAACATGTGGCCACTACAGAAAAACATTTGTTTCCAATTGAGGTGAGCCATACGATTGATTGGATGCCATATGGTGGTGACTTCCAACTCATCACATATGAGATGAATTGGGACATCATGTTTCATAACGCTGGAGAAGAGATCCTTGGAGGTCCAGTCTTCATTTTGCCACTTGAGGGCAACATTTTTGCAGCCCAATATCAGCATATACTCTACAATTATCCTAAGTGGAGAGGAGGACAGCATGGGGTAGGCTATTTGTCTACCAAGATCATATTTTCAGCCCACCTATATTGCAGGAGCCAAAGGTGGAAGATGATTGTCAAGAGTTTCCATGTTGGGAGGTAACTCACTTTGTATGGATGATTGCTTGGGGGATGGAGGATCCATTTGGGGAAGATGTTCCTCAGCAAATTGTAGACTCCATGCCTTGGGTGGAGATTTTCCAGTTCTATCCTTGTAGTTCCTTGAGGACAAGAAACATTTGGGAGGGGAGGACTGTAATATTCCCATTTTAGCACATAGCTAAATGGAATATTAAAATTTTGTTTTTATCATCTAGAAGCTTAATAAATGGGTAAGGTGTTAGTATGAATTCTTCGTCGAAGTGTACGAAAAAGAACCACTTTAGCTACGCATAACTAATAGCCCTAACAACAATAGAGGCTGCAAAACATCTTCAGATCTGCAATTAGTAGTTAAAATGTTGCAACAAACAGATCTATAAATGGAAAGACATTAGGCAGAAAAGTAAAGAGTTTGCTCCATGCATCCAACAGACAAGACAAGAACACGATTTTTTGAATGAATTTTTATATTACAGGGCACCTGGGAGGAAACAAGAAGGTGTATCCAGATCTCCTCAATGGGATGTGTTCTTTGTAGTCCTCAGCACTTCAGATCTAAGCTTTCTCTCTCTTGTAGATGTAGAAAACCCAATGCAGAAAGTAGAGCTCAATGGGAGAAAAATGGTAGAAATGAGACCAAGTGTATAGATCCAGAGTGATCTAATAGGCAACAAAAGGTGAATAATGAAGGGGAAAACCCTCCTATTTATAACAAAATATTGGGTCATTCTAGATCTTGGTGCATGATTAAAATAATGTTAATCAAATCTAGATCCACCTCTATGGAATATTTTATTATTATTTGTTGGAGGGAAAGGGTGTTTGACTTGGGACAAATCCCTTGATTAGTGAAGAATAAATAAATAAATGATTTATTTATCTTTTTAAGGAAGTGGTTGGGATATAATCAAATAAATAATGATTTATTTAATTAATGGTGGTTGATTTGGTCATATTTAAAAAGGAATATTATTTAAATAATTATTCCTAGAAAATAATAAGATAACTATGGGTTTATCTCATTAATTTCTTTGTTTTTGGGTTAAACATGACTGGGAATAATAATTAAATTATGGTTTAATTAATTATTCCTTTTGGGGTCTCCTAATTAACATGGTGAAAGCACTTTTACTAGGGGTAAAAATGGTCTTACATGGTGTACTTGGGGCCATCTAATGATGAAAGGTTAGATGACCAAAAAATGGTGTAACAGATTGCCCCCCAGCGTGCGAGTGTCAGGAGCAAATCGTATGACCGAAGTACGTTGTAAGAGCACAATCACTAGACAACAAAAGGGATGTCAGAGAGAGAAATGTGAGGTAGATAGTGTGTTGAAGGACTAGACCCTGAGGAGACGAGACTCGCAGGTGCAACAAGTCTCTTTTTATGAGAGGGTACCTGTGCTGAAGGCGGCGGGGGAGGCATACCTATGCCCGCCGTGACAAAGTACAAAAGAATAGTGTGCCCAGTAAACAAGGGACCGAACCATAGAGTACAGCTGGCATAATCAAGAGCCAGATAAAAATACAATGAAGAGTCTCACATACATGCTGTGCCTGAGATAACAG